>JAPFBL010001923.1:4947500-5547500 GCA_026182355.1 Hermatobates lingyangjiaoensis | reverse complement strand
AAGAAATCAGTTAAAGAAAAATCAAAAGGTTTTTATTTTTTTCACAATTTCCTGCATTTATAGACTTCACACTTTTCAAGATGCAAGTGGTACAATATGAGTGAGCCTTCCTTTTAACTGAAAACGAACCATATTACCATCTTTAGAAATCTGTAAAGAAATCTATGTTCAACATAGATATGATGATTTTTATGGCGGTATATATTAGCTTCCTTTAACAGATAACAAATATTACAATGCTGTTTTTATTTTTTGAACGTCCCTTATATAGCTTATTGTGCTAAACGCCTCCAAGAAGCAGAAGGTACAAGCTAATCTTACCGATCCACAGCTTCATTCACCTGTGTTCCCTCGTACCAAGGTATCAATCAGAGAGAGAACTTATTTTTACGAGTAATACCAGTTATTTATCTAATAGTTTGTTTGAAATGAAACTATTATTTGTTTAAAAAAAAGTATTTTTTTCTTATGTAATCAGTTAAAGTAAAATCAAAAGGTTTTTATTTTTTTCATCAATTCCTGCATTTATGGATGTCACACTTTTGAAGATGCGTGGTGGAAAATGAGTGAGTCTTTCACTCATAGATATTATATATACGTTTTACTCCCTGAAGATGGTCGAAGACGACCGAAACGTCGGAAGAAATATAATCATTGAAAAAAAAACGTATGGTGAGTTGATGTACCTAGTTCCTCGTGAATTTAAACTCTTAAGGGCTTTGGAAAAGTTATCCAAAAAATTAATTATAAAACATTAGGCCGTAAATTCAATCTCGCATGTATTAAGGAAGGACTGTTTCCTAAATATTCGAATATATATATATATATATATATATATCAATGTCTAAACCACAGTTAGAAAATCAATATTATTTCATTTTTTTAGTTTTTTAGACGATTTAAATTTTTGTGTCACATGTTTATTGCGAAATATTGTTATATATATATATAGTGTTATTAATATTCGTATACATTTTTTTTCATGTATGCTACTCATTATTTATAAAACAATCAATAAATGATAGAATGTGGAATGTTTATGACCGTCTAACTGAGTACTGTATATTTTTAAATTTTCCCACAAAGAATGAAAAATGGAAATCGCATCTGAATGTTTAATGACTTTAACTAGTATGTGAGGAAAGTTAATTTATTTGTTTAAAAATGCCATACCCTTTTCAAAAATTAATGTGGCTCAGAAATTTACTTAAAAGTAAAGTTTTATTTTTTAGAAATAATTTATGGATTATGAGATAACTTTCTTGTGCAATATGAACTGTAAGGGATTCATCATACTCCTGAAATAAGGCTATACAATTGCAGTAATTGTTGATAATCAATATGACTTCATAAGGATTATTTTGTTCTACAGATTTTTTTAAAAAAGAAAGAAATTGAAACTATGTGTTTTATTTATTTACTTACTATTGTAAAATAAAATACTTAACATAGGCAGTTTTAGATTGTGTCGTAGTTTCATTACTACATTAGTAACGTATTTTTGAACTCATAACATGTGAGGCCTTGATTCTACCTTGAGGCTAATAATAGTGTCATGAGTGAAGGATTCAAACCTGTAGAAAAACATTTCAACATTGGTGAGCAATTATCAATTTCCAAATTTTTTAGTAGATACAAATGAAAAAATAGAACCATTTTATTAATTTCAATTGAGTGCTTAGTAATATAGTAATAAAGGATCTATTCACTCCTTTCTGTTCTTAGGTCTACCATTTTTCCATTAGGATTGGTATGGTATAGTCATCTCCTTGAAGGTAATTGCCCATGAACCCGGAACAGACCTCACCTAAGTGAGTCGCAGTTTTCAAGTCCACTAACTCAGGGTTCCGCAAACTTTTTTCGATCACGACCCCATTTTTAACTTAATTAAATTATGCGACCCCATTAGCATTTTTTTAAAAAAGTTAAAAATCAAAAACATATTTTAGCTATAGGTTTAAGTAATATAATTTATAATTAAAAGAAAACTAACGTTATAATTAATTAATCAATAATTAATCAAAAAAAAAACCCAAGTTGGGTTTTTGACTCTGACGAAGACCACTTGTTACGGTTGAAAGATCTTAGTCTTGTTTTACCATTTCATATTGTAATTTGATCATTGATATATACATATCGACAGTCGTTGCCTGTCTTCGGAGTGGCTTACTTCTTATCTCTCTACTTGATGACGATGTGATTGAAATATAGTAGTGAGTTTCTGTGATTCCTTTTATGCATGTTCTTACTGTGAATGCAGTTTATATATAATGTAATAGACAGAGAGAGAGAGAGAGAGAGAGAGAGAAAGAGAGAAGAGAGAGAGAGAGAGAGAGAGAGAGAGAGAGAGAGAGTTCGTGAGAGGAGGGGGAGGGGAGAGAAAGAGGAGAGAGAAATATATTATGATAAACAAAGTTTATTCTAATAATAATTTATATCTCCTATGGTTATATTTTACGAAGATATATAGATAAATAAAGATATATAGAAACTTATGGTTTAAAATAGATAATGAATACGATTCTATGTCAAAGTTACAATTTATAGCTTATGTTATCAACAAAGAGAATTATTAAGTACATTTTTTTCTATAAATAAAATGCTGAGCATGTTTTTGTTTGGCTTGCTAAACGAGCCGATGAATGCTATTTGAAGCTAGGGAGGGTACTGTTTGAAGAAGAGATAAGGTGTCAACGTTTCCTTTCTCAGAAAACCCTATTCCCTAACTGGATCTGCTCATTCTTCCTTAATTTTTTCTACATATGTTCAAAATATTCTTGCAAATATTTTCATCAATAAATATGGATAGTTTAAATAAGATTATTAAAAATAAAAATAAATATTTAAAATAGATAATGGGATAAAATTATTTTAATTTTATTATATTTTCAAATACATTTTAATACAAGAAATGATATTTATGAATTAAGAATAATTCACCTTAGTTTAAAACTCTGCGTTATGAACAGTAACAATGCGATACATTATGAGAGAAAAACGAAAATGAATTCCTGTAACTTTGAAGCTTTTTCAATTTTTCTTCTTGAACAAGGAAATCAAGTTTTTGAAAGTTGTTTACATTGACGAATGATTATTTGTTCCGACATGACAAGACCAATTTAAGCTCAGCTTATTAAAGTAATCACACATAGTCATGTGATCATGTAACACCCGAACCATTGAACGTCTAACAATTTACTACCCTTTGTATCAACTTCAATGGTCTACCCTTCTCAGATATATGGTAATTGGAGAAATTGACAGGTAGTCAAAACATTCACTTTGGATTTTAGAAAGATTTATTAATCAACTAGCAAACGTACCCGTCTTTGACGGAATCAAAAATTCTATTATACTTGGTATTCCAAAATATCAATTATAGTATTATACTAATACTACAATTAGAAGTTATAGAATAGTAGAAAATACCATTATTAGTACAGTGCTAAAAAAAAGCCTCTGTATACAAAGATTAGATTTTAAGTTAGACATACACAAATCTACAATCAATGTTTCAGCTTTATATGTCTTATGGTAGCAATATTTTGTGGACAAACCGACAGACAGAAATTATTCTAAGGGTACATGTGGCTACTCTGAAGTATGAAACGTAAAGAAAACTTGAAATGAGTTAGTTCTAATTAACGTGCTCCCAGTCAAAAGCTAGCACGCAAGCCACTGGGCTACTCTGGTTCCATACCTTACTTTATTACCAGTGTTTATATTACGCGAATATTAAATTAAAAAAAAAATATTTTTGTTGTGTTTATTTATAATACATTTGCACTACTGTCATCGGCGAGCAAGCAAGCTACTGGCAACCCTGGCTAGATCCCTTTACTTTATTACCATTTTTTATATTATCCACATTTTAAATTCAAAAAAATATTTGTTTGTTACATTTATTTATAATACATTTGCACTACTGTCATCGGCGATCACGCAAGCCACTGGGCTACTCTGGTCCCATAGCTTACATTATTACCAGTGTATTTATTAAGCAAATATTAAATTAAAAAAAAGTTGACAGTTATATATAATACATAGCAAACGTACCCGTCTTTGACGGAATCAGAAGTTCCTGTTTTGGTTTATTGCCGTGTGCCTATTGCCTTTCGGCTATACCACGGAGGAATCAGAAGTTCCGTCATTTTTGGTATTTCAAAATGTCATTAGAAATTATAGAATAGTAGAAAATACCATTATTACTACAGTGTTAAACAAATGCCTCCAGCTTATACACTACATTAGCTGTCTGTCCTTCAGGTTCATGGTAGAAGAAAGAGTTGAAACCTCTGACCGTTGAGCATGTAAACTACATTTGACCATGTGAGAAAAACTTGGTTTTGCTACCTTGTATTCCTGCGTTAGATGAAGTCTCCCTTTGCGACTTAGTTAACGTCATTGCGAAATAGACTCTGACCCGACTTTGCAATCATTTCAACGTAAACAGACAGTGGCTCGGAATCAATGGTATGTGAAGTATACACACAGACTCCCCAATACCACATCCAGTCATTATGTCCGCCTCTATGGCATATCTGTGTAGAGCACGAACTCAGAGTCATGTCCCGTTGCACAGTTTTGGGGCACTCATGTTTCGTAACATGAAATTTGTTACTGCTACTAAATTGTAGCATGATTGGTGCTCTACTTTAAGTTTTTACTCATGAGCAGGCAGTCCAGGAGAAATAAATTCCGAGTCAAGAAATTCAATTAGATAATGAACTGCTTCTTCGTCACTAATCCAATCTCTTTACTGACTTGTAAGTTCTTTCCTCGGCTTCATATAGCGTAAGAACTTGTTTGTTGATTTTTCCTCCCTGTTCATATTAACAGTTGAGAATTGCTCGTTTACAAAACATTTATTCTCAATAGATAGTACATCCTTAACTCTGTGAAACACCATTTCAATGATATCAAATACGCAATATATTCATATGCTCAATTGAAATTAAAATCAACTAACAATACCTACTTGCCACACCTGTGTATTTTCAAAACAAACTTGTCTGTGAAGTTAGGAAAAAACAGCTAAAAGCCCCATAACTTCGCTTCTGTACTGAATTAATAATCTATTTAGAGCCCATATTTTAAGTTAGGCACACACAAATCCAGTGTCAATGTTTCAGCTCGCTATGTCTTATGGTGGCTGAGTTTACTTGTGACAAACATTTTTGCGTTAAACGTCCATAACTTCACTTCTACGTTGAATTTCCAATCAATTCATAGCCTATATTTTAAGTTAGACCTACACAAATCTACTGTAAAAGTTTCAGCTTTATATGTCTTATGGTAGCTGAGTTTACCTGTGACAAAGTTTTGCGGACAAACCGACAAACCGACAAACCGACAAACCGACAAACCGACAAACCGACAAACCGACAAACCGACAAACCGACAAACCGACAGAAATTTTTCTAAGGGTGGATTCGGTTTCTCCAATGTATGAAACGTAAAGAAAACTTGAAATGAGTCAGTTCTAAGCAATGTACAGACAAAATCATTATCTTAAATAAAATAATGATTTTGTCTGTACATTGCTTAGAACTGACTCATTTCAAGTTTTCTTTACGTTTCATACATTGGAGAAACCGAATCCACCCTTAGAAAAATTTCTGTCGGTTTGTCGGTTTGTCGGTTTGTCGGTTTGTCCGCAAAACTTTGTCACAGGTAAACTCAGCTACCATAAGACATATAAAGCTGAAACTTTTACAGTAGATTTGTGTAGGTCTAACTTAAAATATAGGCTATGAATTGATTGGAAATTCAACGTAGAAGTGAAGTTATGGACGTTTAACGCAAAAATGTTTGTCACAAGTAAACTCAGCCACCATAAGACATAGCGAGCTGAAACATTGACACTGGATTTGTGTGTGCCTAACTTAAAATATGGGCTCTAAATAGATTGATAATTCACTACAGAAGCGAAGTTATGGGGCTTTTAGCTGTATTTTCCTAACTTCACAGACAAGTTTGTTTTGAAAATACACAGGTGTGGCAAGTAGGTATTGTTAGTTGATTTTAATTTCAATTGAGCACATGAATATATTGCGTATTTGACATCATTGAAATGGTGTTTCACAGAGTTAAGGATGTACTATCTATTGAGAATAAATGTTTTGTAAACGAGCAATTCTCAGCCCTTAATATGAACAGGCATGAGAAATCATCAAACAAGTTCTTACGCTATATGAAGCCGAGGAAAGAACTTACAAGTCAGTAAAGAGATTGGATTAGTGATGAAGAAGCAGTTCATTATCTAATTGAATTTCTTGACTCTGAATTTATTTCTCCTGGACTGCCTGCTCATGAGTAAAAACTTAAAGTAGGAGCACCAATGATGCTGCAATTTATAGCAGTAACAAATTTCATGTTACGAAACATGAGTGACCCAAAAACTGTGCAACGGGACACGACTCTCTCTGAGTTCGTGCTCTACACAGATATGCCATAGAGGCGGACATAATGACTGGATGTGGTATTGGGGAGTCTTCCGAACCACTGTCTGTTTCCATTCAAATGATTGCAAGGTCCCCTCAGAGTCTATTTCGCAATGACGTTAACTAAGTCGCAAAGGGAGACTTTATCTAACGCAGGAATTCAAGTTAGCGAAACCAAGTTTTTCTCACATGGTCAACTGTAGTTTACTTGCTCAATAGTCAGAGGTTTCAACTGATTGTTCTTCCATGAACCTGAAGGACAGACAGCTAATGTAGTGTATACAGAGGCATTTGTTTAACACTGTACTAATAATAGTGTTTTCTACTATTCTATAATTTCTAATTATAGTATTAGTATAATACTATAATTGATATGTTGGAATACCAAGTATAATAGAATTTTTGATTCCGTCAAAGACGGGTACATTTGCTAGTTTTATTTATAAAGATAACAGCTTTATAATTAATATTGATCTTAATAATTAAAGGTCTACTTGCAAGTATAAAAAAAAAATGTAAACAAAAAAATATAAGGAAGAAGAATGAACATTTATTATAAATGGCACAATTGTTTTACTCCCTTTAAGATTTTCTCTTATTTGTTTAAAAACATCTGAATCAAAATATTTTTACCGTTCAAAGTCGATTTTTATGTTGGCATTAATTAACTTATACTAAAATAACAAATGTCAGTTACACATGATGATAATGATAATTAAATAAAAAAAAGATTAAGTCAATGGTAGATAAAGAAACTGTTACGTAATGATGGATAGCTATATAGTAGATATTTTAATACTTTTTTAAACTCCATTATGTGGGAGTTAAAAAAAAATCTACGATGGTATACAGACCATCACACTTTATCATCATACTGGATAGAGAGGAATGAAGCAAATAATCATTCTTGTTACATGGAACATAGAATAATTTGGCGTTTTAAAAGTATAAGATGGGATGTGGAAATGTAGTTGAGAAATAAGATAATTGCAATTAATTATATTATTTAATTATTTTTATATGAATAGGATGTAATAATAGATACTATGTATATTTTTTTTTTTTTTATTGTTAGAGAACAGCATGCTCCACCCGAAGGCACCACACGCATCAAAATCACTATGTATATTATAATAGGTTTTGTCTTGTACATACGCAATCTTACTAATCCTAAACTATAGAAATAACCTAGCTACGTTATTTCAGTTCAGTGTCACGTGTTCATTCAGACTGCAGTTGTTAAAATCCACATACTATTTTTCTTTGTAAAATAATTTGTAATGTAATACTTAGTTTTTCTGTTTCAAAATTTATACTTCTGCCTATGAAAAAGGTTTTAAATAAAGACCGAAACGTTGGCAATGAGAGTTTAATTTGAACTTGAAGAACTGACCGAGTCCCGATAAACTTTAGTTTTGTTGTCTATATATAAAGTTCGTGAGTTTGTTTGTTTGTTCACCCATATTCCGTGGAGATAGAGACCTGAAATTAAATATATATTATTTATTACCTGAATAAAGTTAAATAAAAGAAAATTATCACTATATTTCCAAAATTGGAGCCAGGGTAGCCCACAGGCTTGCGTGCTCGCCAATGACAGTAGCACAAATATATTAAAAATAAATATAACAAAAAAAATTTTTGAATTTAAAATTAGAATAATATAAAAAATAGTAATAAAGTAAAGACATGGAACCAGGGTAGTCCACTGGCTAGCGTGCTCGCTGATGACAGTAGTGCAAAATGTATTATAAATAAATGTAACAAATATATAATAAACTACTACATTAGAGGTTAAAAATGAATAATTTTAGAAACAAACTTGAACACAACTGTCATATGAAAAACGAATGTTCTAAGGTAATATTATAAAGACACATTCCTTTCATTAATGTTATTTTATATTAGGTAAATAAATTGAATATTTCATTTACATTTTTGTTTGTTTTAAATATATTTCATTGTGTACATAACTTGAATTGATGTTTTATTTATTTATCTGATAAAATAATGACTTTTTTTACTTTTAAATTATTTTTATTTTGCTAAATATACTTACTGTGTATATATCTTGAATCATGTTAAGAATACTATATCAAAAGCTTGGGCCATATAAGAATTTGTTTCTGTACCTTAATAACAAGAAACAACAATTAAAAGTATTCCTGTCGATCATGTTCAGTGAATTTATTTCAATTGTTATAATTTCTGAGTGACACAATGGGTCACGGGTAGTCTAGTATGAAATAATTTTTTGTATTAGTGTCCTTCAAAATGTTATTATTGTTATAACGGTCCCTTCTGGCTTTGCATGTTTAACAAACTATAATTATAATTAATTAAACAGATTTTCTTTTTATTTAAAATGGTTATATGTCTTTTGTAATTTCTGAATTAGAAACTATCTACAATAACTTTCAATGAATCGGAACTTGTTAGAATCAAACTATAAAATGGTGGAATACAATTCATACTGGTACATGTATGATTATCAGTGCATTTATGGTTATATCTAGACATTTAGATAATAAAAAGATTTAATAATTACTTTAATTAACTTAAAGTTCCTAATTACACCAATAGAATGATGTACAATCATTAGTGCTTGTTGGTAAATATTACATTAAAAGGATAAATTTCAGTTCATTTAGTGATTTTTTTTTTCTTAACAACTGACACTAAAATTAAAAAATCTAACTTATATCAACTACCTTATACTAACATACTTCGAAAAAATCTCAAGGACTTAGACAGTTGAAAGAAGTGACATAGTCCTAAAAATATGAAACCTTAATTGTTATAATGGAAACATGTGAAAACTCTATCTCACTTGACCTGAAATCCTACAGTTCATTATTTGGTTAGTTAAATAATTACGACCAAAAAAAACTCAAACAGTACTAGTTTAAATATTTCAAGTAACAACATATTCAATTAAACAGAACTATAATGAAATGCAAGTGCAAGATAAACGTTGTTTAAATTTAAATTTGACCCAAATTTGTTGTAAGTAACTAAAAAGAGTCTTTTAAAAGAGACTTTTCTAAGGTAACTTTTTGTTTCATAAAATAAAAGAGAAGATTCTAAGAGAATTTCAAATTAATCTTATGTATGCAACAAAGTATAAACATTGTGGAAAAGATTATACACAGAAACAGGCAGTTTCTTTAAGGAACCGTTCTACCAATATTCATACTGCATCAATTAAAGCTGCTGAATTAGTAGTTTGTGTTTTAGGCCTATGACAAATCTTTTAAATAAAAGAAAACATTACTATAAACGTTTGATTTGATCTTGAAAAACTGACCGATTCCTGAAAAAAATTTTATATTAATATAACGCTTGGATATTTTGATAGAAGTAATTTTTTTATATATAGTTTATTAAACTAAAAACTAAACTTGGATTATGTTTACTTCTTAATTGGATTGAACAGGATAATATGTCATAAATAAATCAAAAAAAAATTACCGTCAATAATGATTTCGACAAAACAAAGATATTCACTGAAGAAAATAAGTAAATCTACTTTGCTGGTACCAATGTAATCCCAGAACTGTAAAACTTATATATAATCGTACACTCAAATATATACTATTTTCTCAATTGGAGAGACTCACAATTCAATAGAGGCTGAAAGAAAAAATAACGAAAAATGAACAAATAGAACAGGTCCATAACAAAAAGTTATTCTATCAGTAAACATGTCATTAGTGAAAGTATAAATGAGCAAACTTACCGAAACTTTCAATCATTTATCGGATACAAAATCAAATATCAATTAAAAAATTTAATTACAGAGAAATATACAATGTTTGCATTTTTCCAGTTAAAACTATGTGAGTAAGGAGTTCCCAAGTAATCCTAGAGCCCGCTTGGACCAATTAATTTTTATTATGAATAAACAACATAATTTTATTACCCTGTAGATTTTATAAATAAACAATAAATTCAAAAAGAAAATCTTTATATTTTGATGATAACTAATGAATAGTTTACAACTGTTAACTTTTAAAAATATTCGATTTTGTATCCTTGTAAATATAAAAAACTTGTTGTTTAGGAATATATATATATATATGTATATTGGTTCCTAACTATTAGCAAGACAGAGGAGGTATCTCAGCGTAGAGAGCTGTAATCATATATATATATTTGCAAATTTTTGTAGCAGTTCTTTTTGTATACAAACATTGTTAAAAATAAGAGCATATTTGCCAAAATTTGCTTCCTTATAAGTTTCTCAAGTTATTTAAATAACGTTTTTGTTACTGTATATACAATATATAATATATTACCAATCGTTGACATGTTAAATGAGTCCATGTTTCTGCTGTCCTCAGCCATTATCGAGACATGATCTGTTTCAAAACTCATTCATGTCTTGATAATGACTGAAGACAGCAGAAACATGGACTTAATTAACATATCGGATATACTATGAATATAGTAACCAGAACGTATTTAAAACACTTGAGAAACTTAAAAAGAAACAAGTTTCAGCCAAATATGGTCTTATTTTTAGCAATGTTTGTATGAATATATATATATATATATATATATATATATATCTGAAGACGAGGACATCGAAATATAGTAGTGAGTTCAGTGGTTTCCTTTCTATGTGTTCTTTTTTAAATTCTAGTATATATATATATAACTCACTGGTTGTTACTCGAGCTCAGCTCTTCTTCTCTTACTAATGATGGATGTCGCATTGTTTATGTGGGTTATCTTTCCTCTGCGTTGTTATGCATACTATATATATTAATTAAAGCTGGTGTTTATGGAACACGAAAACGACATTATTTTAGTTGAAGATTCATACATAGTTATAAATATACCTCTAAATTGCCCATTTTCTCCTCAACCAAGTAGTTTTCTTCCTAGAGAGTAGTGTTATAACAAATTTGCATTTTCATAAGTCAATAATTTTTGTGGCTTTGTTAGGATAAAAAGAAAGAGTGAATTTACAACACCCGCGGATAGTAGCCTGCAGATATTGGCAGATTCACTTAATAAGCAGGGTGAGGGATGGGCAGCCAAAATGAGGGTTGCATTTGGGTTTTTTTATATTAAAGCGGGTAGATAGGTAGCATGTGTAGGGAACAGCGTAATTATCTAAAGGTGCATACCCTCTCCCCTCAATCCCTCCCCTAATAAACTGGGACCATTTTTTTCGCGAAACGAGTTTGGTGTACTGGTAGGGTTGGAAAAAGTTAGGCTGTAACTAGAGGCCTATAGCTCGATGTGAAAGAGCACAATTTCATGCTTGTCATAGCCCAACCGCCTTCGACTTGTCCAATACCCTTCATACATCATCCAATCCAACAATCCATTTTATATTCAATTCAGCTTCACTATGATCTCTTTTTATTCTTTTCTTTGTGTTGACTGTTACAGATATCAATAATCCAGAAACTTCCTTCTAGTTCTTAACAGCGTTTAACTACAACTGTAATAACATCAAGGAAAATCAATAATGGGCACATATATATTAAAGATCTCTAAAATGAATGAGTTAGAACTTATATAATAAATAAATTACAAACTTAATTAAAATAATACTTCAGTATACAATAGTTTAAAAATTAAATACATTTTTAATTCACTTATTAGCAAACCTAGGTATATATATACATATGAGATGACTTCATTGCCTTTCAAGTTTCCACATCTTCTCTCCTGGTTATCATCACTTCAATGAGAGGAATATTAAAGAGTAAGTTTGATCTCTATGCAATACTTGTTTGATATTACTTGCACTCAATAATTAGTATGTTAAATTCTTATGTTAAAATTCATGTAAGACACACACACACACACACACACACACACACACACACACACTTTTTCTATTTCATATTGTGGTTTGATCATATATATATATATATATATATATATATAAAACAGTCCAAAATTGAAGATAGGTAGCACACAAAGTAAAGAAACACACTTACAAACTCAAATTTTCGGGCAATCCGTCTTCAGGAGAAAAGAGAAAGGGAGACCAAGCACGTTGTAGACGCAACGGCTAGTATATTTTTTACTTTGTGTGCTACCTATCTTCAATTTTGAACTGTTATTGTGTCCAGTTTGGATCGTCTTTCCGTTTATAGGAAATTTTCCCTATTCCTTTTGTAAAGATTAATCTAAATGCCTCTTAGAAAAAATCATTGAGCTTTAGTACCTGATTCAGATCTTTTATCATCGCCAAACAAACCTGCACAAATGTTGGGTTTGTACTTAGCTTTAAGTTATGTTACCTTCTAAAGACATCATTTAAAACATAGCATACCTATTAATACAAAAAACAACTCTCTTTGTGTGTACGTTTGCGTTGTTGAAAGCTTATAACGACAACTGATTTAAAGTGGTACGGCTTTATGTATTAAAACTTTTCCACGTCAAATCTTCGTGCAGAAATAGATCCATAAGAATAGTTATACTTAATTTGAAAAGTTTTAATGTACAAGACGTTGGGTTTTCGAATCTTATATCACTTATTTCTTATTTATATCGCTTTATCAATCTGAACTCTCTGGGTGTGTTATTTTTTTAATGGAGTAAACAAGTATTGATAATGGCAACACGATGATCTTTATATAAAGAGGTTTCCATATTATATATTTGTCAGGATCTGTAAAAAAATTAAGAAATACAAAATTTAAAAACTTATAACAACTACTTTAATATACACTCAACCTGTTCTGTTTATTCCTATACTACAGTAAAATTTCATATTAACCATGGTAATTAACAATGCGATCATTTAATAAAAAAATAATAACATATTATTAATATAACTGTAATTATAAAATGAAACAGGGTATTAAATACGAAATATTTCATTAATATATCATATTATATATGGCACATATGAATATCACTAATATTTAAATTCTATGTTCCAATAGTTTGATAAAATGCAATAAATATGTTCTCAAAATGTTTAGCAAACCAAAACATAAATATGCTTGAACTTCCCTTTTTTTCACAAAATTATTATTAAAATTATATTTGAAAAAGTACGTTATTATTTAACATAAAATAATGATCGTAAATTAGAATATTCAAACATTTTACATTGATATCTTTTAATAAATAATGAATACATTCAAAAAAATATAATTAGATTCCCTAGATACTTAACAAAGTAGAGGGTGTATTAAAGTGAAAAAGATGGTCACAGGGCATGCTACTACGGGTAAGGAGCACCTAATATTTTCTTTAAATAATAATATTTGCATTTTTTACGAATTTCAAAATCTTAAGAGAAATATATGCATTGAGAATAATAATTTGAACAATTGCAGGAAAATATTCATTATCTTTTCAACATCTGCCCTCTGCGACTGAATTTCCTTCATCCTTTACTAATCCTCAGCTCAGCTTTTTAAGATAGAATTTATTCGACAGAAACGTCTTCTAAGAAAATCAACTCATTTCATAATCCTTTATAGAAATGCAATCAAGTTATTGAAATACTGCCTTATCTGTTACCTGCAGCAGGCTCAGTAGTAATCCCTATTGAGATATGAATGGAATGCAAGAAATGAGCATCATTTTAACAATACTTTTAATTTATTATTTTTTAAAACCAAATCAAATTTATTGTTAATCCTTTGTTGGGAGAAATTAGAATTCATTTAAAACAGAACTAATTTATTTCACGCAGCTGGCCTTCAGTTTGACATCTTAAACAATTCACTGCTGTGGTATGATCCATTGTCCCCCCCGACGTGCCTTCACCTTGTCGTGGTGGGGGGGCTTAACATGCCTAAATAATGGCTTGAACTAAGAAAGGCACAACCTGGGCGGTGTGCTTGCCTGCTCCGGCGTCCGGGGCTAGCAAGCCTGCCTGTCTGCGCGCTGGTCAGGGGGCCGTCCGCCCTTGTAGGTAAAAGGTAACATTCGCTGTGGGCCCAGCAGTGGCTTTAGCTGCTACCTCGGTCCCTGTCTGGGCTGGTGTCCGCTGGTGGCTAGCCCATTCAGTCACGCGCTGGTCTAGGGGCTTGGTTCCGAGTGATCTTTTCTTCTTCTGGCTTTGTGCTTGTCTTTTTTAAGACTTTCTTCTGCCCCAGCGAAACTATCAGTCTCTTAGAGACTATTGGTCATATGTATTCTGGCGGGACTGTTGTGGCTGGTTTGTGGTGGGCATGGGCCGTCCTAACCAGTTACGGCGCGTTATGTTCTCCTGTTTTCTCCCTGCACCTTTTCTTGCTACCTCTGACTGTTTCCCTAACTTACCTAATCTTTGCTATCTCTCAACAAGCTATTAACTGTTACCCTTGTATTTTCCAATTTAATCTTTCCCCAGTAATCCTTGATGATCCCTTTCATCAAGTAGCCAACAGTCTCTCAAGAGATTAACGGGCATATGTTTTTTTCGGACGTGGCTAGTTGTGGCTTGTTTGTGGCGGACAAGGGTCTGCCCGGCATGTTGCGGCGGGCCACCGTCTGGATGTTTCTCCTACTTTCTCTCTGCATCTTTTCTTGCTACCTCTGAGTCTTTCCCTAACTTACCTTCTTTACTATCTCTCATCTCGCTATTAACTGTTACCCTTGTATTTTTCCAATTTAATATTCACCTGTAATCTTTGATGAACCCTATCATCAAGTAAACCTCAGTCCTTTTTGGAGACTAACTGGCAAAAGCTTAAAAGCTTTCGTTGATATAGGTCCTGGAAGCCCACCTCCGCAAGGTCCACCTTGGGCACTTCACGAGGACCGTTTCGTTGTGTATCATTAGTGAGCGGACGGTTGGTTCTCGTGTCGTGGCGATAGGGCTCCACGTTAAAAAACATCAACCTATTCTGCTTTATCATGGTGTGGCTGAAAGGCCAAGGAACATGAATAAATCAAAACAGGTATGATCTATTGTATCGTATGTATCAATAGTTTGGTATCAATTGATAAATAAGAAAAAAAGTAAATGAACTAGGCTTAATCAAACCCTGAAAAGTAAATGAATACTATTAAGCTCATATGGTCGAAGCTTAATGTTGTGAAGTTCATGCATCTTATGATTTCCACTGAGGTTAGTATTATTAATATTAGAACTATACTACACCGTCTTACCTCGTATACTGTTGCTGTAGCTCTCTGACCGGTTTTAGGTTTCACCCATCTTCTAAAAGAACTGATATAAGGAGTCTATTAATGTTGTATATGCAGATCAGAAGCTGTTAACTTTAAACGATTCATAAATCCGTCATTTTTTAAAAATTTTTCTTTGACGTAAGGTATGTTAGGCCTGCTTTAAGATACGGTCATGTATGTGGTTCTTTAATAAATGCATGATGACCCATTCAATGCTATGATACATCGATCAACACAGAACTACAGAAGTTCTCTCCTGAATTTTATTTGTTGGAATATACATAGAGCATAAAATATTATGTCATATAAATATGATGTCATATATGTATTCATTATCCATAAAAAAGCACTGGACGAATGAAATTGTATTTATGTTCAAAGTAAATTTAAATCCATTATCCCAAAAAATAATGATAACTAAGTGGCAGAGACATTAAATGGCAAAATATAAAATTCAATTTTATTCAAATAACATCATAGGTACTAGAAATTGAAGTAATAAATTTTATTCCAATATTGACAGATAAAACTTGCTACACTTGCTTGTTGATACATGCTTCCAATTTTGAATAATTTGTTGTTGTTGTTTTGCAAATAACGCACAGTGGACACAATAGTGACTGTAATTCAATTACAAACAAGTAAAATAATGACGTATTTATTTGTATTTCAAAGTAAATTAATCCATTTATTAAAGTCAGATTAAATTTGTTTGTCTCAAAAGACGTCGGGCTACTAATATATTACATTATCAAAATATTGTTCTTCCTTTATCACTCTTTTATAATTATTTACCAAGAAAATGGCATCCAAACATTAAAAAAAAAATTAACTTAGAATCAAAGAAAATTTATTCGATACAGTAATCACAAAATCCCCTGGTTAACTAATCGCATATTATATGACAAATTCGTTAAATATTATGAATACAAGTAGAGTCATCTATCTATTCGTTCAATTTTGAAATTCATTGGACAACGACATGTATTATTTCACTGTTAAAATAATTAATTAATACTAATGAAAATAATTAAGTAATAATGGATTTTTCTGTAAAATAACTAATCAATTCTTTACATATAAATTATGTACTAAAGTTTAAATTAAGATACTAACGCTGTGGGGTTTTTCCTTAATCCCTTATAACGATTTTTCTTCCTCCTAAACTACTAACTCTAGAGT
This sequence comes from Hermatobates lingyangjiaoensis, assembly GCA_026182355.1. Classification (NCBI taxonomy): domain Eukaryota; kingdom Metazoa; phylum Arthropoda; class Insecta; order Hemiptera; family Hermatobatidae; genus Hermatobates; species Hermatobates lingyangjiaoensis. The sequence goes on along the minus strand of JAPFBL010001923.1, from coordinate 5,530,773 downwards.
GTTGATCTTTCTGATCATTATAAAACTTATAATGAAATAATTGGAAAAAAATAAACAACAATGATGTTTAACTTATAATTGATTCTAGAATATTATGGATAGGCAACAGTTTACTTTTATCAAATGAGTATAATGAACGTACACACAAACTATGAAGATAACGTTATCTTATTAGTCTAGTCGAAGATTTTCCCCGGTTAAGATTATTGTTCCTTTAAATAATGTAAATTTCATTTTCTTAGTACAAAAATTCTTACTTCTGCCTATGAAAAAGGTTTTAAAATAAAACCGAAACATTGGCAACGAGAGTTTGATTTTTGGACCTAGAAAATTGACCGAATCCCTATTAGATAACGCACCTATTCTATCAAACGGTCGATATATTATTGAATCTGTTATATATATATATATATATATATAAGAGAAATGGTCACTTTATGTTGGTCGGTGGACGCATTCACGTCCTCGCTCCTTCGTCCCTCCTCCTTTTTCTTTTTCTCCTCTCCTGAAGACGGCAAGACAGCCGAATGGTTTAGTTCTCTTTTTTGTGTTCTCCAGTTTTTACTTTAAATAAATATATATTTATACTACAAAAGCTGAATAAAATAAAAATGAAATCTAGACACTAATACTCACTTTCAATATATTCACCCTTTACCTGTTACACTCAGGAAAGGACGTGAACCCATGTGAAGACGGTAGTCAACTGAACATCTTTTTTAAATATTTGTATGCTGGTCATCACATTAGATATATATATATACATCTTTGTCGTATTTCTAAATTATTTACTAAATTTTAGACGTTGATTTTTATTTGATACTTTTATTGTAAAATCTTGTATATTTGTTACATAATGAATATTATATTTGGAATTCAATGTTTTTTCAGGTTAACTTATATGCCAAAATTTTATGGCAGATTTGAACAAGAATAATACGGGATAACACTTGTTTTAAGTAATTTTAAGTCTACATCTCTTAAAGAATATGAAGAAAAATAAAATGGAACCGGCTATGAGAGTTCCTTTTAAACTTATAACACTGACAAAATCCCCAAATTTTTAATATATTGTCTCAGTCAGTTGACGTACTTTCATTCCGTTATATAAATATACGTCAACCCCGAGCCATTGGTGGTTCCGTATTATGTTGATTATTTCATTGTCGTTTAAAATAATTTTTAAGAATAATCATATGTAATTTCTACATTTCAAATGTTTGTAGTGTTAGTTACGATGTATAATTATTTTTCAGTACAATATTATTTCTTTGATAATAGTGATTTTTTATGTACTATTCTATTGCATCTTTTATAACTTATGATTTATTTCATAAAAAAATATATATCGGTTATTATGTTATATGCTTGTAAACTTTAATTATAAAAAGGTAATTCACTTAAATGAGCCTGCATTTAACAAAGTTTTTGACAAAACTGCAAATGGTACTTTAATCTTTATTTAATATGAAATATTAAGATAAAAACAGTGAACGTTGGAAGAAGGAAGAAGCTTATATATGGTGACGAAGGGGATGTACTATAGAGGAATTTGTAGATCGGGAGACCAGAGGGTTATAAGGTTAGATAAAAAATGAAATAGTAAAGGAGACAATGGTTAGGAGATAGGTGGTAATGTAGAAGAGCATCAGGTTATCAGGAGGCGGACGCGGCGCATCCTTCCGGCACACCTCGGCTAATGTCCTCGCCACCCTAGAGGCAAACACATCTCCATTACAGTATTCATCTGCTACCTTGCCAAACTTCTTCATTAAACATTTAGGCTTCTTCATTATTTCACAGTTAATTTTATCATAATCTTTATGCTGCCAATAGAGCGAAGATAGTTAATCAATCTTCTTAAGTGTTCTTATCCCTATACTTTTCCAGAAGAATTATTAGTTCGCATTCATAGGACACCTATTAATGCGTTTGTCAATGTTTTTTTTTCTTTTCAGTTTACTTAACAAACCTTGCATTAACCTTTTATAGGCATATGCTTTTAAAAGATGAATTACAAACAGGGAAATCTTTCTTTCTGTAAGAACCACTTAAAATAAGGGTTTAAATGTTTCACAATTGCATGAAACAAAATTTCATAAACAAGAAATAAAATTAATATGTATTCCTATAATATTACTTCATAAAATATAAGATACAATGTATAGAGTTGGTTCTAAACATTCAATTCATTAAATGTAAACAAGTAATTGTTCTAAATAATGACATAGTACACTAACACGTTTGTTTGTTTCTAACACATTAAAGGTGTTCACTATGAGTGTAGTTCTAGGGGCGGAACTTATAGGTCATTTAATGTTTGGAACAATTATAGTAAAGGAGCTACATTACATGGTTTATTCTACATTGGGAGTCCTAAATCTTACCTATCAATTATATTAGAGTAAGGAATTAACCGGTCATTACATTAATTACATAATTACCCTTACATTGGCAGTATCACGCCCTTTTGGGCGATAAGTGTGCACATAATTCTTCATCTGTTAAATAAAAAAATCCAAAGTAATAAGTAATAATAAGTAATAAGATCTGATCCTCCAATTCAAATTTCAGACGTTTAGCTATTAGACTGTATCTGACTTCAATGCACTAGATGTTAAAGTTATATGGTTCTTTTCACCTAAATGTATATAGAGTTTATTAAAAACATAAAAAACTATCAGGTCATTAATTGATTGGTAACACTGGAATTACGTTTACTGTATTTGACAGCGTGAATATGTTCTTTGAATCGTTGTCATGAAGTTCTTCCTGTCCACTACAGTACTGTCTGCAGTCTGCGTTTTATTCTGTAAATTCCGCTTTGATGGTCTTTTTTTAACTTTCTCTTTAGATGGTACCTTTACGTTTTGTTTAATTCAGTTGTTCTGTTTTAATGCAATAATTAAAATTTCTTTTTCCTATATGTATATGTAAAAGCTGTCCATTAGCTGACATCTGAGAAGAATTTGTCTTGGTTATTTTTTTTTATTCTAGTGATATTTAGTTGATCTATTATTTTTTTATTAATTGCATTATTAATTGCGTTTTAATTTATTATTTTGTGTTTATTATTTCAATATTTGGCTGATAAAAGCTTCTATTAATCTCTATTTATATACATCCATAGTTTTTGAGGTGGAGGATGTTGCCATGCATTTAAAGAGTAACATTTACTATTTTGTATCTATTGCTGCTAGTTTTAAGCACATTATATACTATAAGTAAAGCATAATTATCATACAGAAATATAATTTTGAAATTTGTAAGAATTGACATTTTTGAGGTGTCAAAAGTCCTGTTTTGACTTTTTTTCGATGATGCTAACAAATTAGTAAAATAAAATGATTTTTACATTGCAGTATTTGCTTCTGAAATAAAAGTAATGTTAAATTTTATCCTGAGCAATGCAGTTTATTTACTATTGACCAACACTTAAGAATTATTTCACTGCAATTTTTTACATACTTTGCTTCAAAAATGTTATTTCTGCTATAGTTATACTAATGATATTATATATCAGTGGTGTGATATACAAAAATAAGCATATATATTGATAAGTGGATGAATCACTATCTGTACTACCTACAGGAATGAAAGACCTACCTGTTTTTAATTACCTTGATTTTTCACATCTTCCATTTAGACTTTTGTGTTATGCCTAAATGGGACATTATATATTCTTTACCCAGGAAGTTTGATATTAAGTTTACATATAGTAAAGTTGAATGTAAGCCACTCAGATTTTTAAATTTAGTTGTAGATCTATCTAAAAAGTTATTCTCATATAAAGTTTCTTAAAATATGATACTGATTTAGTTTATATGTTCTGTTAGTAACATTCACCCAAAATTTATGATCCAGTGAAATGAAAAAAAAATGCATTTAATTTTAACATTTAATACAAAATAATGTTGCATTAATTAACTAACTAATTTAATCTATCCACTGTTAATTAACTTTCTTAAATTAACATTTTTTTAAATGGTATATGTTATAAACTAATTTGCAATCTTTTTTACAGCAAATTGACCAGGAGAATTTGAAAGAAAATTAGACTACCCCCCTTCAAAATAGATATCATTTGGTCATTTCTGTAATATTAGATACTTTATTTGTATATTTGTAGATATTAATTGTGTGGAAATTACTAATCATATTATTATTTATAAGTAAAAGTCCCAAAACATTAGTTTCTTATATTACAATTCAATGAGAGGTAACTATTAAATTATTTTTTGGGTCATATTTAATTGAAATGGGTTTCGACATTAAACAAAAGTTAATTAGTGACGTGTTGCGAATTACTGGACATGCACTCTTAAAAGCCTACGTCATCATTCATCAGTCACGTAATGGAGTTTCGATAGATAGAAGGGTGGATGAGATATTATCTCTAATGGCTAAAGATGGGAAGGAAAAAGGGGCTTGGAGTTTCTGACATATCGAGTTGTCGGATCGATGAAGGAAATGAGTAACTGACCCAAGCCTATTTTGGCGTATGTCTGCGCGAAGCTGGGCCTCATCACGCATGCAACTGATATTTTACACCGCTAGCGTAAGATGCTTTCACCGCTCTCAGACGATAAAAGTTGGCCTGTTGGGTTGGCGAAGATAACCCCAGGAATTACTACTGTAAATATCTTATGACCAATTCCGGCGTGCTGGGTTCTACTCATTCGTCTGACTCGTCCATCCATCAGCCCTACCTTACTTTCCCTTCTACTAAACCACAAATCTCCATCCCTTTGCGATTCTATTCTATTTCGGGCCTTAAAACTGATATAAAGCACAATCTCTATGCACATATCGATACATATTACTAATTCTACCTTGTAAGCATAATAAATGAACTATAATTCTTTTAAACATGCTTTCAGATTTAAAATATGCATTTTTTTAAATAAAAGAGCATGATCTTATAAGTTAATTTAAACATCTTGCATAATTTAATTGACAATTTATTAGTTATAAATTTAAATAAAAGAAATGTACAATCAATGTATAATCGAATGGCTAAACCAGGCATGGGCAACCTTTTGTGAACTGAGGGCCGCATTGTATAATGTACAAGTGACCGCGGGCCGCATGGTAATTTCTGTGGTATTTCGATATATACATCTTATATGTATAATTTATTTTTATAAATATATAGAAATACATACTGCTCGCTTTATTAATGTGTCAATAATTATTTAACTTTTTATTGTCCCTATAATGAAAATTAATACTCATATCTCATTATTTCCTTATGATAAACAATAATCACAAACAATCTCCAAAAGATTAGTGCGTCATATATGAAAAAACTAAAACATTTGTTGCAATAGAGCTCTCTCTCTCTCTCTCTCTCTCTCTCTCTCTCTCTCTCATGTTGTAATTTCCTTCCAAAACTCACGGTGAGCTTTTTTTAATAACCAAAAAGCAAAGAAACTTTTAATATTAAGGTAAAATTTCAGATAATCTCCGAGGGCCGCACAAATACATGTGCTGGGCCGCATGTGGCCCGCGGGCCGCAGGTTGCCCATGCCTGGGCTAAACCATATTTTAAAGCCATCTCCTCCATTTGGGGTTTAATCTCCATCGCTACTCTGGAGTGTCCGTCCTTACCTGTTAAGTGGTAAAAGGTTGTATTCAAGCACAGATTTATTCAATAATCCATAGAATTTATGGCAATTTAAAAATTTTGAAATGAAAGGGTAATATCAAACTTGCTTTAAACAAAAAGATCATTCAAAAAGTAGTAAGGAGTTGAATATGATAGGTATTTTGGAAGATTGTGAACAAATTTGAAAATACTATAAACTATAACAAATAGATAAATTTTAAGTTTCACAAATAAATAGTTCGATCTTTTGGGATTTTTAACAACGCGACTAATCCAAAAAACTTCTAGTTTCCTTCTCTCAGATTCTGAATTGCCAAAACTTAATGTCACATCATGGGAAACAACATTCTTTGGTATGTGAAGTCAGAAGAATTCTTCATTAAAGAAAATCTTCTGATATGTGCTGGTTTAGATCCATATTTATAAAAAATATGTGCATATTTCCGTTTTGTTTTAATATTTTGCTGAATTAAAAAGAATAAAATATTGAATGTTATTGAATGAAACATTTTTTTCGCAAATATCTGCATATTAAGTTAAAAATTTCAATGAACCGAACAAATACTGATACGATATTACCAACAACAGTTCATCATCAGAAGGAGATCGTAAGAGAAGATGAAGGGTTGGGATGTATTCAGTTAGGCGTATCAAAGCCGACAGGCTTCTCTTCTAATCTTCTAATAGTGAAACAATTGTTGTTTGATATATGTATTAATTGTAAATATGTTTTGTATTAGTTTTTTCTGCATTTTAAAATATGTATTCTTTACTCTAACATAATTTGCAAATAAAAATCAATATCATATTAGTTAATTTCAAATTTATACATAGTTTTAGTTTTAAATTATATCGCTATAATTCCTTAGCTTTATAATGACTAATTTTCATTTTCGTATTTGAAGTATGTATATAGAATAGCGTACTACTCTTCTCGTGTAGCTTGCAAGGCTACTGGTTACCCACGAGCTATTATGTTTAAAATAAAACTTACTTAAAATGGAATCTGAGTTTCGTTCCTTATGACTCTTGTACACAAGAGGTATGTCCAGTCCTTAGATTAGATCTTTTTCATATTCGAGCGACTGCATTATAACTCAACCGTTATTGTAACTGATCTATAGTCAAAGTTTTCACATCGTAGAGGTTCTAACTCTCGGATCCACAGTCTGATCGATCCAAGGAAGAAGGAACTTCTTTAAATTGTTTAAAAATTAGAACAATTCAACTAGTAAACTGAAATTGACACTAACATTTACCCATCCTTGGATTACAGCTGTCATGAGATGAACACCTCAGGACAAGCTCTCACAACGTAGTGCCTTGGAAGTAACCGTCCAAGCGGTAATGATAGAACATAGTTGTATTCGAATTGCACACAAAATCTCTCATTACCCGCTAGAAGAACGCAACTAATTGCTACCTACAGGAGCAAAATACGGCAGCACTTTTGCTCCTGTACTGCAAAAGGAGCAGTACAGGAAGTACAACTACTTCCATTTTACAATCTAGCAGCAGTATACGAGGTAAGACGGTGTATTAAATTTGTGATATTAATACTGGAATAATTGCCCACTATGCGCTTGTAGAGAAGCTTTGAAAGATACTATTGTGCCTGAGAACTGCTCTCTATTTGCTAGGAAGTGGTCATTTATCAATAGATGGACAGTAAGAAAAATTTGCACACTACCAGAGCTCAGCAGGTTTGCACTCGGATTCAAGGAGTCCATTTGATATTACATCTGCCTTACAGGTGGGGAGCACCAGACACTGGAATAATTCATGCATTTTGTTATTACCACTGAGGTTAGTATTATTAATATTACAACTATAATTCACCGTCTTACCTCGTATAATGCTGTTGTTGCTCTCTGACCGGCTTCGGGCGTCACCCATCTTCAAAAAGAACTGATCTATAAACAGAAAAGGAGATCAGTTCTTTTTGAAAAAAGGTGACTCCCGAAACCAATCAGAGAGCTACAGCAGCAGTATACGAGGTAAGACGATGTATTAAAGTTGCAATATTAATACTGGAGTAATTGCCCACGATGCGCTTGCAGAGAAGGTATTCTGCCTGAGAACTGCTCTCTGTTTGCTAGGAAGTGGTCATTTATCAACAGATGGACAGTAAGAAAAATTTGTACTTTCTTTTCCACAAAACGATTTAAAGAATTTATATAGATGAATCCACATATACATGATACACTTTAAGTAAGCTTAAATCATAGAAATCATTTTAAATTCCAAACAAAATAGTTATCGTAAACTATTTGTTTTGTTGATTGTTACTTACAAGTTTACATGTATCTATTAATACTATCCTAATGCTAGTTGACCTTTTCATCTATATATTTATAAGGTATTCTCTACTGTCAGGTTGATAGACATATGTAGTTACATTTACTCATTTTGCAAAATGAAAAACCATAGATGCCACAACTAGACGATTTACTAAATTAAAACTTAGTTTTTAATTGTAGTGTCAAATTATTTTGAAGGGTAACGCCCGAAACTGATACATAGGGCAGTTAATATATACATATATATATATATATATATTATATATATATATATATATATATATATATATAGCAGTGAATATATATATATATATATTATATATATATATATATATATATATATATATATGTATATATATATAAATATATGTACATATATATATTTATATATATATATATATATATATATCCAAAGTCTTTATCAGCCATTGGAGCGATTCACATCTTTTCCTGAAGACGAGGACATCGAAATATAGTAGTGAGTTCAGTGATTTCTTTTCTATGTGTTCTTTTTAAATTCTAGTTTATATATATATATATATATATATATATATATATATAGCAATATACAAATTACATCTACTTTAAGTGAAGAGTATGTACCAATCTAGCATTTTATTTACTCTTGCAACGACATTGAAAGTAATAAAATAAAATGAAATCAAATTGTTAATTATATGAAAACCATAAAGGTTAACGCTAAAACACCACCTAATTAATAAATACCAAATAATAATTCATACACATAAACAAAATAAAAAAAAATAAATTATAATAATAAAAGATGTAATAACTTTGGTACCTAATTTTAAAAGCTAAAAGAAAAACCTTTATAACAGTTCCCTAGTCAAGTACATAACTTAAAATTGACGAATGAATAAAAATTTTCATACTTAGGATTGACAATGTACTATATATACGTATTAAAGTTTTATATATCAGTTACCTTGGCATCAAACAAAAACTTTTCAAGATGGATATTCTCAACTGAACTAATATACGAGTACTCAAATGAAGATTTTTATTTTTGATAGAACAATCCTTCTATTCGTATATTTTTCTTTAGAACATGGTAACAATTTGAGAATTATGAAGTTCAGATTTTATTTGCAAAGAATAAAAAATATTAAATGGCTTGGATTGAAATTTAAATTTTCATTTTGCTGATATAAGATCTTTGAAAAGGGTTCAGTAATTTCTGTTTCATTTAGAGGACCAAAAACGTTTAAGTAATTATTTAGAACAAGTTTGAAATTTTAAAACAAAAGTTTGAAAGGTTTATTTATAAGTTATGTGAGGAGCAAGTTGAAAATTAACAATCTATTTCAGCGTGGATGGAATGGTAAGGAAAGAAGGTAGGGAAGAGTCATCGTGTGGTGGTTGGATATTTATCGGGGCTGCAGCCTTTAGTATGGCTCTCGAAGATAAGCCGAAAATCTAAGAGCACTTTATGCGATTAAACTCTCTTTCCGTGATGTATGCTACATATCCCGCATCCGGTCATCTTAACCAACCATCCCTTCAAAATGACAATGCAACATGGATTGCCCCCCTCCTTATACCCTTTTAAATAATATGAATTTTATTCAAATTTGAATCTAATTTTATAAAAAAAAAGTATTAAATTTAGCAAATAATCCATCTTATTTAATAAATTATTATACTACATCATCCCTGTTATTTTATACCCTTAGAGTATTACTTCAATTTAATCCAAATTTTTCAACGAAATAGTTTTAATGTTGTAAGCAAATTACAAAGTGCATCATGTGTCATATATATATAAAATAAATTCAAAACGAAGGAAACACACAGAAAGACACAGACATAACTCACATCGAAATATCGATGTGAGTTATGTCTGTATCTTTCTGTGTGTTTCCTTGGTTTTGAATTTATTTTATTTAAAAAAGTCCGCTGGACTGTTTCTTTTAATTATATATATATATATATATATATATATAATTAAATCAAATATATAAATAATAGCAATCAAAGATCAAACCACAATATGATATGGGAAAAAAAAGAACCGTAACAAGCGGAAATACCACTCTTCCCTCTCAACCTTTCACCAGATGTGTTCTACTTCTAGTGTTTCGGTTGGGTTTTTGACTCTGAAGAAGACTGCTTGTAACGGTTGAAGGATCTTAGTCAATTTTTCCTATTTCATATTGTGGTTTGAGCATATATACATATATTTAAAAAAGTTATATCTGCACTGTTCTTCACAAGTTATTCCTTAAATTTCTGGTGTCTCCAAAAATATCTCTTGAGTTTAGGATTCATCAAATCTTAAAGTAGTTGATCATTAGTTTTTTCAATTGGCTTATTACTAATTGCTTATTATCGACATGTTTCAGTGATCGTTCACCATAATCAGGACTTAAAATTAAAATTCAGCCTATAAAGCTGCACTAAACTAAAATATTGATATATAAACATTAAATGTGCAGGTTTCACATCATACTGGCTGTTGGTTGCAGGCTGTGTGGATTTTTCTTTTCTCTAAAAAGGCGTAAACCCAACAGAACACCGCTTGTTTCGGTTGAAAGATCTTAGTCTTGTTTTCCCATTTCGTTTGTGGTTTGATCATTGATTGTTATTTCATGTGTTTATGTGAAATCTTTATATATATATAATTAGCTTTGTTGTTATTTTATCAAGAGAGTCCTAAAGAAAAAGTCAAAGAGAAGATTTCAACCTGATATATGTTTTCAAGAGTAAAATTTATTTGCCTTATCAGAGTAGTAAAATATACAAACAACGAAGAAGTACAAGAAATTAGGAGAAAGAAAGGAGGTTTCTGGTCTCTTCAGATCTGTTTTAAAAAGTTAAGGACAGCGTTACTGCACATGTGTTCAAAACCGTGTTTTTTTCTTCCATAAAACATCGTTTCTTTTGATAAAAAAGTTGCTTTGACTTTTCCCAGTTTGAACAAATAATGAATAACAATTGACACAAAGGTAGTTCTTTAAAGGAGTTTTGACAAACACTTCAAAAATTATATTCAGTTTGTATTATATTTTTCTTGTTACACTTCTCCACTATTTTCTCTTTTATCTTTATTTTTTTTTTCAAGATTAATGGATAGCCATATTATTTATTTCTTATATCCTTAAAAAATGAACATTTTTTGTTTATTTTCATTCAATTTTATGGAACTCAATTTTTAATCGAAATATAACCCAGAGTACGTGAAGGAAAAACTTGTTTTATTATCCTTTTTGGGAATATTGTTTAAATTTCTTCATAAGTAATGGAATGTAATAATCATAAGTTTTTTCGATTCAATATTTTCAAACCCTTCTGATAGAAGATAACAATAAACTTTAATTATATACAGTTATTTTCTCTCAAGTTTTCTAAAAAATATACTCCTGTTTTGCTAATGAGTAGAGAAAAGTAATTTTATTCTCATTTCAGTCCATTATAAAATAAGTTGGTACGTAAGAAAGTACAAAATACTCTTCAAACACTGTTATGCACAAATTGATCGAAAGTCATTGTATGCTTGAAAAGTGTGTTTGAAAAGAACACTTGAAAGTTTGAAAGAAAGTGTGCTTGAAAAGAATGATGATTCAATTATAAAATTATAGTATTATTGAGTATGTAGCGAACCTTATTATCTAATATAATTGATAGTTTGATGGAATTAAATCACATGTTAAGAAAGTAGAAGGACTTTGGAAAATCTCAACAAAAAATTTCTTTTCTGCAATAATTATAAAATGATTTTGATGACTTTGTTGTTATGGATTCAAAGATAACTTAAGATAAACTTTTTAAGTAAAAAAATTAAAAATTACTGTATGACAAATGATACATTAGCAGAATAAAAGTATGAGATATGGAATTCCTGAGGCAAGTGACTATTTAACAAAGTATAACAAATTGCAATAACCTGAAAAGTTAAGTCATATTATTCCCTACCTATGATATAACAACCAGCATTTATAACAAATTTGTAATTCCTCAGTAGGAATACAGTAGTTCCTATTGAATTGTATACATACGAAGGAGTATATATGTTACAGATATATTAAGATGAAAATATGAAAAATTATATATGCCCTATACTTCCCTCATTTTGCAATACCATTACTAATTGGGTCATACTGCAGAAATTACACGGTTAAAAAAAGAGACAAATACAAGAAAATTACACAAATAACTTAATATGTACTAAAAATATGAACTTGATGGCACCATTAGCATAACATCAACAATTATTGTGTTGAGTTAACATTATCTTTTATTCAACTTAAATAAACTACTGTTACTCCATTCGATAAACTGCGAGTTTAGCTCTTAATGATGTTAATTAAAATTTCGTAACCTAATCATGTGAAAGGGAAGAAATAGGATCTAAACCACCGTATCAAATGCCCAATTATTACTAACAATAAGCATTTGGTTGATTAATTCCCTTGTAAATTAAGTGTGATTTAAGATATTTGAACAATATCTTTTCTAGATATTAATAGATATAATTCCAGTTTAAATTGGTATTTGGGTAGATAACATCTACATTTATGAATGTTATTCATATGAAATACAACTCATTTCTTCATAAATTTTATGCTATATAATCAATAGCCATGATCAATGCATAAATATAAGGCAACTAACTTAATATATACATATTGTTAGAGATATAGACGTTGGTATAAAATTAAATTAACAAAAGATGATACCGCCTTATCTTTATTCCGTTGTCCGAGTCGTTGGACTGGTTTCAATTAGTCTCAATTGTTTTAAGAGGAACTCGATCTAAACTGTCGAAATTTTACGGTTTTTTAACTTCTTATAATTGGTGAAATAGATTTATTGACAACTGTAAAATGACAAGAATAGAAGTTTAGGAGATAAGACGGTTTCTTATCTTCCTTGACTTGTTTATCTAGAATAGGCACCAGTTAATAGCTTAAAAATACTGACTAAATCGCATAAAAAACTATTAGGATGAGTTAATCTTGGAGACGTACACTATCAGAAACATATCCAATGACATTAACGGCAGTGTGTGGTATAAGACGGTATATTCCTTTGGTAACTGAATTAATGTTTGACGATGACCTGAATGAGAATATTTGTGTTAAAGACATTGTTTCTATTTATAACCTTATTAATAGCATTTTATCATATAGAACCGAAGTGTGAAATAAGTGATTGATGTGATGAAGAATAAATATTTCAAATAATGATAATTGATAAGATAAAACTATTAGTTTTAATATAATATCATAAAATTCCTGAAGCAATGTCTATTGGTACACACAAGATACAATTCAAAAGAAAAAAATCAGTAAACATGCTTGAAAATGTCATGAAATCATTGAATTGTTTAGTACTTCCCTACTTCTTATCACAGAGGAGACATGTAAAGATAATATTGATCCTACAAGACCCGACAAGACCAAATAACAACTGATAAGCTCACTCCCCCTGTAGCCCACTCCCGAGTCAAGTGTTTGAGAAAAGCTTTCTATTCAAATCTCCCTCCATTTTGCCCTCAATATCTATCAGTTTGACTTGAAATCTGAGAGCTGTCATAAACAAAGTTATTTGATTCGTTATACTTCTATAAATTTCATTTATAATTATGACTTTTTTTAGTTATAAATGAAGTTAATATGGCGCGGCATTTACAATGTTACAAGCACAACTTATTATCAAATTCATGGAATTCCAGTAGATGAGCAAGGGGGCGGTAAGTGATACCAGAGGTGTTCCACTAGGCAGGCATTTCCTGGGGGGGGGGGGGGGTTCATATTTATTAAAGAGGGGTAAAATATAAGAAATCAACATTATTTTTAACGAAGTATAGAAAATATAGTATTAAAAAAATTTGTAGTTATATATCAATTTAAAATATCAATATATCAGAGCTGGCTCAAGAATTACTACCTTAAACCTTTTCCACTGTTTTCAAATGCGATATTGTTAGCATTTCGGCAGCAATAGGTAAATACATGGAATTAGAACATTTGTTTGGTGCACGCAAAATTATTTATATGCTTTTAGTTATTGCCGCAGATTAGCATTCACACGGAGAACTTCGAGTTTTATGACGTAGTTATAAAAATTATTTTATTAGATTTCATCTGAAAAATTGAACCAAATATTAGCTAGCATTTATGATTTTAATATCTATTTCAATGATTGGTTATAATGCAATATCAAAATTTAAAGAATGACGTTCTTTTGCACTCGCTTTATCTCAGAAATTTTCATTTATTCTGGTATACTACAAGTCTTCTAATCTATTCACATATAATTTCAGATGTATAAACAAAAATTTGTTAAATATCAAATTTAGCAACAAGACTGAGAGGTATCATTAGGAAAAATGATTAAAAAGTGGTTCAATTGACTGTGTTAATGTAACATATGGAAATTTTAAGGTTTTTATATTCGCGTTTTATCTTTTTTACTATTTTATGAGGAGTTTTTTTTCAAGAAGTCCATACTTCAGCTATAAAAGTACAATAGTTTTATTCTTATTTTATCAACATATAGAATTTATGAATCAATATTTGATCGGCGTTTTAATTAAATATGATACTAATTTTAATATGATCAATATTATTTCATTTTAACTGTTAACTACTAAGTGAGAAAAAAATATTATATCATCATTAGATATAATGCAATCAAATACAGGTATAATGTTAAAAATGTGAAACTCTTAAAAACTTTTGCAATTATTTGAACAACATTACTGAACATTAAAAAATTATGAAAACTATTGACAGTACTCCCAGCTATTAGAAAAATTTAAGTATTCCATATTCTGGTGCATAAGTGGAAAGATCCTTTAGTAAACTTAGACGAAAAAAATGATTCAATACCAAAATTACTCAGAATAGGCTTATCAATTTAACTTTACTAGCAAATAAAAGGAAAAGAACTCAATTCACGTTTGGAAAAATGCATTGATAATTTTAGCACTCTGACAGTGAAGAATATTAATTTTTTTCAACCAGATTGACATTCAATCAAAATTTAGTAATGTTGTTTTGCTCACTGTTATGGTTAGTTCTTTTTTTTTATATTTATTTGTTTATAATCTTAATTATATTGTACTGCATGAGATAAATATTTTATTGAAGACCTATTTATAATAATAATAATAATAATAATAATACTTAAATAGATTTGTTTTAATCTACTTTTCTATTTTTTATGTATAGCACATTTTTTTAGCAAACAAGTAATACAACTTTCTTGTTCTGGACACTGTTGCATTCACAGAGCCTGCTGATTGTTCGACCATTTTTTAATTAATTTTAACGATAAAATTATTTTCATAATGATATGGTGAATACCATGAAAATATTCCGTTGACATAAAAAAAATTCTAATTTATACAAAAATATCATATGCAATTTATTTAACACATGTTATAATTAACTGAATTGTGCTGCTAAGTTATTCAGTGAAGCATTAATTTAAATTGATTCACAGTATTTCAATAAACGACTTTTTTTGTTAGTTGTTCTGAAATTTGAGTAAAGTTGTGACAGGTGACGTTGCTCATATTGAAATGACAGTAAAGTGAATAGGGTAAAAGTTCCAATGATAAAGAAGAAAACACTTCTTATTTAAATTGTCATAATTTTCTCTTCTTATAGGAACAAGTTATAAAACTCTTTTTCATTTTTCTTTCTTTCTTTAAAAGATCAATTTTAACACTGTGCTATTCTGAAAGATATTGAATTTGTGCCTTTTTCGTAAAAAAACTAGTATTAAATGCTCTTTTTTTTAGTATAACCAATTTAATATCATTATAATATTGCAAAAATATGTATGAACTATTCTGTATTTATTTAGTACTTCGATCACGATTGAAGGGTAGTTATATTCTTACAAAAAAGATTTGTAACTAATTCATGATTTTTAAGAAAAACAAATTAGCTTAAAAATGTTTTATTGAGTTGCTAACAAACAAATAAAAATACCTGTTTTATTTTAGAGACAATACCAGTTCAACATATAGAATTGCGACTAAGTTAATAGAGAAATATAGATTTTATTTTTGTTATTTACCTGAAATACCTTCGTACGTCCACCATTCTTCCCAGCTTGCACTTGAACCTGAAAAAGTAAAAAGTATTTTTATGATTAAAATAAAATATTACACACAACAAATTGGGTCATGCTGCGGTATGAGTCTGCTCTTTTTGCAGATATATCCGAAAGCACCCACATCTTCCCTACCAAAGTCATGATAAGGTTGTCACTTCATCAGATGTTAGTCTTACTAATAAGATTAATTGCATTCCTCTTTCCAATCATCCTGAGCAAGCATCAGCAAATAGTAAACGTTCATGTCAATCTGTTTTTTTATCAAGAGGAAGGTAGTCGATCAGTAGAAAAGTCTAAAAGGTGATTCACTTCCAAAGTTTACTACCATTCCAAGACGAGCTGGTTGTCCTCCAACAGGGTTTTTTTCCGTCGTAGGATGTGGAAAAATCTGTTCATCAGATCCCTTAGCAAGACGTCTTGCTTAGGGTATGTGGGGTTGGGGTCCCGACCCACTAAAAAACCACATCCTATTTCCTGGCAATACCCGACACGGAAACCGTTTGCACATTACTTCATGCCGGTGCCTCAGTCCTCCTGAATAGGATTCACCTTCTTGTCCCCATTCGTTCACCTATGAATTATCATTGCCCTTGCCTCACACTTTCATTCTTCTTATGACGGAGAACCGCCTCTACAAAGTAGTTGTAGAAGTTGGAGAACCGCCTCCAACAGGGTTGGTGTAGATACTATTAGGAATAATAGACCAGATATTATTAGGCAAAAGACCAACCTATTTCCTAATCGGCCAAATTACAAATTTAATTACTTTAATAGGCCACAACAACAGTAATAGATAAATTTTATTCAACATTGGAAATATAGTGATTTTTTTTTATAGCTAACATATGCAGAAACAGGAAAAATACATTGTATTTACCTAAAATGAAATCAAAATGTTTTCGTTTTATGATATTCTCAATATCTGGACTTATAGCTATTTATGCAATATGCATGTATTTATAGCTACGTTTTCATTCTAATAAAGTTAGTCACATATATACCTTATGTAATTTCTTCTAGCTGTTTTGATGTTTTTCATAAAAAAAAATCGTTGATAGTAGTATAAGCTACCTCATATACATGCCACTTTTTGGATAAATTTATAATTTGATCAATTCTATTAAAAGTATGCAAAAGTTTTGGACTTTAAAAAAAGTAAAATTTTTATAAATGTCTTAAATTTTTGATCTACCAGAATAAAGAAAAGTTGCATCACATCTTGCTACATGACAAAAATAATACATGTAAATATATTTTTTGTTTTAGTTTATTTTCATAACATTAACATTTAATTATTAAGTTAATAATAATAATTAAGTTAATAATTCTGGCGATGTCAGAACGCTGTTAAATGAAAACCTTACATACAATTTGCTATTGTAGTTGCCACTCATTAAATAAACGTAAACTAGTGAAAGGACTAGAACTGATTTAATAGAAGGTTAAAGAGACAGATGGAGTGGGAATAAATACATTTTGTCGTATCTAATTTTCAACAATAATATAACTAAAAGATATTTATTATTCAAGTTCTTCTTATACTGAGAATATCAAGTTCTTCAAGGCTGAAGAACATAGTGGGCAGCAATGTGACCCACGGCATGTAAATTTCTGATCAATGCGATCAAGTTTTCAACACTTTGGTGAGTGGTCAAACAAAGAGAAACTGTGTCTATTATAACTTTGACATTATAATATTTCAATGTATATAATAATATTAAAGTATTACAACAATATTTTAAAGTATTTTATTTGTAATACTTGGGACAATTACTATTCTTTATTCGTTCGGTTGTAGCAAAAGTGATATTAGACCAATTCTTTAATTGACATATTAACATCGTTTAGTTGTAGTAGACGCTAAACACGGAATTACTTGTCATATATCAAGGAATTAGTAATAGGAGATGCCCGAGTACTGAGAAGGGAGGGAATGCCCATTGCTATCATTTAACCTTCTCTCGCCATACCTTACGAGTACCTAAACAACCAATATGTATTCTCCTTCTTTCTCAGAATCTCTACCTAAAACTTCTCTCTACACATTATAATAAATGAATGCGTTCAAAACATCTCTAACAGGTTCCTGAAAGAGGATAGTGAAAAACGCATTAATTGTTGAGTGGGATAATAACGCTGTCTGAAGAGATTCTTTGAAAAACAAAACCACTCTGGTGAAATCTTTGGAAAAAAAGGAATAATTTGTAAGTACCTTATGTAACAAAAAACTCATTATTATAGTTTGAAACCTGATATCATCAGAAAAAATAATGAAGAAATAAATAAGCAGACGGTGTAATTAAAATTTTAAAATAAATTTAGATAAATAATAAAAAAAATGTAAGTAAACTTTAGTGATGGTTATGTTGATAATTTGACTTCCTGATCTTGTGAACTGTTTTATTTTTTAATTAATACGTATGCAATTAAACAATGTCTAATTATATTAATATAACGCTTCATTCAATAATATCTTATTACCTAATTTCATAATATATTGATAATTCAGTCTATATTTATTAAAACTAGAACTGCAAATATAACCCAAATATTCACAAGGAACCATGTTGAAAAAATTTTGGTTCTGATTGGACATTGTACTGAGGAATGAAAGAATGTTTTCCAGAAATTGAAAATTAATTTATCAAGAGTGAAAATAATCAGAATAAAGAATTATTACAGTTTTAGTTTAAAAAAAAATTGAGACATTCATTATAACAGAGAATATCTGTTTTTAATTATATTAAAAATTGGTTTATGTTGTTGGTAATTTTCATTGTTATGATAACAATTTCAAAATTACTAAACATGACAAAGTATTGCGCTTGTGTGGACAAGGTACGTTTAATTTTATAAGGAGTCAATTCCCAATTAACATTTTTAATGGATGAGATATAGCTTACACAGAAAATACACTAATATGTTATTTCTTATGGTGGAGTAATAAGTTTGACTCCCATGGTTGATTTATGTTTTTTATTCTATCATAATTAGGGATTGATAAAGGATATATAGAATTGGAGATATTTTTAATGGCTAGTCTGTATATCTTTCATTGAAAACATATTATTTTTATTATATTGATGGTACGAAGTAGAATTCGATACTCATACAAAATGGCAGCTTTATTATGAGTCATTCTGAGGGTTAAATGAACACTACTGAATCTGAGGTTGAAAAATACCAGGCGCTTACCAGAAAGTCTCTAGACCTGTCCCCATTTGTCCGTTGAAATCCCTCTTCCCCTCATGACCAGAGATATCAGATGGATATCACTTACTATAATCTTACTCAGTAAACTAACCATTTTAGCTTTTAAAGTAACTTTTTTTTATAGTAACCCTTTCCTTTTGTAATCAATTTCTATTAGACCTCTATTGCTTCTTGATTAACACAGAAAAGTAGATAAACCATCTGAACTTCTATTTTTGAGTTAATTATTATTATATTAGTTTTATGCATACCAGTAGTGCGAACCAACTTTAGAAATTAAGAATGCAAAAATAAGACACTGGTTACTTATCAA
The DNA here is from genome assembly GCA_026182355.1 of Hermatobates lingyangjiaoensis. NCBI lineage: Eukaryota > Metazoa > Arthropoda > Insecta > Hemiptera > Hermatobatidae > Hermatobates > Hermatobates lingyangjiaoensis. The sequence goes on along the minus strand of JAPFBL010001923.1, from coordinate 5,511,248 downwards.
TGAAGTTTACGTTAAGAACAATTATTTTAAGGTTTACATCAACATGCTCTTAACGGCCAAATCTCAGGAGTCTTCAACTTATGTGGACTCCATGATTCCCAAGGTGCTGGTCTGCTATCACTTCGGTGTTTTACATGCAAGAGGGATGTGCCGGTGCAGTAGAAGTTCTCCTGGCTAAAGATAATACTAGCTTTAAAGGTTGAGTATACAATAGCTATGCTAGGCAGACATTAGAAGAGTTCTTCTACCAGGTGGTGCGAGGGGTTGGTGTATCATTCGAATGCATATTAGTAGTATCCTTACCATGAGGACGGCTACAAACTAGACACTCCTGTGCCATATCATGCAGTGTTGACCTCACAGTAACTTAGGTTGCGCATCCAGGGTTGGATAGACATTAGGGTGAACCTTCAGCTCACCAGGATTCTTCTATCATTGCGTGAGAAACAGTATCGTTATTCTTATTGTCTGGAGAGTAATAGGCAGCTATCTAGAGCACTGCAGTCTTTACCAAATAGACATGGATCAGTTGTAGTGGAACAGAGCTAGGAAACTCTGGTCCGGAATCCTGGAATAAGGGGATTCATTCCATCGGAGGTGAGGGCCACAGTAGGCTTAGAGACTTAAGATAGTACCAAAATTATACACCGTAGTAAAAGTCTATCCAGATCTGTGTCTACTTTCTTATTCAGTGATCACTTGATTAGGCAGATTCACTTGTTCACAGACTGACTGTAACTCTAGTATATGTTGTTTTCTTTGGGTTTGTATGTTGTATTTTATGCTTAAAGTTAATATTTTAATTTTTTACATTATAGTTATTTTTCTAGTAAAATAAGAATATGAGCGTAAAAACTATAATATAAATGAATTTATATAACCTTATATAAAACCTATTTAGGTAAAATAACAAAAAATAATAATTTAAGATAGCACTTAGACATAACATTAAATTAGTAAACCAATCTACTTATCTAGTAAATAAAACAGAAAAATGATTGAGTCTCCTCCTAAACAAGCAGTCAGAGTCAAAACTGATAGTTTTGGTTTAACTCCGACGAAGACCACGTGTTTTGGTTAGCAATTTTGTCTGATTTCTTACTGTGTTTTAGACGTTGTTTTTTATTTCACATGTTTATTACCAACTCTTGTTATATAGTTATATATATTGTTAAAACTAGCAGCAGCTTCTGCTCTCACGAATTTTGAGCTGGTAGCCTCGAACATGCGGCTGGAGTTACCATATTAATTGTCAAAGTGATATCATTGAATCCGAGTTTTTTAACTATAATTACATTGGTCATTGTCAGGTAAAATTTCGTTCGAGTACGGATACTTATTTGGTTTTATTGGCAAATCAGAGCAGATGTTTCAGTTTCTGTTCCTGTTCAATTTCATGTTTGGTTCTAGATTTCTGATTCTTGGAATCACGAACATTTGCTCTACCTGATGATTAATAGATAGGGTTTCTTTCTTTAATATACAAAGCCTCTAAAATATGTATTTTATCTACATTTTTCTCTCGCTAGATAAATTGTACCTTGTACAAGCATCTCTCTGGATAACTGAAGATTGTGCTTTTCATGGGCATACGTCTTTGGAGCGCCAGCAGTCAAATGAAGTGTTAATCTCCTGGTGAGCTCTATTATAGTCAACCCGATGTAGTTGAAGGGCAGGTTTTCACATTCACCTGTAGTGCAAGTATACTCGTACACAAAATGACTGCTTTAAAGCTCCTGAGTCTCCTTATTTTGATTGTTTTTAAGCAGCAAGTTATGTATCTTTCTATTCTAGAGGTATATTACAAATCTTATTCGTCTATTTTCACTCGTAGGTCTTATATGAATATGAAGAATCTTTTGTATAGCCTTCTCAAACTTCCTGTAATCCGTGTTCATGCAAGCCTGGTAGTACAGTTTGATTTCAGTCCATTGGACCAACATCTGTGTTCTCATTGGCGAATAACATCAGTCCATTAGACCAATCAGAAAAACATCTCCACTAGAGATGACTATATAAGCATCTGTCCACAAGCGAATGAATTATGGTCGAAAGCTCGGATTCAATGATGTCACTTGGACACTTAATATGATAACCCAGCCGCAAGTTCAGAAAATCGCCCGCAATATCGAGGCTTCCAGTTCAAAAGTCATGAGAGCAGAATCTGCTGCTAGTTGTAACAATATCTCCTTAAATACGATCCCAAACGGACAAATATAGTTCAGTGTAGAAAAAGAAACATAGAGAAATCAAAAGCAAACACTTACAGTCTCTAATTTTTGGTTTGTACTGTCCAACCTTCTCGGTCTCCAACCGTCTCTGAACCCTCTCTTATCTCTCTTGGTTTCCCTCTCTTATCTCTCCTAAAGACGGTTCAAACCAAAAATTAGAGACTGTAAGTGTGTGCTTTTGATTTCTCTATGTTTCTTTTTCTACATTGAACTATATATATAAATTTACTAAACCTATTGTCTTGGACCTAAAAAGTGTATTTCCCTTGAAAACAACAATTTTAAAATTTTGAGCAAAACGTAAATCGATCGTACCTTTATAATCCATACACAGGGTAAATGAAACTAAAAAATAATTACGTAACATTTATACATTTACATTGACTTGTAACAGTTAGTATTTATCAACATTTCAATCTAAAAGTTTAAAGGTTAAACAAGAAGTTTAACAGTTGCTGTTACGTCATTGCCTATTTTAGAAATAAATAAATATATTTAAAATTTTTGGTTCAATGCATCAATTACTAAAGTATATTATATTTAGATTAAGAATAGAGATAGCCTCAACTTTATAGAAGTGATATTCTAGACAATATATTTTCGTGTTGTTCTACTCATTCAGATGCAAACTTAATCCATCAAAGTTAAAGTTGATTGGTTTACCTTTTCTGTCAGGGCATAGGGCTATTGTTTCTGCCTTTCAGGGAACCAAATCAATAGCCCTGTTAAGCCCGTTTAGATAAGTTTCATTTATACCGAATCGATTAAGTCTCCATGATTACATCAATCTGCTTTTTTATTTGAAAATTATTTTATTTTAAATAAATAGTAAACTAGTTATACTACCCAGACTGATACTTTAAGAATCAAACAACTTCAATATTATTCTAAATATTTTAAATAAAAAAATCTGGAGTGGCTTACACTCTACTTTACTATAAGTAACTTAATGTCAAATTTCTTGAGTATATAAAACATAACATCTCATTTAAGAATAACATAAATATCTAAATGGGATATAATTATTAGTCTTTCATTCGTGAGGTAGTACAGATAGTGATTGAAGTACATATCAATTTATAAGCTTATTTTTGTACTTCACAAATAATTTATTATTTGCAAATAATTTCATTAGTATAACTACAGCAGTAATAACATTTTTGAAAAACCAAAGTGAACATTTCTTGATACGAAATATTATCCTATAAGAGAACATGGCTATTGTTCAAATAGCCAGTAGATTTCTTACATCGTTTACTTTACATCCTTCTACATTGAATATTAAAGTAAAATTTTAAAATTTAAAACAGGAAAATACCCTTTTTTTTCTCTGAAAAACATCTTAAACAGCGAAGAAAATGTTGTTTTAAGGTGATTTGTTAATTAAAGATGTACGATAATTACATTTATTAATCTCTAAACGAAAGATTTCAATTTTGAATTATCTATTACATTTTTGGTTTTTAACAGAATTATTATACTGGAAACTTTATGGCTTCTTAGTATTTACTAATACGGTTTTTTTACATTTTTAATAAGGACATTTTCCTTCCCCTTTGTCAAATAACATATATACGAATTTTTTCTGAGTGAGTGTTATTATTTTCCTGCACAATATTATTCCTCTTACATCTCATATAACTTAATAAACAATTTAAGTTATTCCTTTATAAATATCAATTTTATTTCAGTTGATTTGCTCAAAAAATTTCTAAGTCAATGTAAACAATGTAAAAAAATATAAAAAAATCGGCAAGTATAGCAGGTGATCTCTCAGTCTAGGATAAACAAACAGTTCTTATAGCGTTATTGCTCTTTGCCATAATTGAAACTTCATGATTTTTTTTTACGAATTGCTAATTTTTTGTTCCATTTTTGTTCAAATTTTCATTATTTTTTAATGAGCCGTTTAGCGTCAAAAAAAACATATTCTGAAAACAGAAATCGTACTGTAACGCCCTTTTAGCGAATGTAATTTTAAAAAAAAATATCTCAACTCATTCTCCACATAATGTTCTATTTTTAGGCATAGTTTCATTTTGATCCGTCAAATAGTATGGCTTGTATCGTTTTCACAATGTTTGAGATTGAATTATAAGTCAAAATTTTGACATTTTATTAAAAAAAAAATATTTCCTGTTGTTTTAAAATTCTGAATATATTTTTCATTTCTTCCATTTGCAACTTCAAAGATAATGTCAAAATTTCAAAACTCTAGGGTTATCAGTTTAGGAGAAAAAAATGTTTAAAAAAAACGGTTTTTGGCAAAAAAAGTGACTTTCCCATCATGCATAATTCTTCCCAAACAATAGGGATCTTCTTCGCTATGAGTCCCATTTTTGTGTAAAATATCAACTTGATCCATCAAAGATTCTGGACCGTAGCGTGGTAAGAAGCAATGCTAACACACTCATATATCGAGTATCTTAACTATTTCGACCAGTTGGACATTATTAGAACTAAACTATCAAATATAAACTATTATGCATACATAAAACCTACAAATCTTATAATTCTTTACAATAATTACAATAATAATGTCGTTTACAGGAAAGCCAAATATGATAGACACCTATTTATTGTCCCAACAAAACAGACATCAGTCTATGAGGTATAAAATTGTTTTGATGATATTGCATATATGTAAGTATTACCCGCAATTAATGTCCTGAAGACCTGATTAGGTATACCGTCAAATGTGGCAATATGAACACATTGCTTGTCATACCTAGTAAAACACACATAAATAAAAGTTATATCCGAGTGAAAACAATAAATATCTACTATTTTTACTTTACTATAAGTAAAGTATAGTGATCGTGAAAAAATTCGATCTCGAGATTTTGACGGAATTACATGTTTTCAGGTCCCAGAAGTCGTTTTATGAGGTTTTTACGATGATGTCTGTGTGTGTGTGGGTGGGAGGGTGGGAGGGTGGGTGAGTGTGTTAGCATTGCTTGTTACCACGCTACGGTCCAGAATCTTTGATGGATCAAGTTGATATTTTACACAAAAATGGGCCTCATAAGGAAGAAGATCCATATTGTTTAAGAGGAATTATGCTTGATGGGAAAGTCACTTTTTTTGCCAAAAACCGTTTTTTTTAAAACATTTATTTCTCTTAAACTGATAACCCGACAGTTTTGAAATTTTGACATTATCTTTGAGGTTACAAATGGAACAAACAAAAAATATATTCAGAATTTTAAAACAACGGGAAATAAATTTTTTTTTTTCACTAAAAAGTAAAAATTTTGAGTTTTAATTCAATCTCAAACCTTGTGAGAGCGATACAAGCCATACTGTTTGACGGATCAAAATGAAACTATGCCTAAAAATAGAACATTATGTGGAGAATGAGTTGAGATATTTTTGTTCAAAATTACATTCGCTAAAGGGGCGTTATAGTACGATTTCTGTTTTCAGAAAAGCTTTTTTTGACGCGAAACGGCTCATTAAAAAATAATGAAAATTTGAACAAAAATGGAACAAAAAATTAGCAATTCGTAAAAAAAAAATCATGAAGTTTCAATTACGGGAAAGAGCAATAACGATATAAAAACGCTTTGTTTATCCTAGACTAAGAGATCACCTGCTATACTTGTCGATTTTTTTATATTTTTTTACATTGTTTACATTGACTTAAAAATTTTTTGAGCAAATCCACTGATATAAAATCGATGTTTATAAAGGAACAATTTAAAATGTTTATTGACTTATATGGGATGTAAGAGGAATAATATGTGCAGGAAAATTATAACACTCACTCAGAAAAAATTCGTATATGTGTTATTTGACAAAGGGGATGGAAAATGATCTTATTAAAGACTAAGAAGCCATAAAATTCCCAGTATAATAATTCTGTTAAAAACCAAAAATGTAAAAGATAATTCAAAATTGAAATCTTTCGTTTAGAGATTAATAAATGTAATTATCGTACATCTTTAATTAACAAATCACCTTAAAACAACATTATCTTTGCTGTTTATGATGTTTTTCAGAGAAAAAAATGGTATTTTCCTGTTTTAAATTTGAAAATTTTACTTTAATATTCAATGTAGAAGGATGTCAAGTAATCGGTGTAAGAAATCTACTGGCTATTTGAACAAAAGCCATGTTCTCTTGTAGGATAATATTTCGTTTCAAGAAATGTTCACTTTAGTTTTTCAAAAATGTTATTACTGCTGTAGTTATACTAATGAAATTATTTGCAAATACTAAATTATTTGTGATGTACAAAAATAAGCTTATAAATTGTCCTTCAATCACTATCTGTACTACCTCACGAATGAAAGACTAATAATTATATCCCATTTAGATATTTATGTTATGCTTAAATGAGACGTTATGTTTTATATACTCAAGAAATTTGACATTAAGTTACTTATAGTAAAGTAGAGTGTAGGCCACTCCAGATTTTTTACATTGTTTACATTGACTTAAGAATTTTTTGAGTAAATCCACTGAGATAAAATTGATATTTATAAAGCAACAATTTAATTAGCTTATTGACTTTTATGGGATGTAAGAGGAATAATATTGTGCAGGAAAATAATAACACTCACTAAGAAAAAATTCGTATATATGTTATTTGACAAAGGGGAAGGAAAATGATCTTATTAAATACTAAGAAGCTTATTATTATTATTATTTTAAAGATTAAAATTCCCAGTATAATAATTCTATAAAAGACCTAAAATGTAAATGATAATTCATAATTGGAATCTTTCGTTTAGAGATTAATAAATGTAATTATCGTACATCTTTAATTAACAAAGCACCTTAAAATAACATTTTCTTCGCTGTTTAAGATGTTTTTCAGAGAAAAATGGTATTTTCCTGTTTTAAAATTTAAATTTTTACTTTAATATTCAATGTAGAAGGATGTCAAGTAAACGATGTAAGAAATCCACTGGCTGTTTGAACGAAAGCCATTCTCTTGTAGGAGAATAAATCGTTTCAAGAAATGTTCACTTTGGTTTTTCAAAAATGTTATTACTGCTGTAGTTATACTAATGAAATTATTTGCAAATAAGAAATTATTTGTGATGTACAAAAATAAGCTTATAAATTGATATGTCCTTCAATCACTATCTGTACTACCTCAGGAATGAAAGGCTAATAATTATATCCCATTTAGATGTTTACGTTATGCTTAAATGAGACGTTATGTTTTATATACTCAAGAAATTTAACGTTAAGTTACTTATAGTAAAGAAGAGTGTAGGCCACTCCAGATTTTTTTTTTTATTGTTTAAACCTATTCGCTAGCAGGTGATAACGCAAGCCGTTTACAGGCTTTTGTTTGATAACCGATTCTACAGATTCTACATTGGAAGACCTAAATTTTACCTAAATCAAGGTCATTTCAAATAGGGATCTTTAACGAGTACCTGATATCGTAAAGGCTGGGGACCGACGGCTTAACGTCCTCTCCAAGGAACGTCGGACTCAGATTTATTCACTTCCTGCGTGAATAAATCGAGGGCTAGGTGGGTAGCCCCGGAATACCAGCCCAGAGGCGAGTACGTTAACCACTGTGCTAACCTGGCCCAAATATTTACTAAGATTTTTTCTTACGTGACGTTATCCCTATGTAGAAGATCCTGAGGTAAATAACTGATAGTTTAAGTAATGTTTAAGTTCTAAGTCTTAATCTTTAACTTTAGTTTGACTTACTAAGACTTTAGTAAGTCAAACTCACGTTATAAACACAAGTTTATAGTTACGCCATTCCTGCTAACTCAATAAGAAAGGGTTTACCTGCATTGTTTTATTGTTATATTCATGTCTATTAACTATATTGTTAATAGTTATTATATATTGTTGGAGAATAAACTGCTATATGTTTATGTTTTTTATTCATTTAAGAGTAGAATTAATTTTCAAATTTATTATAAAGCTTCATGGTATATATTTATAAATATATTTATCACTTTCAGTATAAAGAGACAAGTAACATTTCTATGACAATCACTAAATTAGTACAAATGCCTCCTAAATTATGAATTTGTAGAAATATTTTTAACAACACAACTAATCAGATATTTAGGTTTTAATTATGTATGCATGTGAAATATTTAATCAATAGATTTTGTTTATAAATCAAACATAATCATGAGGATTTATTGTATTTCTCTTTATACAATCAACATTTAGCGAAGAACGTAATGGGCTATTAAAGATAAACGACATTGAAAAGCGTTGAAAACAATCAATTCTAAAATTAATTGTATTTTTAACCTATTGAGCGTCATAATCCCTGAATACGGATTTTAAAGGTGAGAACTAATTGTGCAAATTTCTATTCAGAACTAAAACACGGAGCAAAGGGAAACAAAAACTACTTTTTGGTAAAAACTAAAGAAAACAATACATTTAGTGTGCTATGTCATTTCTATGTTGAATTCATTGCTGCATGCTATGTATTCAGAAAAAGAATCTACTTATTTATTTTTGCCACTATTACTTTGAATAATCATTGAAAACTTTCAGCTATTGATATACACTTGTATGAATAAGTGTAGAATCATTTTTATTTCAAATACATTACAAGCAAATAAGCAATTATTTCACATTAAAAATTAGTGATGCGTCGATACCAAAATTTTTAACGATTCCGATACGAGTCTGGATACTACATTTAACTTTCGATTCTAATTCCGATACGAGTTCCGATCCCGATACCTGCAATTAATGCTTATTTTTCTTATTAATGCTTGATATAAGCATTTAATAATACTTATTTTCAGACCCTGAAGCAGGTTTAAAAAACAAATGCTTTATAGACAAAGTACATTTATTAATCATATATTGAGAATGTGCACCGACAATTTTGTTATAACAAAACAAAACAAAAAAAATAAAAAAGAATCTTCTGACATGAAATACAAAGGGTAAAAGTTTCGACAAAAAAAATCTTTGTTATATCCTTGAAATTGCAGTAGCTATTCAAATTCAAGTGCCAATATTCTAAGATTGTAATGTAAGAACATTAGCATCTCTAATTATTGGTGATCCAATTGGTGTGGTGTGTGTCGTGTGTGTGTGTGTGTGTCTGTTTGTGTACATTAAAATTTCAAAGTTTACTAGCTAAGAATTAATAAAAACAAATAATCCAGAAGGACAACAGCAACGCTGACAATCTGTATAAAATTGAAATCTCTGTTAAACAAGTATCAATTACATACTGTCTGTTTTTATTTCAAAGAATCGTTTTCAGAATCGGAGATTCGATTAAAATTCTCCGATTCCGGTTTCGATACCTAGAAAAATTCCGATTTCCGATTCCCGATTCTAATTACGAGTACTGGACCCATCACTATTAAAAATCAAAATGCATATTATTTTATTTTAATCCTGTCCTCGATTGTCATGGTATGTACCATGATCTCCTATTTGAACATGAGAAAAGTTGTTTTTTATAATAAAAAAGTATTTGCCTTACATAATTCAACAAATCATTCATATTATATTGTAAGAAAATTATATTAAAAATGGGAAATTAGTAAGAAAAATGATCTCGCTTAATGGGTTAATGGTCGAGCTTAAATTAAGAACTTCTTTTTTAAAAGAAAGATGATAATTTATTCCTATATATATATATATATATATATATATATATATATATATATATATATATTTGATTCTGAATAATAAGACGTGAAGATCATGTTTTCTTTTAACTCCTCTCTAAATTTCTTAGGGTAGAGAAGGTTATTGTACATCCATAATACATTCTCTAGTCCCTTATGGAAAATTTAATTTCAAACTGGGTTCATTTCCTGGTAAGTACATGGAGAGCGTGTGATGTTATTGGAAATTTTTACCAATCTTGTCTCCTAGTTATGTGGCATCATATCGAGCCTATCACCCTCTCCCCAGGGTTCCCAAGAACCACTTTTATATTTCTCTTGCATGAGATCCATTCTAACAATCTTCAAACACTTAAAATTCTACTCTGAATGCTATATTTTTATTATTTAAATAAGCTTCCTTGTTATCTTTTTTTATTAAAAAATTTAGATTAAAATCTTATTTTTTTATATATACAATAATAACCCATTATCTCTTCATTAATACTATATTAAAAAGTTGAAGTAAATCATTTTGCGTTAAGGATTAATAATGCCTTTTTAGAGTATTTTATGAGATTTTAAACAAGTATAGTATTAATATACATTTCAAGTTGATAACACGAAAACAGAAAAATATATATAAGAAATAAAATGATATGGAAAACTTTTGTGAGAGGTTATATGTTACTAGCTTTAATTATATAACATGTTAGGAATAACATTCAGTGAAGTGACATTACATAGGAAGGACATAACTAAAGACTGGAATTCTTTGTGACTTTCATGCTTTCTTGAGAGTGTTTCAATACTTTAACCCTTGGGTACTTATATTGCCTTGGTTTTAATACTGAGGACATGTTATTAATGACTGCGGTACGTCGTATGTCATATAAACGTTTTTGGAAGACAATTTTAAATAATAAGTGTACATCCATATTTTACTTTTCCTGGATAAGAATTTTGTATTGTACATTTTCATAATTTATCATTTTTTATATTTGTCAAGGAAAAGTATTTTCTTTTTAAGTTTTTGTAGTAGGTAAAGTTTAGATTTATTTGTAGTTTTTTTTTTCAAAAAAAAAAAAAAATCTTTGTAATATTCTTGAAATTGCAGTAGCTATTCATATTCAAGTGCCAATATTCTTAGATTGTAATGTAAGAACATTAGCATCTCTAATGTCCATGATTTTCTATACATGGTAACTAACTAACTTATGTACCAAAGTGAGATATTATCATTCAACATATACAGAATTTAATTTTCTTTCTTCTGTAGTTACATAAGAGTTCTTCAATACAGAGAATTAGTTAAATATAGAGTTCTATTTTTATTTGTCTGTTTCAGGTTAGAGCTTTATGAGGGGGTCAGATCTTATATACGTGCATTCTCATACTCGTACACATTCTCATTCAAAAATAGTCCTTAAAAATAGAGCAGTTATATCTGCCATTATACTGATTTAATAAAGTTCATGTTATACTATTGTTTCTTGTTCTTTATTAATCATTTAGCTTCTATTTAAATTAATCTTTATTAATCCATTTATTCTATTTATACTATTGACTATCTCATTGATTTAGTATAACAAGTCACTTGGCCAGCTCCTTTTCCAGTTGAATCCTGTTAGCAGGAAGTTAGTACGTAGAATCGAATTTCTCAGTCTGAAGATCGTGAATGCCGAGACAGCGGTTCACTTTAATGATACATGTTTGGAAGAAGATCTGCTGCCTATTTATACCATTAATGTACATTAATGGGCATCTTATTGCGATGTATTGATACGGTGGTGGTACAATGGGTTAGTTTTTATAGTCCTCAGTAATGAATTATACATTACATTTTAAATTAAAATATATTTAAAAAAAATAAGATGCGATTTGTAGTTATTTAAATGAAATATTTCAACCGAACATATCAATTAACCACATTCTCCAGTTATTGTATACGAAAGAGAATGATTATGGGAATGAATTTCATACAATGATGAAATGAAACCATAAATATTATAATTTGGTTTGATTAAATCTGGGTCTATCTTGTTTTACGTCACTTGTTGCTCAAACCCCCTCACCGCAATTTTCCTGACAGGTTACTATTTACTTACTTCTCATCGGAGTCTGTTATCACGTAATAAATTTGATAAGCTTCTGTTTCTCCTTTTAAAATTAGCACAATCGCTTGATGTTTATTCTATTTTTCTTCTTTTTTTTTTTTAGCAATTCCAAATTCGGAATTTCATAAAAACAATGTACGTCACTTTTTTTTTACTTGATTATTTATTTCAATCTATAAAAAATAAAACACCATATTAGTCAAAATACTTAAAGAGTGACTAGTTTTTATTTAAATATCATTAGTATTTGTAATTATCCTTAATAATTTTATAATTAAATAAGATAATATATTAACACACTATAACTTAATACTATAAAAATTAAAAACGTTGGTAGAATTGCATGATAATGTAACTTTACCTAAGAGAGAGATCAATTTCGACAATATATATGACTGACTAATACAGAATTTTAAGGAGCAGAATGGATTTCTTTGTAAATAATCACTTTCTGTAGCATGTACACTCAGCATCAAAATTATCTTCGAAAACAACGGACTGTTAGCAGAAGTAAACGACTGCACGTAGGAAAAAATGATTGGATGCCAATCTAAACCTGAAAGGATAGAAAAGAATATATTTGCCAATGCAGTATTTTGCAAATATGTATTTCTTTTATTCATTAACAAAATTGCTTTCCTATTATGAAGATGAATTAATGAAGCATCGATTGATTACAAAATTGTAAACTTTTGCTATAAATATTATTTTTTGTTAAATTATAATCAACATTTACAAGTTCGATAACCTTATTATTGAAAACGCTAATAACTAAAGTTTGTTTGTGTTTCTACGAGTTGAACTCAAATGAGAAGTGTATTTCACTAAATTACCCGCATGTGGTATTACTTTCTAAGTTGAAGCTACAATTGCAGATGTTTTCGCCCAACATAGTTCAGACTTCTTTATTTACTATTTCTGCCACCTCTTAAATGGTTATTACTTGTTTATAATTCCTAAAACTCATTAATTGAAAACATTAACGCCTTTCTTACCATTTACTGCTAAAATAGAAATAATATATACAATTTTATTTAAGAAAATGTCAGAGCATTTAAAATTAATTCATACGCATAAAAAACGGGTTTCCATTCCATTCAAATGTCATATACATATATATATAAATTAAATTCACAGATAGACCACATATAAATAAAATCACAGAAACACAATATATGTATACAGTGAACGCCACTTGATGTAATCATTTTTGTAAGCACTGAAAGAGATAACGATAACAGTTCATGAGGCTAAAGCTGCAAGTGTAGAAAAAAAACCTCATATAAATGAAATATGGTTAATATTACTTGTTTATAATTCACAAAACACCTTAATTGAAAACATTAATACATTGACATTAGCTTATCATATTAGCAAAATTGACCTTCTGAAACATGCATCCGAGTCATATTCTCGGATATTTGTAAACCACATTTTCAAAGCGAATTCAACTTCAGTCTCTGAATTTGAAAGACGCTCAAAAGCATCTTTTCCAGTCTGTCTTCTGCATAGCTAATTTTGTATACCTTCCATGTCCATCTCAAGGCTTGTGCGGCTTTGTAATATTTTGCATAGAAGTGGACTGGATATTTGTAGTTTTGCAGCAACCTCACGTTACACCATCTTATCCAGCTTATCATAGCTCACTAAAAATTCAGTTCTTTCTTTGATGCTTAAATTTCTGCATTTCTTCATCTTGAAGGGTTAACATAATTAATGAAAAAAAAATCACTGTCACAGAGCCTTTGTTCTAGGTATCAGATTGCTTTCAACAAGATTAAATTATAAGTCAAAATGTTTACATTTTATTTAAAAAAAAAATATTTTCCGTTGTTTTAAAATTCTGAATATATTTGTAACCTCAAAGATAATGCCAAAATTTTTTAGACTCTAGAATTAGCAGTTTAGGAGAAAAAAAAAAGTTTTCTAAAAACAGGTTTTTGGCAAAAAAAGTGACTTTCCCATCGTGTATAATTCTTTCCAAACAATAGAGATCATCTACACTATGGGGCCAATTTTTGTGCAAAATATCAACTTGATATCTAAGATTCTGGACCGTACTTAGCAGGGTAACAAGCAATGCTAACACACCCACCCACCCACTCACACACACACACACACACAGACATCATCGCAAAAACATTAGAAAACGACTTTTGGGACCTTGAAACATATAATTCCGTCAAAACCTCGAGATCGAATTTTTTCACGATCACTATACTTTACTTATAGTAAAGTGAAAAAAAACACACATAATTAACGAGAACACTTACTGGATTAATATTTCAAACCGAAGTTCGTCATCAGGAAGAGATTTGAAGGGAAGAAGAAGAGGTACGTGCATTCAAGTGAACGTTCTTGAACGCACGTGCCTGTTCTTCTTACCTTCTCTCGTTTCTGCGATGACTAACTTCGGTTCGAAATATTGATTCAGTAAGTGTTCTAGTTCGTGATGTGTTTTTTTCAGATATATATATATATATATATATATATATATATATATATATATATATATAGGTAATTCTCTGTTTGTCTGATGCTATAAAGAAGAGTTCCAAAACGGATTTATTAATCCTGATTACATTTTAAATGGTTGTACCTAGTAGTGTTTTAGTAACAAACTACTCGTATCAGATATTTTTAAAAAAATATGATTATGAAAAAATTTATTTAAACAATACATATTGGCAGTAGCTTTCGTCATCTTTTAAATCTCCAAAACTTTATTTTATAAAGTTTTAGAGATTATGAAAGGGGTCTAATAAGTGTCTTCTAATTCTATTAATAAAAAAAATGTTTTAAATGAAACTTTGATGATAGATAAATGAGACTAGAAATTGGTTTTGTGAAGGTATCAAGTAAAAGAAGTTCAGAAAATTTTAAAGTTACAGTTGTCCAGCATGAGAGAATAACTACATAGCGTCAAATAACCGACTTGAATTACAGGTCGAAACATGAAACAGCCAGACAGTTTGCTTAGAATCTATTATCAAAAACATTTAGTGTGTTAGATATGATTGCTTTAAAAATGCATGTTACCTAAATAATTTCACCTAACATAACTATTATTGTACAACAGGAATATGTTAACAAAATATAGGAGTGTTCTCTAGAGTGACTTTTTACTGTGTGAGCAACATTTTGGAGACGCATACCACATTTTTCACATTGGAGGCTCACAGACGTCATCTCCACCTGATAAAAACGTAATCCCCCTACTGAGCGCGACGCCGAACACCATAAATGATAAAGATAGACGCTGACTAAAAAAAGGAAAAGAATAATTAAAAAAATCATGACTCTTGCAAAAATTTTAATAAACCAAATCAAATGTGGTAGTAATGAATGTTTAATGTTATTTTTTTCTAACAAAACAATCTATTTTGTAAAATGTTATTCATAGATTTGGTATTATAAATTATAATATATTCAGTTTTTAGAGCCCAGGAAATCACAATTTTCTTTAACAGTTGTATCAACCCATTCATTATTAGTACCAAACGGAGTCAAACAGTTGCTTGTCTGTTTGTAGAATTTTGATTTTTGTGTTCGTTTTCTGAATTGGAATTTTGAGATTGGAACTCTATAAATCAGTTAAATAGTAAAAAGGAAACAGGAACACTTTGACATGCCTATTTTAAAGTTTTATATTGTTAACAAATAGGAGTTGCAAATGACAGCCTCTTATTGCCTGTTATAACATACATTTTCTAAGAATATAGGAAAATGTATCAGTAAAAATCTGTAGAAATTGTCAATGAACATGTGAATGATAGGACTGTCGTCGCAGAAGATTGACAAAACGGTCATTTACACATTGGTATCTTATTTAAGAATGAGTATGTCTTTCAGTCTAACTACTTAACGGGAGTAATTAAAAATCAGACGCTGTTCTTCAACGTTGATTTTTTTAGGCGGGCATCTTTAGATTTTAGCTAGCCCCATGAGTATATGGTCCATTTTAAAAAGGGTGACTCCCACAAAAGCTATCAAATAAATGTAATTTGAGATGCAGTTCTGTAACTGACACAACTACTGTCACCTTCGAGTGTCAAGATTTGATTTTAACCAAAACAGTTGAGGTTAAACCCCTTAGTGAATCTCTTATACATGTCGATTAAATTTCATTTTGATGTTCTTCTTAAGGGCATCCAGTGAGACGTAATATGACGAAATTATGATTAAATCAAACTAAAAATATACAATTCTCAAGATTATTAAGAACTATGTAATTTTTTTACTTTACTATAAGTAAAGTATAGTGATCGTGAAAAAATTCGATCTCGAGACTTTGACGGAATTACATCTTTTGAGGCCCCAGAAGTCGTTTTATGAAGTTTTTTCGATGATATCTGTGTGTGTGTGTGGGTGGGAGGGTGGGTGAGTGTGTTAGCATTGCTTGTTACCACGCTACGGTCCAGAATCTTTGATGGATCAAGTTGATATTTTACACAAAAATGGACCCCATAAAGACGAAGATCCCTATTGTTTGGGAAGAATTATGCACGATGGGAAAGTCACTTTTTTTGCCAAAAACCGTTTTTTAGAAAACATTTATTTCTCCTAAACTGATAACCCTACAGTTTTAAAAGTTTGACATTATCTTTGAAGTTACAAATGGAACAAATGAAAAATATATTCAGAATTTTAAAACAACAGGAAGTATTTTTTTTTTCAATAAAATGTAAAAATTTTGACTTATAATTCAATCTCAAACCTTGTGAGAGCAATACAAGCCATACTGTTTGACGGATCAAAATGAAACTATGCCTATAAATAGAAAATTGTGTGGAGAATGAGTTGAGATAATTTCTTTTAAATTACATTCGCTAATAGGGCGTTACAGTACGATTTTTGTTTTCAGAAAATGTTTTTTTGAAGCTAAACGGCTCATTGAAAAATAATGACAATTTGACCAAAAATAGAACAAAAAATTAGCAATTCATAAAAAAAAAATCATGAAGTTTCAATTACGGGAAAGAGCAATATCGCTATAAAAACTGTTTGTTTATCCTAGACTAAGAGATCACCTGCTATACTTGTGGAATTTTTTATATTTTTTTACATTGTTTACATTGACTTAGAAATTTTTTGAGTAAATCCACTGAGATAAAATTGATATTTATAAAGGAACTATTTAAATAGTTAATTGACTTTTATGAGATGTAAGAGGAATAATATTGTTACATGTAAAAAAATCACCGCCAATAAACATAAATAAATTACCTTTGTCTTCCATGGCATGATGGATTTGTCTCATAAAATGCTTTAATAAATCAATATATTGCACTCTTGAGCATAACTTAATATCAGTTACAATTACACTATAATTGTGAATGTAGTACCTTTCCATGATATTGAAATGTAATGAATGGACTCTTTCCTCAAGAAAGAGGACTTATGTTTGTTGAGAAATATCCAGTTCTTTTTTACAATTCTAGTCTAATATTTCATATTTATTATTTTCAAAAATTAGAAGCTCCGAACTATAAAAGATTTAAATTATATTGAATAGCTGGCTTTGACTTCGATTTGAGTATGTAAACTGGCTAATTACTAATATATTTTTTCTCAATATACATTCATTGCAACCTTATAAAAGAGTACAGCAGGCAGGTATGAGATAACACTCGCTCAGAAAAATATGTATATATGATGTTTGACAAAGGGAAAGGACAATAATTTTATTAAATACTAAGGAGCCATAAAATTTCCAGTATAATAATTCTGTAAAAGACCAATAATGCAAAACATAATTCAAAATTGAAATCTTTAGTTTAGAGATTAATAAATGTAATTATTGTACATCCCTAATTATAAATTATCTTAAAACGACATTTTTTCTTCGATGTTTATGTTTTTCAGAGAAAAAAAAGGGTATTTTCCTGTTTTAAATTTGAAAATTTTACTTTAATGTTCAATGTAGAAGGATGTCAAGTAAACGATGTAAGAAATCCATTGGCTATTTGAACAAAAGCCATGTTCTCTTGTAGGAGAATATTTCGTATCAATAAATGCTCACTTTGGTTTTTCAAAAATGTTATTACTGTTGTAGTTATACTAATGAAATTATTTGCATCAGCTGTGTGATGTACAAAAATAAGCTTGTATATTGATATGTCCTTCAATCACTATCTATACTACCTCAGGAATGAAAGACTAATAATAGTATCCCATTTAAATGTTTACATTATGCTTAAATGGGACGTTATATATTATATACTCAAGAAATTTGATATTAAGTTACTTATAGTAAAGTTGAGTGCAGGCCACTCCAGATTTTTTTACATTGTTTATATTGACTTAGAAATTTTTTGAGCGAATCCACTGAGATAAAATTGATATTTATAAAGGAACAATTTGAATTGTTTATTGACTTATATGAGATGTAAGAGGAATAATATTGTGCAGGAAAATGATAACACTCACTCAGAAAAAATTCGTATATATGTTATTTGACAAAGGGGAAGGAAAATGATCTTATTAAATACTAAGAAGCCATAAAATTCCCAGTATAATAATTCTGTAAAAAACCAAAAATGTAAAAGATAATTCAAAATTGAAATCTTTCGTTTAGAGATTAAAAAATGTAATTATCGTACATCTTTAATTATAAATCACCTTTAAACAACATTATCTTTGCTGTTTATGTTGTTTTTCAGAGAAAAAAATGGTATTTTCCTGTTTTAAATTTGAAAATTTTACTTTAATATTCAATGTAGAAGGATGTCAAGTAAACGGTGTAAGAAATCTACTGGCTATTTGAACAAAAGCCATGTTCTCTTGTAGGAGAATATTTCGTATCAAGAAATGCTCACTTTGGTTTTTCAAAAATGTTATTACTGCTGTAGTTATACTAATGAAATTATTTGCATCAGCTGTGTGATGTACAAAATTAAGGTTATATATTGATATGTCCTTCAATCACTATCTATACTACCTCAGGAATGAAAGACTAATAATCATAACCTTATATCAATATCCTTATGTCAATGTGAAAAAAAATCCATAGTCGAAATAACTGATTTATGAATCAATTCCTTTCTGTTTCTGTACATGTAAAATATAATAAAGAACCAAAATAGTAGTAATAGTAGTGGTAATTGTAAAAGTATCATGTTGTAGCCCTGAAGATGACATAAATATATGTCGAAGCGTCGGCAAAAGGACTAGTTTAAAATCATTAGACCTCAACCCTGAAAAAAAATTACCTCATATAAATATTGGGTCAAGAAAAGAAATCATGAATATCCATATATACAGTAATATAGTATAGTATATTATAGTACTATAGTATTATATACTATAGTACTATAGTACTATATTGATTTGTGTATTAAAACAATAACACATATCTATATTTACACACAATATGACAAATTAATTTAAAATACAGAATAATGTGCTCGTTATTTATCAAATAGTATATATAATATAGTATATAATATATTAATATATAATATATATATAGTAATATAGTCATTCGATATATTTCCTTAAAGAAAACAAGTAAGATTGTGTTTTATTTAAAGAGATTAAGTGAACCAATAAATGACGTAATTGAAATGATGTTGCTTGAGTGGCGTCATGTGCAAGTCATGCACATCATGCCCTGTGATTGGTCAGTTCAGAATACGACTTTGTAGTGTTCTAATACATCCGCCATAATTAAATATTATTCTCTGAAAAGAACAATATTCCTGAATATTTAAACAAATCGTAAGTACGACCGTTTCTGCAACTATTTGTAGGTATATTTTTAACAATAAATTAGTTCAATAATAATAAATAAATAATTAGATGCCAATTTCTTAGTGATTATGTTTAATCAAATGGCTACTTCAGTTATAGGTTAGCGTCCTTTCTTTAAAAAAAATTATATTAAAATCAATAATACATACCTATATTTATACACAATGTGACAAATTAATTAAAAAACAGAATAATGTGTTCGTTATTTATCAAAATCCGTCAAACAAATATCCTACCAGAAATAAATTATTGAAATAATTAGAATTTCATTTTAAATTATTAAAGTTTAATGGAATATATTACTTTCTAATATTATGTGTAACTCTTACAGTTTGAATTCAATAATAGTTATCATTGTTTTTATGATTATAGTTGTTTCATGTTTAATACAATTAACTATTTCAATTCAGTTATTAGTATTAATTTTGTTATACAAAGTAATGATGTATCATTTAACGTTCATTTTACTAATTACTGGCATATTTTTTTAATTAATAAATAAAAATCATTCTTTATAATCATATAATGGAAAATTACGTTAACTAAAACTGATTTAGAAAAAATATGATAACATAATACAGGACTAAAACCATGGCTACAATAACCTTGTCCATAGAACAAGCTCAGCATTTTACAACTTCCAATATTAATTTAACATCCATTTCTTTTACCTGTAGTATAATTGTTTACCAATTGAAATCATTATGAAGCAATGAAAAGAGTTGGGTAACTGTAAACTTACTTTTGGTTCATTCTTTGTTATCATATAGTTGTTAAATTCATTGAAAATTTTTAATATTTTGAAACTGTAGTTTCTATATATATAGTCATATTTATAATTTTGACATTATGAATTGTTTATTATTAAAAATTATATCAACACTAAATGATAGGTTGAGCACTTTAAATGTTCATTACTTGTTCAATCTGTTATAATGTCATATTTCTTCCTATTGGTAGATTAATTAAGTTATTTACTAATTTCATACTAATTCCTCTTGCTAAAAACCTCAATAGTTCAATTCAACATTCATATATTGTATTTAATTTCAACTAATTTACTCTGTTCTTTTCTAACTTCTAATATAAATTTAATATCCATTTAAATTTAGTATTAATTTAATACTTGTATTATATTGTTCACCAATTGAAATCTTTATGTAACAAAGAAAAGATTTGGGCAATTGTAAACTTACTTTTGGTTCATTCTGCATTATCACATATTTTTTTTTCATAGTTTGAAACTGTAGTTTCTATATATTTAGAATATATAGAATAGTATATTTTAAATTATTAGATTTAATAATACTAAATTATTAATAATACAAAATTATTAATCATATTAATAATTTTGATATTATGAAATGTTTATTATTAAAAATTATATCAACACAATTATATAAAAACTATTTAAGTATCTATGAAATTAGTTTTTAAATGTGTTTAAACTAAATTTAATCCTATATCATGTTTATTAAAGAAGTAATTTGCCAAATTTCTCTAATTTCTAGACTTTTTAACACTTTATTTTGATTATTTTAGCATTTGTTTTAATGAAAATAATGAGTTTTTTAAAGGTAATTCAGCAAAAAGAAACTTTATTTATGGTAATAATTTCCTTTTAAAATTATTAAAATTGGATTTGTTTTATTTTAGTAATTACCGAATAAACTTCAAGATGTTAAAAACATTTTTCTTAACTTACTTCAGTATGTTTGTTTGTGATATATATTTTATATCAAAGAAATATATATCACAAAGAATAGATTAAGATATATGGTTGTGATTTTTGTTTTAGGATATTCATGGTTGTGATATATTTATAGATCACTGAGTTGTTACCAGTCTTCAGAGTGATTCACATCTATTTTCCTGATGACGAAGCCATCAAAATATAGCAGTGAGTTTCTGTTTCATTTCTGTTTGTTCTTTTTTGTGAATATAGTTTACATATATATATATTAATAGTTGGATTTTTATTAAATGTCATTTTTAATTTTGGTTCTTTTGTTGTTGGCTTTGAAAAAGGTTTAGATTGAAATGGAACTTGAAAGGATATGGGGAGAAACATACTTTATTTATTTAAATAAGAAATGAATACCAGATTTGTGTTTTTGTTTGAATACCACATTTAGTTGTGTTTAAGCAAAACTAAAGTTTGTTTACATATAAAAAGGATGAACATTCCATATCAGTTGCATTTAATTTTTCAATAAATATTAAATATGGCTCCTGACTTTACTTCACTATTCAATTTTGCCTTACTGAAATTTGAGGTTGACAACCTTCTGTTGTAGAAGAATATATGAGGGTTTTCCTATTTTCTAATACAGACTGTTAAATGTCGTTTTATTATCAATTTTTACTTTACTATAAATAAAGTATAGTGATTATGAAAAATTCGATCTTGAGGTTTTGACAGAATTACATGTTTTGAGGTCCCAGAGGTTGTTTTATGAAGTTTTTTGATGATGTCTTTGTGTGGGTGAGTGTGTTAGCATTGCTTATTACCATTCTACGGTCCAGAATCTTTGATGGATCAAGTTGATATTTTACACAAAAATGGGCCCTATCATAGTATAGATGATCCCTATTGTTTGGGAAGAATTATGCATGACGGGAAAGTCACTTTTTTTGCCAAAAACCTGTTTATAGACAACATTTTTTCTCCTAAACTCCTAACTTTACAGTTTGTTTGTTTATCCCAGACTAATGGATCACCTGCTATACTTGTCGAATTTTTGATATTTTTTTACATTGTTTACGTTGACTTAGATTTTTTTGAGTGAATTGACCGAAATGATATAATGTTTATAGATATAATGAAAATTTTGAAATGATTTAACGACTTATATGTGATATAAAAAGAATATAATTCTTATATGTAAAAATTCAACGACAATAGAGCATATTAAACATATAATTTCTGATTCTTTTCATGGTATGATGAGTTTGTCTAACAAAATGTTCTAATCGATCTACATGTTGCAACATTCTACAAGGATTAATATCAGATGCTGATTTTTTTATGTTTATGAATGACATTATTTTTGGTTAATACTGAAGTTTGTGGAATGAACTTTTTCAACCTGTAAGAGACCTTCTATGTTTTCGACTAATATCCATTTTTTTCACTATTCTTGTCTAATAGTTCATACCATTATACTTAAAAATTTCAAGCTTCCAGCTTTTAAATTTAAAATTGTACAGAAAAGTCGGCTTCGAACTTGATTTGGGAATACAAAAGTCACTATTTACCAACATATTTTTTCTCAGTATACATTTACTGCAAAGTGCAGAGTACAGCACGTGAGAAAAAATAACATTCGCTCAGAGTAAATTGGATTTTTATGATTTTTGACTAAGGGAAAGAAAAGAGAGTTTTTAAAAAACTCTAGCATGCCATAAAATTTCCAGTATAATAATTTGATAAAAGACTAAAAATGTAGAACATTATGCAGAATTAAAAAAAAAATTCTTTTAATAATAATACATGAAATTAACCTACATCTTAAATTAAAAATTATCTTAAAACGACATTTTTTCTTACATATTTTTGACATTTCAGACAAAAAATTTGTAGTGCTTTTAATATACCTAAAATATTTTTAATTTCTAAATGGGAAAATTTGTCTTAAGTATTAAATGTAGAAGGAGGTCAGATAAACTACGAGTATGTAAGAGATCCACTGGCTATTGGAGCAAAAGCCATGCTTTCTTGTAGGAAATTATTTCGTACAAGCAAATTTTTAATTTACTTTTTATAATGTTATTACTGCTGTAGCTATACTAATGATTGTATAACTGTTAATTGTGTGACATACAAAAAAAGTGGATCAATCACTATCTGTACTACTTCAGGAATGAAAGACTAATAAACATCTCCCTTTTAGACGATTATATTATGCTTAAATGAGACATTATATATTATATGCCCAAGAAGTTTGATATTAAGTTTACTTATAATAAAGTTGAGTGTAGGCCACTCCAGATTTTTCCTTCTTCTTTTGAGGATCTTGTCATAGCAATTTCTAAGTTCTTCAAAAGCATTCTAAATGAGAGTTGTGCATGCAGAGGTGTACTGCCTGACTATGGTGCTTCATTAGATGTTTCAAAATGTCCAGAGGCACTACTGATATTTAATGGACACAGTTTTTACAGACGACTATTTACAGACTATAGTCATGCTTGTCCTATTTTCCTTGATACTGATGACACACTAAAATGGATCTGAAAACTCATTCAACAAGGAAGAAAAATCAAAAATAAGATTTTAAGTTGCTTAGGTATATATATATATATATATATATGATATAATTGAATACTTTATTGGCTAGTGAGAACTTTTTTTAGTCCATGTATCAATTAATTGACATTAATTAATCAAATATATTTATTGAAAATGTTTGCCACTCCCGTTGTATATAGATTTTGTTTGAAAAACTTATGTTTTAATTTGTGGTTATTTTTTTTTATTTATTCTAAAGAAGAAAGTTGGTCTAAAAAGTTGGTAATCATTTTTTTTTTGTATTTTGTTTACAATTCAGTTTTGTATCATATTTAAATTATAAACATAATATTAAAATCTCTTTACGTATTTAGGTGTTTTGGTTTACCTTTGGATTCAAGGCGAGATCAGCGTTTGAAAATGCTGGTCTCGGGTTATCAAAATCCTTATTCTATCAACTGTCAATAGGGGCTTACGGAAGAAGGGTTGATCACTACAATGAAATAAAAAACTTGAATTCAATTTTCTCTTTCCCTGAGACTGTCATAATAGTGAATTCATGTTGAAAACATGTTATTCATGTTATTCACTCCTTAACATTGTAACCTCTTATTCCTCATTTTATTACAGTGATGACGTAATAATAATGAAAAAAATTGTTCCATTTAGCGAAAATCTCTACTCACTTTTTAACGTCATAGAGTCATAATTACCATACTCTCTCTCTCTCTCTCTCTCTCTCTCTCTATATATATATATATATATATATATATATATATATATCGAAAAAAGGTTTCACATAAACACGTGAAAAAACAATCAATGATCAAACCACAATAAGAAAATGGGAAAACAACACTAAGATCTTTCAACCGTAACAAGCATTCTTCGTCAGAGTCAAAAACCCAACTGATCTTAGTCTTGTTTTCCCATTTTCTTATTGTGGTTTGATCATTCATATATATATATATATATATAAAACATGATTTCAAATAAACACGTGAAATAACAATCAATGATCAAACCACAATATGAAATGGGGAAAAAAGGCTAAGATCTTTCAACCATAAGAAGCGGTCTTCGTCCGTTGAGATTTTGACTCTGACGAAGATCACTTGTTACGGTTGAAAGATCTTAGTCTTTTTTCCTCATTTCATGTTGTGGGTTGATCATATATATATAGGTGTGTTCTCTAATCGGGATTCGGTCTATTTTCTAGGATAAAAAAATCTATCTCTCGTTGCCAACGTTTCGGTTTTATTTAAAACCTTTTTCATAGGCAAGAGTAAGAATTTTTTTTAATTAAGAAAATTCAATTTACATTATTTAAAGGAACAACAATGTTAACCGGACAAAACCTTCGACTAGACTAATAAGATAACATTACAAAATTTTATAATGATAACAACATTTTGTAATGTTATCTTTATTAGGTATATATATTATATATATAGGAAGGCGGCGACTGCCATCCTGCGGGACTCTTCGCCTCCTGATGACGTCGATGGTCTAAATATAGAACTGAGTTATTCCTGAGTCTATCTGCGTGCTATCTTTTTACTTTACTATAAGTAAAGTATAGTGATCGTGAAAAAAGTCGAACTAGAGATTTTGACGGAATTACATGTTTTGAGGTCCCAGAAGTCGTTTTATGACGTTTTTACGATGATGTCTGTGTGTGTGTGGGTGGGTGCGTGTGTTAGCATTGCTTGTTACCACGATACGGTCCAGAATCTTTGATGGATCAAGTTGATATTTTACACAAAAATGGGCCCCATAAAGACGAAGATCCCTATTGTTTGAGAAGAATTATGCATGATGGGAAAGTCACTTTTTTTGCCAAAAACCGTTTTTTTTAAAACATTTATTTCTCCTAAACTAATAACTCTAGAATTTTGAAATTTTCACATTATCTTTGAGGTTACAAATGGAACAAACGAAAAATATATTCAGAATTTTAAATTAACGGGAAATATTTTTTTTTCAATAAAATGTAAAAATTTTGACTTATAATTCAATCTCAAACCTTGTGAGAGCGATACAAGCCATACTGTTTGACGGAGCAAAATGAAACTATGCCTAAAAATAGAACATTATGTGGAGAATGAGTTGAGATATTTTTTTTCAAAATTACATTTGCTAAAGGGGCGTTACAGTACGATTTCTGTTTTCAGAAAATCTTTTTTTGACGCGATACGGCTCATTAAAATATAATGAAAATTTGACCAAAAATGGAAAAAACAATTAGCAATTCATAAAAAAAAATCATGAAGTTTCTATTACGGGAAAGAGCAATAACGCTATAAAAACTGTTTGTTTATCCTAGACTAAGAGATCACCTGCTATACTTGTCGAATTTTTTATATTTTTTTACATTGTTTACATTGATTTAGAAATTTTTCGAGCGAATCTACTGAGATAAAATTGATATTTATAAAGGAACAATTTGAATTGTTTATTGACTTATATGAGATGTAAGAGGAATAATATTGTGCAGGAAAATGATAACACTCACTCAGAAAAAATTCGTATATATGTTATTTGACAAAGAGGAAGGAAAATAATCTTATTAAATACTAAGAAGCCATAAAATTCCCAGTATAATAATTCTGTAAAAAACCAAAAATGTAAAAGATAATTCAAAATTGAAATCTATCGTTTAGAGATTAAAAAATGTAATTATCGTACATCTTTAATTATAAATCACCTTAAAACAACATTATCTTTGCTGTTTATGATGTTTTTCAGAGAAAAAAATGGTATTTTCCTGTTTTAAATTTGAAAATTTTACTTTAATATTCAATGTAGAAGGATGTCAAGTAAACGGTGTAAGAAATCTACTGGCTATTTGAACAAAAGCCATGTTCTCTTGTAGGAGAATATTTCGTTTCTAGAAATGTTCAAATGGGTTTTTCAAAAATGTTATTACTGCTGTAGTTATACTAATGAAATTATTTGCATCAGCTGTGTACTATACAAAAATAAGCTTATATATTGATATGTCCTTCAATCACTATCTCTACTACCTCAGCAATGAAAGACTAATAATCATATCCCATTTAGATGTTTACATTATGCCTAAAAGAGACGTTATATATTACATACTCATGAAATTTGATATTAAGTTACTTATAGTAAAGTTGAGTGTAGGCCACTCCAGATTTTTCTTATTGTGGTTTGTTCATTGATTGTTATTTCATGTGTTTATTTGAAATCCTTATATATATATATATATATATATATATATATATATATATATATATTTATATATAAAATGACAAAAGCAATAAGGAGATAGACACTGGACATAACTCACTTCTGTCATCATAATCAGGAGGCGAAGTATTCTGCAGGGAAGCAATGCAGTGAATAAAGTTAATCAAGAGCACCAGGACGTTTCAGAGACAACGATACGACCACAACCGCCAAACAAAAAGAGGGACGGGAATAAAGAAGACGAATAAGAAATAATTAACGAGTGGGGAAAATAATAACACTGAATATATATAAAATCATTAAAAATAAAAATAACTTTGTAATCATTAAAGTATAATTATAACCATAATTCACAATAATCAACCAATCAATGAATTATATTTTTATTAATCCTTTTAACAACATTAGAATAAAAAAATCAATAATAAAAGGAAATTAATAATAGGGGTTGAGTCTAAGGGATAATCTAGCTGAAAGCAGACAAATATGTGCCTCCTTAAAAGATTATTGTCATTGAACAGTTTAATAATTTGAACACGGAGACAGTTATTAAAACTGAGACTATGGAAGTTCACATGTACAGCTATATGAAGACTGCTACGGTGACTAACTGAAACCGTATAACGAAGGCTTAGCTTAACTGAAGAGAAAGAAAAAGAGTTGAAAGTGTCTAAGAGAAAGAGATCACCAAGGAGTAAAACTTTCAGATATTCTTATCATAGAAAAAGAAAGTTTATTATCATTATTTAGTTAGAAAACAGTGATAAGAATAATAATAATAATAATGATAAAACTACTATGATATGCACAGATTGTAGGGCCACCTTAACTCATTCCTGAAACAAATTTAGGCTAGTTATCTAACTATAATATAAATAAAAACATAGCAGCCTTCAACTCTTTAATGCAGTCTAGATAACTTAATAATAATAATAACTGATAATTAAAAGAGAACATTATTCATGTTCTGATGATGCCGGGTGAAGAGTTGAAACATGTTGACTGTTAGATAAATGTCATATATTATATTGTATGAAGGGAATAACGAGAGCATAATTCAGAATGATTGATATGCTTTATTAAGTAAGCACATTATTTTGACAAGAAATTTTAATTCATCAAATGAAATGATAGAATAGGTCCATTGAACTCTACCACTAGTCATAAGCTTATATATATATTGCTCTTACCAAGTTGTTTTGAAAACAAATTTTTTTTTTTTTTTATTTTCAGAAAGTGGTTAAACCTCTTAAAGAAAAAGGTTAGGATGAATTATTTTTTAGCATTAGGTTGATTATAAATGACGGGAAGGCTGAAGCGCTAGTACATATGTCATAAGCGAAAGCAGGAAGAGCAGACGAGCTGGGGTGCTAGGGATGCTGAGGACAGAGCTGGCGCCAGAGCCATCCTCCCGTCCTCGCCTCCCAGGCGCCGGCCTGTTTTCAAAACAAACACCTTCGCTCCCCTCCTTCATATTGATTATTTTACCACTCTTTTGTCGCAATTCTTGGTTTCTCTGATTTAACTCATGTACCATTACTATACATTACATAATAATTTGACAACAATAAGCCTATTGGAAATCGTAATTCTTAATCTAGATTATACATCCGTTGATAACAACGATGTGTCCTTAATTTTTTCAAAGCATTTTTAATGTATCTAACCAACAATCAAAAATACAGAATCTTAAAAGCACTACTGCCACAACAATAAATTGAAAACCCGTCTTCATTAATTTTACACTACTCGTTATTGATTAAGGACATGTTGTTTCTGTGGATTCCCTGAATAAATATAACTGATAACTTTATTGCTATGATTAAAATTTCATGATTTTTTTTTATAAAAGTTTAATTTTCTATTTAATGCTTTGGTGAAATTTCATCGTTTATTAGTTATGAAATTTTCTATTAATTCTATTTTCAGCACTTCAAAATGTTTAAATAAAATCAGATGATTGAACTGTTTAAGTACTTTAATAATGATTAAAAATTAATATATCTCTTAAGTATAGGGTGGTCCAAAATGATCTGACACATTTGTAGGCTTAATAAAAGCCAAACATAATAAATCATTTGAAAAAAACTTTTATTTTCTGAATGTACATATAATGCCATTTTATTTTATTTATACCAAAATGTATTTATATATTTGATAAGCTTTTTTTATTTATTTTCAAAATATCCTTATGAACTGGAACGGCGAGCATCGCGCATTCATTGTTGAAACATTTTTCAAAAACAACGAATCAATAACAGCAACACAACGAGCATTCCGTTTGCACTTTAAGCTCAAAAGACATGACCCTCCACCCACTCGTAACACAATTTTATTTTCAGTTTGCAAAACTTTAGAATAAGTGGATCAACATTAAAAAGAAAATCACCAGTCCGCCCAAGGTCTGTCAGAACTCCGGAAAATATCGATGCGGTAAACGCCTCAATTCAACAATCCCCAAAACGTTCAGCACGAAAACACGCCATTCTCTAGGTCTTTCGAAAGGCAGTTTGAACAGAATTCTTCACAGAATTTTGGCAGAGTTCTGGCAGACCTTGGGCGGCCTGATGATTTTCTTTTTAATGTTGATCCACTTATTCTAAAGTTTTGCAACCCATAATAAAATTGTGTTACGAGTGGGTGGAGGGTCATGTCTTTTGAGCTTAAAGTGCAAACGGAATGCTCGTTGTGTTGATGTTATCGATTCGTTGTTTTCGAAAAATGTTTCAACAATGAATGTGCGATGCTCGCCGTTCCAGTTCATAAGGATATTTTGAAAATAAATAAAAAAAAGCTTATCAAATATATAAATACATTTTGGTATAAATAAAATAAAATGGCATTATATGTACATTCAGAAAATAAAAGTTTTTTTCAAATGATTTATTATGTTTGGCTTTTATTAAGCCTACAAATGTGTCAGATCATTTTGGACCATCCTGTATAATTCATTCGTTAGCGGTTTATTCAAACTGAAAGAGGAAAGGTCAGTTGTATTTAATGCTCATTCATGAGTTATTAATAGATCAATCAAAATCAAATCAATCTATCGAAACCAAAACTGTGAAAAGTTAATTGGTTTGTAAAAAGTATATTATTAAATAGTCCTATGCAACTTTTAAATTGTGTTTACTTCGTCAGGTCAAGTTAAGGATCCAGAAGGAAAGTAGCATATGTAATCCGTAAGGTCTTTGCTGACAGCACACTACCGGTCAGGTTCTATACTAAAAGTTTTAATACTTAATATACAGTGAAGATTTTTATCACGCACGTAACATTGTACCAGTGGCGTAGAAATAGGAGGGGGGGGGGGGTCCGCCCCGGGCGGCACGTAAAAGGGAGCGGCATTTTGAAGGTGTAAAAATAGAAATTAGAAAAAAATTAAAATCATAAAAATCTAACAAAAAATCTGAATTTTTATAGCAAAATAAGTTTTTAAGTTCATATTTGTTTTATGATTCATCTGTGTAATACTGTTTTTTAATAAATTTTTCAAGTTTAATACATATTAGTAAAGTAAAAAACATCTGAAGTGGCCTGCACTCAACTTTACTATAAGTAAAATAATTTCAAACTTCTTGGATATGTAATGTCCCATTTAGGCATAATACAAATGTCTAAATGGAAAGGTTTATTAGTCCTTCATTACTGGAGGAAACTGAATATTTGTCAACAAACATAACTCTTTTTTCTTGAGGAAAGAGTCCATTCCTCACACTTCATTAGTGTGAAGAAAATTACGACGATGCATTAACATAAAATAATTTACAACTGATATTAAGTTTTGTTCAAGGGTTTAATGTATAGATTGATTAGAGCTTTTTGTGAGACAAATCCATCATACCATGGAAAGCAACGGAAATTTATGTTATTTGCAGTGATTTTTGGCATGTAAAAATAATATTCCTCTTATTTTTCATATAAGTCAATAGATTATTTAAATTTTTGCGTTATAATTGTAAACATCAATTTTATTTCTGTGAATTCACTGAATAAATATACTAATAGCTTTATTGCTGTGATTAAAATGTCATGATTTTTTTTAAAAAAAAATATTTTTTCATTTAATGCTTTGGCGAAATTTCATCGTGTTTTAATGACCCGTTTAGTGTTAAAAACATTTTTTGAAAAGAGAAAATGCACTCTAACGGCCCAACTCATTTTCCAGATTATGTTCTATTTTCAATCATAGTTTTTTTTTGATCCGTCAAATGACTTGTCTTTTATAGCTATCACAAGCTTTCAGATTGAATTATAAGTCAAATTTTTTACATTTTATAGCAAAAAAAAATATTTTCTGTTGTTTTAAAAATCTTAGTATATTACTTTGTCGCTTTTGTAGTCTCAAAGATAATGCCAAAATTATGTTTGGCTTTTTCAAGACTCTAGAATTAGTAGTGTAGGATAAAAAAATTTCGTTTAAAAACAGGTTTTTTCCATAAAAAGTGACTTTTGCATCATTCATAATTGCTCCCAAACTATAGGGGTCAGCTACATTATGAGACCAATTTTTGTGTAAAATATCAATTTGTTTCATTAAAGATTCTGGACCGTAGCGTGACCACAAACTTCGGATACATACTCACCCAGCCACCCATAAACACACAGACATCATCAAAAAACTTCATAAAACGACTTTTGGACCTCAAAACATGTAATTCCGTCAAAAGCTTGAGATCGATTTTTTTCAGGATTACTATACATTACTTATAGTAAAGTAAAAAATGTATTCTATATTTTCCAAAAAAATATTTTTATAGTGGTTGAAAGTTTATTATATTTGTTTACATAGCTAGTTAATTTAGTTTAATAATTCTTTTATGATTTGAATTATTTGTTTATGTTTTGAAAAATCATTGGTTTTCTTTGATATGACTGTATATGTGTACAAGTACTGTAATAAGATGCAAGTCAGATGGTATAACAGCAGTCTAAAATTAGATCCTTGATTATAATTCTATGAAAATAAATATTTTGTGGACTTTTAAACTTGATGCAGGTTGGTGGGGGGGGGGGGGGGGATCTTACGTCCCCTCAGCCGTCAAAAATAGTTGTTATACCACTGCATTGCACAAGCTGGAGCTCAATGTTGACGCTCTCTTTGAATGACAGATTTTATCCAATACATTATATATTTAAATTACGTCAAAATATCCAATATAATTTCATTGTTTTGGCAACTTCCAGCGAGCAAACATAATAAGACATGCTAACGATCCAATAAAAATAATATAGGAGTTCTTTTTTTTAAAGAAGCTTATTTTATAAAGTATCTACGGTTATTAGCTCCTATCTCATATCAATATGTCAGTCATTAACACCCTTAATCCCTTTCGAACCCATGTCCCTAAGGCTGAGGTGCTTGGCCTTATCGACCATACCAGACAAGCCCTACTATAATCCTAAATATGGTGCTGTGAATCTGTCATACCTCGATAATCGTTATTGCAGATGTCAGACTAGTTTTTTATGTAGTGCATCTTCAACTGTGACTAATCATAGTCAAAGAATCCTAGGATCAAATACGTAATTTTTGTTATAGTTCATTTATCTCTCTGATGATTTTATATCAAAAGCCGTTAGAGCACTATATGTAATATATATTTTTTTCATTCAGGATTATTGAATCCATATTCAGAAATTTTAACATTTTTTTGGACGGGAAGAATAAAAGTGAACATGTGCAAGTACATTCGTAGGTTTTCTATATACACTAAACCGTAACTCATTAGGTAACCTATGGATCAGGACATCTAAGATGTTACGCTTACGCTTTAGTGTACATGGAAAACCTACGAATGTACTTGCATATGTTCACTTTTATTCTTCCTGTCCAAAAAATGTTAAAATTTCTGTTTTTAGAAATATGTTTTTGAAGGTGTTAAGAGGGTGCTCTCGCGAATTCCTTAATGAAGAGATTAACAACATTAGGTCAATTGCCCTTTCATTAAAATACCCCTCCTCTTATATCGATTTAGCTTTGAAGAGTGCTAAAAAAACTTTCTCTAATACTTCAACAGAGCCACGTTCATTGTCAAATTCTATAGTTTTAACCAAACAACTTGGAGTCCGGTGGTATTTATAAAATTCTGTGCAAAAATTGCCATAAAATTTATATTGGTCAAACTGGTAAATCATTAAAGACACGTGTAAAGCAACACCAATACAACGTAAGTAGACAGGAAAAAAGTAGTGCCTTATTTTTGCATATAAAAAATGAAAATAATAATATTGATTGGACAGGAGCTACATTTATTACCTATGAAAAATCAATGTCATATCTGACAAAACAGTAGCCGTGTTTTGAGGCTGTTAATTCACATCAAGGGCATCTAGGAACCCTTGCAGGTAGTGAGTGACTCAGGCCGAGAGGCCACTCACCCCACAGGATTAACGCCCAGCTTTTCTTAAACTTAAAGGAAAACAACTCCTTCTATCTTCTCCGCGTGTATATAATAAACGAGATAATTGACCCTAGACGTTATTCACGTCCTGATGATGAATGTTGATTATTCGAAACATGCCGACTATAGGAGAAGTACTTTATTTTGTAGACGAAATAACGAGAGTGGTATTTAGAAAAATTGAGAAATTTCTTGAGAAACAGGTATCAGCTAAATTTGGTGTCATTTTCAATGATGTGGGTGCCTAGGAAGAACTGCTACCAAAATTTACAAATATATATATATATATATATATATATATATATATATATATATATTTCCAGTTAATTAAATATAAATTTTTATCCATGTATTGTGATAGAAATTGTTTTGGTTAAGTAATCTATATGTTCAGAAAGTATTGAATAACTGAATTACATAGTGTAGGTTTAGTCAGGCCGTAGTTAATTCTAGAACTATGTGTTAAAGTGTATAAGGACAGACTGTTTTAGTATTACGAAAACGTAGAGATAATGGACTGTTTCCAGAGAGTAGACAGAGTTAATGCTTCAGGTTATGTTTAAACCATCTGCATAAATTTCCTAATAAACATTTAGTTCTAAGATTATTCATGGACCTTCTTAGTTGATGGGATCAAAGTAAATCTAACAAAGATAAAATTCTTGTTTCTAAGACGTAATATTAAATATCACAAAGAAACAACTTTGTTGTAAACGGAAAAGATTGAAGCTACACAAAATGCGTAAGAAAATGTTAAAATAAATAGACAGTGTACTCTCAAAATAACGTTATAACAATTATGGTAGGAGACTAATAACTTCATCTTACGTGCTAACTCAGTTAAAATTATATAAAATGATAATTAAAAAATGTTTTAATCTATAATAACACGACAACTTTAAAAAACAATAAAATCTATTTTATTATATATTTGTTTGTTATAAATTTGTTTGTAAAAATCATTGTTCATGAGTGACGATAATTTCATTGAATACCAAAACGTGTTAGTTAAAAAACATCTTTATAGTATTAATAATATAAACAGTGATTAATTTTACTAGTTATACAGACTTGTATAAGTTCTCTAAATGTACAGGGTAGAATAAATATTAACTAATGTTCTATGAATTCTGAAATGACATTGCAGATTACTAGAACAAAGTTTGCAAAACGAGTAATAATTATTGTTCAGACACACTAATGACACAAAATTCGATATATATCATAATAATATTTCGTTAATTTCGTTAAAGATCCCTACATTTATAGTAGGTCGTCAGTGTAGGTATCTGTATATAAAATAAAAGAGCAGATATGCTATTGGACTCAATGTAACACCTTACAACTAAGTTAGATTCAACATACATTATCAAAATTTGGCCTTATTTAATTATTTTACAATGAAATATTTAGATGTAATAGAATAAATTAATTGAACTCTAACTAGAACTTGACAAGATAGGAGAATTCTCACGATCGAATTACAAACCTTCGGTTAGTACGATGGTGTAGGTTCATTTATCTGTTTCACATGCATTGTGTATTTATTATGATTTAAAGAAGTTTAATTTTTATGAAAACAACGTTATTTATTAGGAATTTATTGTATAGATAATTAAATGAATCAATCGGTATATCTGAAATTAACCTTGAGTTATAATTGATGAATTATATTAACACTACTTGATCTATGTTGTAATTGGTTGTTATAATAGTAAATTACCTGCCAAATCAAATTGAACATGTTGTAGTCAGGGAATTTAGGAGAATTAGAATATTTTTTAGGGAAGCTTTCTGATAGTTTTGAACTCCAGTTTCCTTCAGGAAATGCTAATGACAGTTAGTTCACTTCCTGAAATGAGCTTTCTATTTATGGTGACTGAAGTAGTTTTAATTTTGAGTTTATCAGAGTGGGAGCAAGATTGTTAAAACATATTTTGAGAAAAATAAATTATAATGTATTACCGATTTTAACTATTATGAATATCTATTATACATTTTCTCTGTCACCACACATATATAAAATAATAATTCAATATTTTCTTATCTAGACCACATATATTCAACATTACTTTTCTTTCTTTACGTCTAGTCATCGTTTAGACCAATGCTTGATTAGGAAAGATAAATAGTGTAAAATAATAATTATGTATAAATCAGGCTTTTTATCAGACGATGCATTGAAAATTCTGTTTGTAAATTTCATTCAGCAAGTGGATAGTGTGTATAACGTTACATCCGTGTGAAAACAATGTGTGTATGTATTGGTCATATAACAACCATGTCGATATAAAGTGACACATTTGTTTAGTTTGAGCTGGGAAAATGAGGCGACTGTTGTCTATATTTCGAGAGTGAGTGGGTTGAATTGTTCCATGGTCGACGCACATTCTGAATCATGTATACGGATAGTTATGAGTAATCGAGTGGAATAATTCGACGGTCTTCGTCAGAGTGAAATCCCAACTAACTCTGTTTCTATTTGTTACATTGCTTTGACTCTGACAAAGACCCCTTGTTACAGTTGAAAGATCTTAGCCTGTTTTCTCATGTCTTATTGTGGTTTGAACTTCGATATATATATATATATATATATATAAAACTTTAAATATCACAAAGCACGACACAGAAATAAGAATAAAGAGAACACTTACAGAATTCGCGCTCCGTTCTTCGACGTGGGGAGATCTCTCTCACTTCGTCCTCTCTTCTAGTCTACTCTTGATGACGAACAACTGTTCGAAATATTGAATTCTGTAAGTGTTCTCTTTATTTTTTTTTTCTGTGTCGTGCTTCGTGTAATTTAAAGTTTTATAGTCCTTGTGGGCCGTTTTTTATATTTAGTATATATATATATCGTTGTCTGCCTGCGGAGCGACTCGTTTCTATCTTCCTGATGACGAGGACATCGAAATATAGTAGTGAGTTTCTGTTTCATTTCTGAGTGTTCTTTGTGTCAATATAGTTTATATATATATATATATATATATATATATATATAAAGTTTAAACAACAAGGAACAAGGAAAACAACAGAAATAAATACTTTGAGACCTTTCAATTTATATCATCATAGAGCAATCAAAGTAAAAACTAAGAAGATAACATAAAAGTTATAATAACTTTATCTTTATCTTCTTAGTTTTTATTTTGTTTGCTCTCTGATGACATAAATTGAAAGGTCTCAGATCATTTATTTCTATTGTTTACCTTTTTCCTTGTGGTTTAAACCTCATTGATTGCGTCACGTGTTTTGTATATATGTATATATATATATATATATATATATGACACAATTTAAAATATCATTGTTTTTACGATAGAGTTTATTAGTATTACTGTTTTAAACATCTATTTTCATTCCTTGTTTCGTTTTCCCACCTACAGATTCCATCTGGTGTTAAAAGAAAACAATAGGTTTTTTCATTTGTATTTAAATTTCAGTCTTGAATTAGAAAGACGGCGAAATTTTAAAATAATATTGTTAAAAATTTAATACTTATTTTTTGCAAAAAAATTTTACCGGGAACAAAAAAAATACATTTTTTTCGATTAATTATCTGATTATTAGTTCAAAGTTTATAAGATCAATGGTCAAATCCATTTTATCTCTTTATTAAATATTGAAAAAGTATATATTCAATATATTTATAGTGAATGAAATAAGGAAGATGGATAAGTGTTTTTGCTCTCAAAAGAATGAATGATATTAAAACATGTAAGAGATCAAAAGGCATTCTTTTAAAATTGTGAGTTTGAGAGAATAAAGAAGGAGATGTGGTAAAACTGTTTTATATTTGCATGATATTCCCCACATACAAACACAAGTGACGAACAAGTGTAAAAACCATCTTGTCTCGTGCCCGGTGACTTGAAATATTCCATCAAGAATGGGAAAACTTTATTGAATCCTGTCGGACGAGAGCTCTTCCCTCCTCCCTCCACCCATTCACTTCTCATATTGACTAGAAATACATTTATATGAAATTCAAATTTTGTTTTATAACATCTTTTCGCCTGGTTGACTCCACCTTTTACATCTGAGATTTTACTGCATAATGAGTGACACTTTGGTTCACCACAAAAATTATTGTTTTGAAACCATAGCGTTCAAAAAGAAAGTTATTAAGTTTTGCATTATTCAATGTAGTGTTGTCATTATCTGCTATAATATGTATGCTTTTCAGTAAGTTTCATAACATTGCAAATGTTGAAGTACAAGTAAACTAACTTCAAATACTAAGAATCGTATAGTTAATTTAAAATTATATCAAATATAATAAAGTTTATTTTAAAATTCAAATTTAATTTATATTAATTGTATTTTTCTAATTTTTGTTTAATATTTGCATCAACTTATTTAGAAATTTTCAAAAGTTTGTTTATACCCACCTAGAAAAAGTGTCATTAAAAAAAGTCGTTGACCGAGAAAGAAAATTTTTAAATTGAAAGCACCCT
Organism: Hermatobates lingyangjiaoensis; assembly: GCA_026182355.1. Taxonomy (NCBI): domain Eukaryota; kingdom Metazoa; phylum Arthropoda; class Insecta; order Hemiptera; family Hermatobatidae; genus Hermatobates; species Hermatobates lingyangjiaoensis. Next base: position 5,473,269 of record JAPFBL010001923.1, on the reverse strand, counting down.
AAACATAAAATCAAATTTCTTCTACTTCAATCCTACAAAAATTTGAAGGCAAAAAGTTTTTCCAGATAAAGTACTCTTCTTAAGGAGCAATGTTGATTACGAGATTGCTGTTCCATTTAAGGGGCATCAATTCTACTGTTACTTTAACAGTAACTTAAATTTTGTCATTTTAATATTTTATTATAAGGATATACCCTCATCTTACTTACACACTCGTACAAATGAACAAACAGAACACACATATACATGCGATTTCAAAATCGAAGATGAAATCATTCCATAAAAAGTAATGCAATATGCTCTCAATTATTTATCTTGTGAGTTTACTATTCATTTTAGAATTAATAACACACATTGATATAAAAATTGAAACTATCAAGTAATCTAAAGGGTGCACAAAAATTCAAGCCGGCAAATTAATATTCCAATCGTTTTAGAATTAAGGTATTCCATAGTATTCAATGTATATCAACAATGATTTTTATCTTTGTACTTCATTGTACAGTATTTTGTTTGAAAAAGCAAAACTATAAATATAGTACAAGGATACTAGAAATGAAATATAGTACTATATTTCTATAGTGATTAATATAGTATGTTAATTGCTATAATCAATATACTAAATATAGCATACAGTAAACTTTATGTAAAGCATACTTTATGTAAACACAGTAGTTATTCACTTGTTAGTAAGAATGATAATTGTATTAGAATAATTACTAATCAATGGTCAAACCACAATAAGAAATGAGAAGAAAAAAAAAGACTAAGATCTCTCAACCAAAACAAGCGGTCTTCGTTAGAGACAAAAAATCCAACTGAAAGAAATTTAGTAAAAATAAAAGTTAGACTCGTTTTGAAGGAACACCTCTGTTAAATCCAGTTCTAATATACCAGAACACAGGCCGGTTATGAATAGTTAAAGAGTGCATGCATATTGTTAGTGCCACAGAGGTTAGTAAATAAGATGTTATTAACAACCGCCATACCTCAATAGACGTTCATACCGTTCAGCAGCGATAGACGAGGTATGAGGGTTGATAATCTCTTAGTTAAAGAGTGATCTTAAACTATGACCTTTTAAGTATTAGAACACATTATACCATGTCCTAAATTTCTATACATAAATATTTTATTTCATAGGCTTTATTGATAGGTAAATAGTTTTTTTTTAAACTAAATAAAACTTTTTCCTCGAATTACTGCTAGCTTTTACAATTTCTTTCATATACGTAGTTGCGTATTCCTTCTGTGTCAAATGCATGAGGAGAAATACGTCATATATATGAAGTTAAACACAGTATGGTTGAAACCCCGATGTACTTTTGTTGAAATCTGTCTTTGTAGAATATTTCATTTGGAAACATAATGACAGCTTTTATCCAAAATATTTGTAGATAGTTTTAAATCCACATTTTTGCAGAATATTACCAACAAACACAGTCTAGACTGTGCTGTATGTAGAAAAGTATTTTTTATAAAGGGGTGTTTAATAGAAAAAACAGAAAGATGAAAATCCTGACATATATGCCAGTACATATTTCACTATCCAAATAAGTTGTTATGTAAAACAATACAATGAACTAGGAAATTTTTAAGTCACCATATTCTCTATGAACTATACAATAAAAAAAAAATAGTAACTACATCAGATTTGTTAAAAAAAATTAAATAAAGTTAATTATAACATATTTATTTATAACACATTTAGTTTGCTAATTAATATGCTTTTCGTTTATTAGTGAAAAAGTTATCTGTGGATTGATGAACAAATTGAAATTACTCCCAATTATTTTCCTTGAAAGTTTGCTGTTCGTTTTAGAACTAATAATTCACATTGATGTAACAAGTAAAAACTGTCAAGTGACCCTTATAGATATGAATTTTAATGTTAATTAATGAACAAAATGAAATGAAATTACATGATGAGGAATATTAGTGGACTAATCATAAATAATTAACTTCTAGGGGAAAAGGGAATCTTTTTTTGGCTTTATATAGGGCAATTGAGAGAAAGTGAATACTATTCAAGTGCAGACGAAGGAGAACAGTTTCAAATTTATGTAAGGGCCTTGACGATCTTCTAATAAAGGTAAAACTGCGTATTATCGGCACGCAATAACTAAATAAACATCAGTTCTTGTTGTCAATCTACGCAGTTTATATGTCACCATATAATTAATGATACTTTCAAATGGGATGATATTATTAATATGGTGTCACTAATATATCTTATTGGTTTTTTTTTGGAATTTTTATCATATATTATTTTTTCAATCGATAGGAAACTTAGCTATGTTATTTAAAATATAAAAAAGAATATTACAGTGCGAGTTTATTTGTAATCGATGTTACTTCACCCAATAATAGTTACTGACTTATAATAACTTTAGTCCATATAATGTCTGTATTTTATGCATATCTTATAAATATAAAACAATTATAATATTATGTATGTTCAATCGAAAAATAAATAAGGAAAGGTAAATATATAATATTAAATTAATATATTAATACATTGAAACGTAATGTTAATTGTAATTACTAATATTAATAAAGTATAATAATATATAATATTAAAAAGTTAAATGTGTAATGCTTCGGGTTATATTTTTAGAATATATATACATATATAGAATATATATATATAGGTGTCTAATGTAATCGGGATTCGGTCAATTTTCCAGGATCAAAATAAAACTCTCAATGCCGACGTTTCGGTTTTATTTAAAACCTTTTTCATAGGCCTACAAACAAAGGATGACAAGAAATCATATATAAACATCAACATATAACTAACATCAAAATGGAATATTACAGTTGTGAAAAAACAAAAATATATATATACAAGTAGAAGTAATAAAAAAGCAATAAACATTTTTATGAACTTACAGAAGTCAGAATTTTTGAATTAGAAAAATTCTGACTTCTGTAAGTTCATAAAAATATTTATTGCTTTTCTATTACTTCTACTTGTATATATATATTTTTGTTTTTTCACAACTGTAATATTCCATTTTGATGTTAGTTATATGTTCGCATTGAGAGTTTGATTTTGATCCTGGAAAATTGACCGAATCCCGATTACATTAGACACCTATTCTATCCAACGGTTGATATATTATTGAATTTGTTAATATATCTATATATATATATATATATATATATATATATATATACCACAATTAAAAGAAACGGTCCAGCGGACTTTTTTAAAATAAAATAAATTCAAAACGAAGGAAACACACAGAAAGACACAGACATAACTCACATCGATATTTCGACCATCGTCGTCATCAGGAGGTGCGAAGAGCGAAGAGTCCCGCAGGAAGACAGGGCGGTACTCACCGCCCGTTCACCTCGGTACTTCGCGGTCCGTTCACCTCCCCGTCTCCATACAGCTTGAAAGTATTGTCAAAATTCTTAAGACTAGGCACAGAGTTGAAATCATTGCTTTGGATATTTAGACTAGGGTTGCAATTCTTAATATATAGAGCTTCCAGTATATGTAATCTGCTAGGCTCGTGGTGCACTTGTAGAATGGAAGTGCCCTCAATCAGGGCCTGCCTTGTCAGTTTTACTCGGTGGGCGTCCTCCGTATGGTTTTTAGGGGCCCCCGTGCTCAGGTGGACAGTTAGACGCCGTGAAAGCTTCGTAGTAGTCATCCCTGCTTAGGCAGGCCCTGATTGAGGGCACTTCCATTCTACAAGTGCACCACGAGCCTAGCAGATTACATATACTGGAAGCTCTAGGCAGGCCCTGATTGAGGGCACTTCCATTCTACAAATGCACCACGAGCCTAGCAGATTACATATACTGGAAGCTCTATATATTAAGGATTGCAACCCTAGTCTAAATATCCAAAGCAATGATTTCAACTCTGTGCCTAGTCTTAAGAATTTTGACAATACTTTCAAGCTTGTAAGGGAGACGGGGAGGTGAACGGACCGCAGGTAGTTTTTGGCCGACCCTGTCGCCATGCATACCTCCCCCTCCCCTCACTCCCACCTTAGATTCACTTCCTAAAGTACAGTAATTTTGTAGACATTGTTCAAGTAATTTATTTTATTTTATTTTAACTATAGTTTATTAGACTTAATTAATTTTAGTTTATACCTGAAGATGGCGAATGAGAGCCGAAAGCTTGTACGTAATTTTATTTAGTTTGTTAATTTAGTGATTAAAACAGTGATTAAATTTAGCTTTTCGTGTTTGACCTATGTTTAATGTGTGTGTTAATGTCTTTTGCTAACCTTCTTTGGAAGCTACCAGAGTCTCACCGCAGAGTGATACGAAAACTAGAGAGTGTCAACAAGAAACTGGTCAATGCAGAAGCTGCTGCTTATTTTAATAACATATGCTTAAGGGAAGACCTGCTGCCTTTGTACACAAATATATATATATATAGAATATACATACATTTTTAGAATATGTATTACTTATATACAGTTTATATTATATAATTAAATATCATATACTACACAGTATATATATTTGTATACACTGGCAGCAGATCTTCATCTAAGCATGTTAAAAGCATTGTTAGAGAGCAGAGCAGATTCTGCATTCACGACTTCTTTAAGCGATTGTTCAATCAATTAATATCTGTATGTGTTGTGAACTTCCTGTATTATATTTCTAGTCATATTCTATTTTCTCTTAACTGTTATTTTATGTAGTTATTTATCTCTTTTTTATTTTCTTCTACCTGAAGATGACCTACGAGGTTGAAAGCTAGTATTTTTTTTAATAATTTTAATAAGTCTTTATTTATTTTATGAGTCTTAATAAGTATTTATTTATTGTTTACTTATAGTTCACCTTACTCCTCTGTTTAATCTAATGTGGCTTCCCTTTCTTTGCACTCTCCCTTTCTTCTCAAAGCCATACCACGGGTCTTTGCATCACATGTCTTGTTTCAGCATCACTTAAACTCTGACGAAGAACATTTATTTAATTAAAAGTTCTTAGTAATTTTTCTGATTTACTTCCTGCGGTTAAGACGTTGATTTTCATTCCACGTGTAAATTGTAAAATCTTCATTTATATCAACATGAAAAGCTAACAAACACTGTCCTCATTCATGCGTTTATATGAGCAAAGAGGATGATGAACACATAATGAATTCAAAATGATCAATGAATGAACTAAAATATGAATGTATCCCTTCTTTTTCCTTTCACTCATAAATTTAATTAACTATAATAATAGTAGAAAAGAAATTCATATTTTAATAATTTAAATTTAACACTACTATAGGGATGCTTATAGGAAAATCTATATAAATAAAATAATGATTTTGCCTGTACATTGCTTAGAACTGACTCATTTCAAGTTTTCTTTACGTTTCATACATTCGAGAAACCGAATCCACCCTTAGAAAAATTTCTGTCGGTTTGTCTGTTTGTCGGTTTGTCCGCAAAATTTTGTCACAAGTAAACTCAGCTACCATCAGACATATAAAGCTGAAACTTTTACAGTAGATTTATGTAGGTCTAACTTAAAATATAGGCCCTGAATTGATTGGAAATTCAACGTAGAAGTGAAGTTATGGACGTTTAACGCAAAAACGTTTGTCACAAGTAAACTCAGCCACCATAAGACATAGCGAGCTGAAACATTGACACTGGATTTGTGTATGCCTAACTTAAAATATGGGCTCTAAATAGATTGATAATTAAGTACAGAATCGAAGTTATGGGGCTTTTAGCTGTATTTTCCTAACTTCACAGACAAGTTTGTTTTGAAAATACACAGGTGTGGCAAGTAGGTATTGTTAGTTGATTTTAATTTCAATTGAGCATATGAATATATTGCGTATTTGACATCATTGAAATGGTGTTTCACAGAGTTGAAGATGTACTATCTATCAAGAATAAATGTTTTGTAAACGAGCAATTCTCAACTCTTAATATGAACAGGCAGGAGAAATCAACAAACAAGTTCTTGCGCTATATCATACCGGGGAACTTACAAGTCAGTAAAGAGATTGGATTAGTGATGAAGAAGCAGTTCATTATCTAACTGAATTTCTTGACACTGAATTTATTTCTCCTAAGCAGCCTGCACATGAGTAAAAACTTAAAGTAGGAGCACCAATCATGCTGCAATTTAGTAGCAGTAACAAATTTCATGTTACGAAATATGAGTGCCCCAAAACTGTGCAACGGGACACGACTCTGAGTTCGTGCTCTACACAGATAAATATGCCATAGAGGCGGACATAATGACTGGGTGTGGTATTGGGGAGTCTGTGTGTATACCACGCATACCATTGATTTCGAACCACTATTTGTTTCCGTTGAAGTGATTTCAAAGTCCTTTGAGAGTCTATTTCGCATTGAGGTTAACTAAGTCACAAAGGGAAACTTTATCTAACGCAGGAATTCAAGTTAGCGAGACCAAGTTTTTCTCACATGGTCAACTGTAGTTTACTTGCTCACGAGTCAGAGGTTCCAGCTGTTTGTCTTCTATGAACCTGAAGGACAGACAGCTAATGTAGTGTATACAGGGGCATTTGTTTAACATTGTACTAATAATGGTATTTTCTACTGTTCTATAATTTCTAATTATAGTATTATTATAATAATATAACTGATATTTTGGAATACCAAGTATAATAGAATTTTTGATTCCGTCAAAGACGGGTACGTTTGCTAGTAAATAAATATAATAGTGAGTAAAATTTTTTTCAGAAACAGTTACAATTTTCTCACTTTAGTATAGTATAATATCTATTTCTCACATTTTTCTTTATTTTTTTCATAATAGAAGTGTAATGAAAGTAAGACCCACTTTGACATGTTGAAACGTAGTTTATAAATTTACGAGTCCTACAATGTTAATAAATTTAGGTTATTTGTCTACAAACTACATAACACAATCATAAAGTTCATTCCTCCTAACTTTCTGACAACCATTATTACTTTAATTTTTTGATTTTTGTTTTCAATATAGTTTAGTTTTAATTGATTTTCTTTCAAATCTGCATCAATTTTTTTTAATCTATTATCAAAGAAGGATCACCATATACCGATTAGCTTATCTAGACTATGACTTCAATTGAATCAGTTAAATTATCTTATTTAAGTAAGAGAATTAATCCTACAAATAATTAAGCCGTTTTTTTTATTCATATGAATCAATAAGATTTCTTAAATGAACTGAAATGTCTGCAAAAATTTAGAAGAGATAGAAATAATTTCAATAGCAATAATGAGTAGAATCAGAATGACTTTTGTGGCGTTTTACGTCCCAAATCCTCTAAAGAGAGAATTCAAAAGGCTTATTAAAACCTGTTAGTATTTCTGTAGAATAACCACTTTACTGAATCTGAACGTATTTCTTATTTCCTATTCATTAAGTAGGCTTTGACGATTTAGGCTACTTATTCTTATTTTTAAAAAAAAATATTCATCCTGTTTATCTTCCATCATTTTGAGATTCCTTTAATGTTAAAGTTCTTTTAAAAATAACTATAAATATTATAATTAGGAAATTTGTTATAACATAATATTAACATTATTATTTATACAATACAAAATAATTTTTATAAACTTAATAAGATATATTTATTTGTAAATGTTGCATCAAAGTGAATTACAAGTATATAAAGTGAATTACATATTATGCATATAAAACGTAATATGTACAAGAAATTTTAGGGAACAAGTTTTATATGTATAGTTATTACAAGATTTAACAGTAAAGCAATAAAATAAAAATATGGTTTAAAAAAATAAAAATAAAAATTTAAGAATGTGATGAAGACTTTTCAACCAAAATGACTGGTTTTCGTCAGAGTTTCACTCATATTGAAACAAAGCAAGTGAAATAGAACATCTGGTGTAGTATTGAGAAGACAAAGAGGCACATGAAAGGGTGTTAAGACTTTTGGAAAGAAAACAATGTTGGGCAAGGTAAACAAAAGAGTCCAAAGTAATAAATAACCCAATGATAAGACACTTCTTACTCTGATTTAGAAATTGATATTTTTTTTTCATGTCTTTACTGAGAAACCTTCTTATCTATGGAAACTATGGGCATTATCTACTTCTATTTATGTTATCTCTTTCCTCTCTTTGTCCCTGTGGTAAAAAGTTGTTTGTATAGTTTTATGAACAACCATAAATTAAAATAAAAAACATTAATGAAAGTTTAAAAGAAAAAGGGTTTCCAAAATCATTAGTTTCTAAATATTTTTTTAACATTTTTGCCAACGTCCTTTTGATAATTATTACTACCAATACTAAAAAGAATGAAGTGAAATTATTGTTTATGATTCTGTGTAGAACAAAAATCGACTCCTCCCACCCCGTTAGTGGAATGTGTCTGATTATTTTATGTTGTCTGATTAGTGGCTAAATAAAATATATTTGTTACAGTTGAGCCTACTGGTAAAAATTTATTGGCAGGGAAATGTGTGGGATCTCTGAAGTGAAGTAAAAACTAATTGAAATGATCAACTAGATATTTTTTTGCTAGACATGTACAAACAGCCGAAATTTATGAAACTTATCCGATCCCAAACCAATATACGTTGTATTAGATCAACGGATCACAAACCAATATACATGTTATTAAACCGACTAGAACAGGAAGTAAAATTTTTAACCATTTTCACAGATATGGTTGGAGCTAACGAATATATTAAATTCATAATGACCCTTACATAAAAATAAAACAAATAGTCAATTAGTTGTCAAAAAGTGTGATATGTTTACTTATAGTAAAATGGATTGTAGGCCACTTCAGATTTTTTGATAAGATATTTATATTGGTTAAGAAATTTGCAGATTTGAATCAGATAATGGCTATTAGATTCCCTCTGAATTTGTTTATACCAAATTATACAAGGGATGTTTAATTGTTAATGGGGCAAATTTATGTAGATAAGATCTGTTCATTCAATGACTATGGAAATTTTGAAGGTAATATTCGCAACCTTGTGAATACATTTTATTAGGTACTTGTTCATAATGAATGTAAAACATAGCCTCTTTTGATTATTTCAAATTGCTGGCTACCTTTAAAATGCGATCACTAGAAGAACAACGTACAGTAGTTGTATATTTGCTATCCGAATTTGTGAATCCAGCTGAAATTTACTACAATATGTGAGAGCGGTATGATAAAAAGCATAAACTCTAATACTAATAGTAATCAGCATTGTTATAATTATATAGTATGACACCGATTTTTTCAGAATAAGAGGCAATAATCTATATGACTCTGAAAGACAATTCGATGTTTCGACTAACTCTCTATAAAACTGCATCAATGATTTATTTTGAGACAGTAAAAGTTTGACAGTTAATAGGTATCAAGAACAGAAAATACTGTTCCAACAGAAAGTGAGATCACAAATAGAAAAGCTTTAGGGGCTCTCGCGCTCCTTCAAATGGTGCGGTTCTCTTGAATAACGGAAAAAATAGCCACATAGATTAGAAAACGAGAGAAAAAATCGCTAAGTTGGGTTTAAAATGTTGCTAGCTATGTCTTTCTTACGGCTCTAAACTCGTTCGATTTACGTTTCTTTGGTAAAGATATATCACATCAGCACAGAGTTTGTCATACCCCTAGTGAAAAAATCGATGTCATGGTCAAGATTGAAAGCTGGAGTTTTCAATGCAAAGGAGAAGAACTCTACCCATTCTACCACATTGACTAGGTATATGTTAAATAATAGCAGACAACTCTGAAATATAATGATAAACGAGAAAAAAATAAATATAAGAAAATAAATAAACACCCACGCACGTATACTTACTCACTGTTACCTACTCACTTACTGAACACATACACTCACATACATGAGCACACATACACTGACACACACGATTTGTATGCACGTACACTGCAAGCATGCATGCATGCACACACACACACACACATACACAAACAAAAATTACAAACATTTTGTAACAAAGACACACTTTCAATAATAAACGCTAGTCAAGATTTCTAATATATAATTTGCAAGATGAGGATGCTTCAATTAATACAACAGATATGACACCAAACAGAATCTTCAAAAATTAATTTAAAAATCAAAAGGTCTAACGGTTGATGTTAAGCTGAAATTAGGCATAAACTTCTTAAATAGGGGATAAATATAATGTAAAACTAAAATGATAATGCCATTGGCACTACAGAGGTTGCTATCGACGATATACTACGTCCTAAACGGGTCGAGTTATGAATACAAAGTAGTCGATGTAATCTTCTAATAAAATAAGATGGGGACATTGTCAATTATATCCTTTTATTTCGTTTTTTTTTATCTTTAATTTGTTCTTTATACATTTTGGTTACTGAAAAAATAAACAGACAAGTCCAATTTATCTTTAAAAACACTCTGTAAAATAATATGGTGAAGTAAAAACTTAAATTAATAGCCTCCAGGGTGTATGAGTAAATTATAATCTCTGTACATGGTAACAGTAAAGTAATGTTGATTGTAAAGTCTTTTCACAATGACATTATGATAACATGCGAAGAGTATTTGGAATTAGTTGTTTACAATCAATTTTATGAAATTAAAGAATGCTGTTACAAAATGGAAAAAAAACTGTACACAAAACTGAAAATACAATATTTTGATTTTAAGTATTAAACTGGATACGAGTGTTCTAGAACCCTTCTCTGAAAGTAGAATGGACAAGGAAGGGAAAGATCCGTATTAGGTTTTACTGATCCAATATTATGCCTTTATTTGTTAGTTATAATTATACTGGTATGATTTAATATAAAAATAACTATTTTAATATAATTATTATAGCAACCCTTATCTTTAATATTGATATTCATTTTAAATTGAATTTATATACCGGTAAGTTAAAAATGGACAAGAAACATAAAGTTGTCATGCTCTGTGCTACATTTTATACTAACTCCTTTAGTGTATATTCTAAATATATAGAATATAGACTGATTCATTGCTGAGAATCGAAAAGACAATTATAAGAAGATAATAAAATGTCTATAAATAATTTGTTCTATATGTTAACATAAGAAATTTTTGAAAGATAAAATAAAAAAAAACTTGTTCTATAAATGATTAATTAAAGATATATTAAGTTTATAATACAGTTGAATTACTACTGTTTAGCTTTAAGTTTAACAAAACTGTTGAGAAAGCATGTAACAAACTAATTCAAAAAGAAACTAACCAGAAAAAACTATTCGTTGTTGAAAATGTGCCTTCATAGACATCCTCAACTGATATAAAACAAGAGAAATTACGAGATAACAGGAAGACACAATATCAGACAGCTGATAACATGAACAAAATATTTGAAAAGATGATTTGATATAAAACATATAAATTGTACTTCATTTGTAAAAAATAAGAACTGATACAAGAACGTACATAAATTGGTATGATAGTCGATCATAAATATAACTTTAAAAGCCATAATTACAGAGTTGATGGAAAATTATTACCGTCTCTATCTTGGCAGAGGTCTATTGAGACATAAATGTAAAGCTCTGAAGACGATTTACGTTTATTGCGCTAGCGTAAGCAAAAAAATAAGAAAAATTAGTTTATTTCAGACTAGTTGAAGGATTTCAACGACTGATGTTTGTGTGAATATAAAATAATTCAGCGCTATCACGTATAGAGCCACAATATTTCTAGCCAATATTGACCTGACTTTGATGAAATTGGAAAATTTGTTTTATTTATTCCAATTTCATAAATTATAAACAGGTCAGAGAAGAAAGCCATTGGCTGTATCCTACAACAGCTGAATAGTTGACAACTGTGAATAATATACACCTGAAATTAATACTGATGGAAGTGAAGTAATTGAAGGAGTTAGTTGTATTTTTGTGGTACACCAAATATCACATGTTGCCAAACCAAAGAAATTTTGATTGAATTCGTAATCTGCACAAACTGTTTCCCATTCTTCTCGCAAATTTTATGAAACATTGAAATAATAATCAAATGAAAAATTATAAAATGAGACAATTCAAATTACAAACATTTTCTGAAATATTACTGAGCATATTGGGTATTAGCTTTCGATTTGATCTTTGAAAATAGATTTCTTTTAATTTTAAAATTAAAAAAATGAGATACTGAATAAATCTATGAAAATAAAAATAAGTCACTAAACAGAAAAAAAATTTGAAAGAGAAATATTCTCTCACTCTATTACAGAAAGAAGTTAGACACTTGAAAAATGGATATTAACTAACTCATGAATGGGTTAGGCATGACTGAATAAGATACTCGTAATACCTTAGAAAATACCAAGTTATTAAAATTTTAAGTGATCTAAAATGGCACCGTTTATTATAAATCATTTAATGTGCCTTTGTTCATTACTGAAACGATATCGGCGAAACTTCATACAAATTGTTACAAACAATGGAGAAAACTAGCCAACACAGTTTAACAGAAATTTCTTCTATACCTCTTATAAAATATACTGTCAAATTTCTGTATGAAGTATCAATATTAAAAAGTTGGGTATACAACAAAAATGAAACTATAATAATCAATAAATTAAGTTAAATAAAGTACTAAAAGTGTAATACATGCTTGATTTAATACGCATAGCAGTGCTTGTGTAGTTAGGTAACTTAGTGCAAACATATTCGACCATCATTTGAAAAAATACTAAAGTAAATCTTCCTTCATGCGGATTGTGTATATGTAAGTAATGACATCAAATAGAAAATATCAAATTTAATAGTTTAATAGCAATATAAATAGACTAAATAAGTTCCTTTTAAATATAATAAATTTGAAAAAGATCTTCGAAAGATTTATGAAAATGTTATTAATATTTATTTAATTGTATTTTACATATTTTAGGTTCATTTTACTTTAATGATATTTAATTTCTTGTAACTAATCAATTAAAATATGATTTATCAATTGTTAATTGAAATTGAATATTATTTTAATTTTTTGAAATAAATTCATCTCAAACAAAACACTTTTGTAAGATTATACTTTGTGTAGGGCATACGTGGTCTTTTTAAGTATATTATATAGCTTAATACCTCCTAAACTGGACCTTTTAAAAATTCAAAAGTTATGTAATTTTTCATATAAATTTTACACACATATAAAGTACTAAATAGAAATGTTAAAGCCCATAAAACTAGAAAAGCAAAAAAAAAACTTAGTCTGAGGTAAAATGGATAAACCAACAAAAGTCTCCACACAAATGAAGTTTTATTCAACGCGTTTCGAACCCTTTGTGTTCATCATCAGGAAGACACCAAGGAAGTGGTACTGACGGGTTGGTCAAGTGAAAACAACTCTTGTGTAGGTAAGTCAAGTAAAACAACTCAAGTGAAAACAGTTGTTTTCACTTGACCAACCCGTCAGTACCACTTCCTTGGTGTCTTCCTGATGATGAACACAAAGTGTTCGAAACGCGTTGAATAAAACTTCATTTGTGTGGAGACTTTTGTTGGTTTATCCATTTTACCTCAGAATGAGTAAATACCACACAATTATGGATTGCACAACTAATGATTTAAAAAACTTAGTATTTCTTTTTATTAAAGTATATTTTTAATGGTACAATATTTCCAAACAAATAAAGAACATTTCCGCACTATGAAGTGTATTAATTTGACAAGTTTTATTGTGATCAGTCAAATACTGGACATAAAGGAAGATTAAGATATTTTGGTTATACACATATCCAAACACATGGAACCAAACATCAGCCTAATAATATCAAAAAGGATTTCAGAGGATTGAATGTAAATTAATATGTTAAAGATGTGAATACGTCAAAATTTCAAAGTGAATATCAATCATAATTCTGTTCTTTACTTAGAATGAAATAAAAAATTCAAAATTTTCCAAAAAAAATATAATATAAAAACAAGAAATACATTGGACTGGCAAGTTAATGAACTTCTTACTTAAGGTGATTGTTGTTTTGAAATTGGTTTCCAGGTTTATATGATCCAGTAGTTAACAATATATATAAAATAGCATTTTGAATTATTAATGAGGATTAATTATTTCAAAGCGTATAGGAGGATAGTTTTTTTTTAAAAAAAACGATAGTAAACAGTTATAAAGGGGAGGAGATAAGAGTCGAAGATGACGCTAATGACTCAAGAAAACTCCTTACTTACAGATAACCCTATCGGCCAGCAATGTCACCCTTAATTAATACAAATAAACTTTCATCACCGACCAACTTTCTCATAATTAAATCTTGATCACTGGCAGATCTGCACTTTCGTCCGCAAGCCTAATGAATAGCAAACGAGTTAAAGCTTCGAGAAAAATTATTTCTCATTCCTTTTATCCATATCGCAAAAATTTTCCGTTAAAAAACATAACTCCATTATAAGTTAATTGCCTCTGAAATCTCATTAACTGTCTTTTCTTGAAAACACAATATTATTTATTGCTAAAATAATACATAAATTACCTGAACATGTTTTTTTTAAATCTATTCCATTTTTCTACTACACAATAATACCCACTCAATACTTTCTTGAAACTATAAAAAAATGCTTATTATTTACGTACCATAAATTGATAAATATTGATAGCTAACGATACTATAATAATATAAATAAAGAAACAATACTACATTATTAAAATAATACCTTAAGAAAAACAAAAAAGTCTTCTTTAAAACTATAAGTACTCTTTATTATAATTAATTTACAGAAACTATATGAAAAAATTATTAAATAACAATATATTTAACTATATAAATCAAGCTTATTAAATCAAATTGAAGTTGATATATATATATTACAATTTAAAGAATAGAACATGAGGAAACACAACAAATTTCACTTAAATATTTTAACCTAGTCGTTATCAAGGAGAAAAGGAGGAGTTCTGCTCGGCTAGGAAACAGCAAACAGCTGTTTTACAGCTTCCGAGAAAAACTGTTCTCCTTTTCTTGATGACGGAAAGTTCAAAATTTGAAGTGGGTTTTGGTTAACCCGCTTAAGACAATATATACCAATAAAATTAAACAATACAAAATAAACAGTAAGAAAATAAATAATTAAAATAGAAAAAAACAATAATAAATAAATCAACGAAACAAGACATAAAAGAAGTAAAACAAAACATTAAGCTTTGTGATTAGAATCAACAATCCGGTCAGAGCTCTTATCCAAAGACTGATATAAAAGATCACCCACAGGTCCAGTTTGCCCAACTATGTCCTGAATTAAAAATTCATCTAGCCTAAATAGTCCATGACTTATATTGACTAGCTTTTCAAACTCATATTTAATAAGAGAACTTTCTAACAAGTTTCCTTCAACATCAGTCGAGAGAAATACGAGTATCAATTCCTTAGAATCATCCCATTTTATGGAGTGATTGCTTAACTTAATATGTTGAAACAAAGCACTTGACTTTTCTTGCCACCTAATAGAATATTTATGTTTCTTCGTTCTAGTAAGTAAACATTTGCCCGTTTGTCCAACATATGAAGAATCATAACCTCCACAAGGAATCCTATAAACACAACCTACCCTTTCCTTCCCCTCACCGTTATTGACAAGTCTATTTAAAATTTACCACCACCACCACTGAAAACAACTGAGATATTAAATTTTTTCAAAAACATATGAATGTCTTTTAAAGTTTGACTAAAAGGCACAACCAACAGATTTCTAATTGTGAAGGGTTCCTTTTCAATACCAGTTCTTAAGGATTCTTTAGTTTTTCCAATACATTATCAATTAAAGATTTATTGATTGTATTGAATTTTATATATATTTTTTCAATTTCTTCATTGAAAAACTCTTCACTACACAATTTGAATGCTCTTAAGAACTTATTTCTGAAGACTGCTTTTTTAACATTAGAAGGATGAGAAGAGGAAAAAATGAACATAAGAAGGAACATTAGTAGGCCTTCTATAGATAGTGTATTTAATACAGTGATTGTTGTTTTTCTTTTGGAGATACATTTTATAAGTAAAGGTCTGGTTTAGCTATGGGTAGTTGTCTTTCCCCCATTCTTAGTGTTATTTTTATGGAATGTTTATGAAATGGTTTGTGTTTTATGGAATGAAATTTCTCCCTATGATTTTGCCAAGCAATGCTAGATAGCTTCGATATGTGGATGACGTTTTGTGTGTTTGGCCAGAACAATGAACGTGTTGCAGACTTTTTGAACACCCTTAACAAGTGCGTTACGCCCATTAATTTCACTTTAGAAGTTGAAAGCAATAATAATTTACCTTTTACAGATTTATATTTACATTGTTACGAGCATACTCTTAAAATTACTCCCACCAATCTAGTAAAGAAATAAAAAATGGTTTAATATTGTTCATTAATTAATGAACTTCTAGATGATGTTCATTAATTAATGATTTATTCTAGATAAAGGACTGTAACCCTAACTTTGATGATAATTCATTGTGTGTTTCTGACAGAACTTCTACTTTAGTGAAAAATCATAGTCACATATATGAATTTCTTGATTTAGTTTAGATGTTGACACTTACACATATAGTACGCATTTTTTCATTGCTTCATACAACTTCTAGAAGGCAAGAAGTAATAACAATATTTCTTGAACTCACATTTAAGGTATGTAGGTATATCATTTTTTTTATTATAACAATGAATGAATCAGCCATGTTATGGTACCATATGCTATATTCAAAATAATCTATATAATGAGCATAAAATGCAATGAAATTAAGTACGAATTTAATTTTTAAAAAATTCTACAACAATCAGTAAAATAATTTGTTCAAAATAATTACAAAACATGGAGGTGTAAGTTGTAGGAAACCTACATTTTGCGTTATTTTAAAGTTAATATTCCAAGTAATGAACCGCAGTGCAGTACAAACTTAATGTGTTACTAAATTTAAACGTATGTTTGTTTACTACCATATATGACTGATTTTTTTTTATATACTTTTTTGTAATACATATGGTTTCTAATATACAAAGACTAATTTAATAACTTTCTTTTCTAATGATATTTGTGTATTCTACCAGCATTGGTCTATTAATTCAAGATTTATGAACTTTAATTGTATGACCATTTGGAGCACCTGCAGCGAAGTGCATTATTAATCTTCTAAAAAGAATTGTTGTTGTTAAGCTTATTTTCAAATTATTCTAGATTGCCAAGTTTTGATTATATTTATATGTAAGATTTAATTTTTGTTAAAAACAACAGTTTTTGATTCGTTTTTATTGGAAACTTGGTTGTTTTTCTATTCTCATGGTAATACAATGCCATGTGTGAACTCAATATATTTATGAATATTAATTATCATATAACAACCAATTATGAAGTTTAGTAACATATTATGTTAAAAAATGGTGTTCTCGATCATAAAAATTGGAACATGGATATTAAACAAACTGTTTCCTTGCTACATTCATCCTCTTTGATTATCAAATTTGTAGTTATTATGAAAAAAAAATTATTATTGTTATAAATATGTGAAATGTAATTCTCACATTATTCCATCGTATTTTATGATACAACTATATTGCACGTTAATGAATAGACGAATATTTCAAATATGTTAATTAATTTTCAGAGCTACTTAAGATTTATGTTCCACTGATTCAAAATATTTTGTTAAACTTTATGGCGTTGAGGAGAATTATGTACTCTAGAATCATGATTTTATCAAAACCGATTTAATTTACTATTTTAAAGTGTCAGAGGTTCTTCTGAATTTAATGACCTTTCAAAAGTCACTAACCACACACTACCTCTAGGGAAAAGCTGGAGAGCAATCCTTCCAAGTAATCCCTTGGTGGTTATGTCTATTTTCTCTACCATCAGAGGTTGTTAGTCTTTGTAATACTTATGTGCTCGAGTTGAGAGAGATATATAAATTGGTGTAAATTAGCTAGAAAGATCACTCCTTTGTGGTGAACTTATAACATGAAAGCTTCAGTACAATAAACAATTTATTGATTTATTGATATACCAAAAATATATCACACAACAGTATAGTAGTGCATTACTTAGTACTCGTTTAAATGTACTAATCACAATGCAATTCTTTCGGCTACACCTCCACGTGTCAACCCGTGGAGTACATATTTTCTCATGTTCATATGATGATGAAGTTTTTTCATGTTAGAATTTCTCATAAGTGACATAGATCTACTATGCTTATTTGCTTCCGCAGTACTGCAGCCTTATGTAGGATTTGGTATCCTCATAATATTACACTATTCCCCTTAATTTCTTCAACAGTTTTCATGACACCAATCACTCTACATATTGAAGCCATTTTCTTCTGGAACATCCTCCATTTTTTGTGAAAAACCTAGTTTTTTGTTTTTCCTGTACAAATTAATGCACAACCAACTGAACAATATCAAGATTAGAGGTAATAAAAACAACCGTGGCAAAGGCCTGAGCATGATTACGTACACTTCGTGTAAATAATAAAACCACTCCTTCATGTGTGCAAAAAAAATTTGTTTGTTTGTTTGTTTGTTTTTCAACAACCACACTTATAAGGCTATCACCTTCTACTTGTGGCTCATTTATTATTTGGCACCAATTTTAGTAATGGGTGGACCACATTACCTGTTGATTCTACATTGGGAGTCCTAAATTTTGGTTAACTCAAATATATTTAGAGTAGTGATCTTTAAAGAGTACCTGTCATTGTACTAAAAAACCGATAATTTAACGTTCTCTCCGAGGGACAATGTGCTTAGATTTATTCACCTTCCACTACTAGATCTGAGGTGAGTACGTTAACTACTGAGCTCACCTGGTCCCTAGGTTAGGTTAGGTAGCAATGGCCGTTCCACTAGAAAACACATATAGACAAAAAACTGGCCCATAATGATGTACGGAAAAAGATGAAAATTATATTTAACTAATTTGGTGATTGATTAAGAATCAAAATCATATGCATGCTTTAAGGCACTGGAAAAAAATCTGGTATGCAACTATTATTTAATTGATTATCAATATAGTTATTCTCAATAGTTTACTTATATTTCTAAAAAAATAATAAAATCTTACCTATAATCTTAATAAGTGATTAGTAATTAGAATAATGAATTTGTAAAGGTAGTAATATAACTTTAAAAAAGAAACTTTCTAGAATGGATTAAATAATTAGATATTCATCAACGCTCATGACTGCTTGAATGCGTTTTTCATTTCCCAGCAGCGACGCTGATAGAAAGAAGGATTTACTCTTACTAGCTAATTATTTCCCAACAAAGAATTTTTCTTTCTGTCTATAAGTGTATTCAAGGTGGATGAAACATTAGTTTTATAATATCCTTATAGATTTAATTGGAGAAGAGTATTTCCAATACTGTACCTTAAAGCACAATTGCACGCGTGCTATACCCTGTTGATATTACGTAAATGTCAACTAACCATAACTGCAACTTTTTTTATCAAAATTTTGAGATAATTTATAGAAAATTCCAAAAAAGATAATTCTTTTCAGATAAAGATCCACATAAAAAAGTGGAAGATTGGTAGAGAAACTACTGTTCTATCTCAAAGTTAATAAGATAATTTTATTAACACTGGCTAATAAAATAAAATAAACTTAACTTATAAAATAAGCTTAACTGTTAATAAAATTATTAACACTGGCTCTCTTAATCATGAATTTTTGTTGTTTTAACTAATTTAAATTTCATGTGTCCTTTGCACATAAATACACACGAATAGTCCCTCTTTCACTCACTTTCTCATAGACATAAACATACAAACACACACTCCCAACACACTCTCTCTCTCTCTCTCTCTCTCTCTCGCACACACACACACACCACACACACACACACACACACACACACACACACACACACACACACACACAAAGACCAACTAATTTACGAAGCTTTTTAGATTAGACTCATTAAATTTCAGAAGTGTATTTTCTTTGAAATCTCCGTACGAAAATTTCGACTCCAATGCATCAATTTTATAACTGTATATTTCATGTAGAGGTTAAATAAATGAGACATTAATTACGTAACATAAATAATTATATTTTTCGCACTAATATATTTAAAAATATTTTTTTTGTGTATTGAGTAATTTTGAGAAAAGAAATTTTTTTTTTCCAAGAGAAATAAAATCAATCGCTAGCTACTTTTTCATTAAAGGAAGCTAGCTTTCAAAGTCCACCATTAGTCGTTAATAATAAACCGTCAAGATGGTACTGAGAATTTAGAAATGTGAGGTAGCCGTTAATAAATTGTTGGTTGGAGTGAGCTACTTAAGTGAAGGTTTCCGATACTAGTGTCTGAGGATGTGGTCTGGGATAACAGGAGAGGGGAAGGACGTGGCCTGAAACTCCATATTTCAAGACGAACCCTCTCACCCCCTTCCCTTCTTTGGCTTTTATTTATCGTGACCAATGAAGGAAAAGCTGTCTTAACCTCAGATAAATTAGCTCCTCTCAGAGGTCCCCCGTGAAAAATTGACTGCATTCACTAATAATTAGATTCCTCCAATTCACTGTTACGTCAACTTTCTTTTTTTTACTTTATAATTAACGAGTCCCATTCTTTAATATCAATAATAACAATAAAGCTCTAATGTGTGTATAGTAAAAATACAACAGTTCTACCAGACTTAAAAACAAAGTACTAAAACCAGTAAACTTATTTGTTTATTATGAAATTTGTAAACTTATATGAACATATTTGTAATGTTCATATAGCATGTAATGTCAATATAGAACTATATTGCTTAGTGTAGTAATCGGATATTTTGAAAACTTCTGTTATAGTATACTAACTTTAGTTAGCTCACTAACTAACTAGGGCTGTTAAAGTACATCGATTTTAAATCTATAAAAATTTAAAAACGATACATTTTTTTAACTTAGATTCGTCTATCAAGGGCTGGAAAATATCATAAAATATATGGTTTATTCGCGCTTGCCTTTATAATGTCTGAGTCAATGTATACATTCAACAAGTACAGTTGATTATCCGTTACTCCAAGTTGAGTTTTCAGCTTTTAGAACTATACTGCTTAGTGTGGTAATCGGATATTCTGAAAACTTTTGTTATAGCATACTAACTTTAGGTAAATTTTTTTTCACAAAATTTTTAGTTTCCATATTTAGACAAAAAAGAAATTTTTTTTTATTCATAAAATTTACTATAACGACCTTTTTTCTACAAACAATGTAATTTTTCTAAAAAAGTATTCCGTTTATTTTCTTAAGAGGTGCTATTTTTCAGTCTAATTTTATTATGATTTGACAAACGATATAACTTGTATAATGTCTAATAACTTTTAAAATTAATTATAAGTCCATTTTTTTTTAGATTTTATTGCATAACTGAACTCTATGTTATTGAAGAATTTTG
This sequence comes from Hermatobates lingyangjiaoensis, assembly GCA_026182355.1. Classification (NCBI taxonomy): domain Eukaryota; kingdom Metazoa; phylum Arthropoda; class Insecta; order Hemiptera; family Hermatobatidae; genus Hermatobates; species Hermatobates lingyangjiaoensis. Next base: position 5,451,951 of record JAPFBL010001923.1, on the reverse strand, counting down.
AACGTCTTTTCAGTTATAACTGCTACGAGATTCATCATACTTCTAAAGTTTCAACACTCTAGAGTTAAAAATTTATGTGAAAAATTTTTTTATCTAAAATCACATTAGCATAAAAAGTTACTTTTTCATTTTGCAATATTTCTGAAGAACAATAGGCACACACTACATACACATACACATATACACACACGCAGACGCACACGTACACACACACACACACACACACACACACACACACACACACACACACATTTATCATCAAAAAGGTCAAAAATGAACGTTGCAACCTTTAAAACAAGTAAATTCGTTAAAATCTGGAATTCAAGTTTTTTCATTACCATTATTCTTTACTTATAGTAAAGTAAAAAAAATAAGCGTGTTAATCAATATTTGTAATCAAGTAATTTAATACACAAAGCTGATGCAATTGAAACTAATAACACTGGCCACTCGTTAGTCGTGAGGAAAAGTCATGACAATAGCTCTACCTCAAAAACGATGACAGCATCTCAAGTACCTAACTTTGAAACCTATAGCGCTATCACTGGAAATTTGGTAGTAGAACAAATCATATACCCTATTTTCGATCATCAACTATGCATTTTAACGTCGATTATGATTGGTTAAAACAATAATCATTGATTATATAAAAAAATATATATTCTTGTAAGTCATTTTCGGCATATCCACCATTACATGTTGTTTTTCATGAGCCACCAATCATTATTCACGTATCACAGGATCGGGTTTGCTCATTTAAATAAAACAAAAAATGAATAAAAAGGTTGATATAGTTTATTTCTGCTATACTGCTGTTATTTCACCTTTTGACTACCTTAACATCTTGATATTGTTAATCATTGTAATAAGTACTGTAAACAGTATATTTGCCAAATGGTTTTCTTTAAAGTTAAATAATAGAGGAAAATATGGTACCACATGCCTACCTTAATTTGTTTATTCACTATTTATAATAAAAATGTGTATTTTATATTCTATTTTAATCCTCCATTATATCATATTTTATAAAATGTTGTATTGGGGTGAAGATGGGAGTAAACTTAGAGCCTATTATTTAAGCAGTCAAAGAAATTTAATTTTGAGTTTAACTTAATGAATTATGGACATAAATACAACTTTCTTTGGCATGCAAATGATAAATGTAATCTAAGATTAAGTTATTAGTTCGGAAACATGAAAGCTTAAAACCTGAAGTTTTTTCTCGTATAAAAGTTTCATTAATTTAATAACGATGTCTTTTTCCTCAGCAATATATCTCATAATGTGATGTATCTCATTCTTTCATATATGAAACCAATAGAACAATGCATGCTTGTAATGAAGCTGTATGAACAATTGATTGCCAACTATCAGATTGTAGTAGAGACATAAAAAAGATAATGCATTTTACATGAAAGTAAATGATAATGCATTTTACATTGAAAACTGCTATGACGTTTACGATTAGGATAAGATTTAGATTGAAGTTAAAGAAATTTTACATTGGAGTATTAATTTTTTTCAAAGTAGTCAACAATTTAAATAAAAAAAAAGCAGAATTTTCATTATAAGCAAACAGTATAAGAAAAAAAATACCAAAATAAAGGAATTATTTCGATTTTCTTAGAAAGAGCGATTTCTAACGGATCTGTGGACAAAGCTAACTAAATAGACGAATCCGATAACTTTTTCTCCGAAGTCCATGTGATACTTCATCTTGTTTAAACGTATAATTACTGGCTACAAATGTACCATTTTTGCATAAACTCTACATGTAAGAATATTTGCATTCTAATGAATACCAAGTCATTATTAGTGTTTTAGATACCACATTAGTACCTCTCTAATTTTCGAGCAAGGAAAATGCTTGAAGTACAAGAAAGTTTTTCTGTAGTGGATTACAAGTTATTGTGAAATATCACAAAATGAGGGAACTGATAAATTATCAATTGCTTGCACAATGGGTTCAACTACTGAACTGTGGAATTCCTTGAGATAGTGGACGTCAGGTAAGCTTTTTAAGAAAATCTGGACACAGAAACAAAAACTAAAACTATTTACGAGGTTGTGACTGGTAAAACTTATAAAACTGTGATTGGGCTAGAATACTGCTATTCAGGACACTCCTAATGAACACAAGATCTTTAAAGGGATAGATAGGTTCATGGTAACTTTTCCAGCTAAGTCCACGTGGGGTATATTCTGATAAATACATATCTGTATAGGTTTCAGGGGCAACCCTCTGAAAAGAGCCTTCTAGTCCTTTAAATCCCTCCAAAATATTTTTTTGAATGGTCATACAGTTATCTGATAGAAAATTCTGACTGAAAAAAGTGGCTTTCCAGAAATTCTAAAAGATTGCTGTTTACGGCCATTAGAAATATTGAGTCGTCGAGCCACCCAGTTTTAAAAATCCGAACTAGGTCTGTGACTGTGTTCCTTTTAAGTATTTGTCATTCAAATTTATTTCTGAATCATATAATTATCTATAAGCATAAAAGAACTTGAATTTTATCAGGACTCTGTCAGTTCTTCAGGTTCAAATTAAACCCTCATTGCCAACGTTTCGGTTTTTATTTAGAACCTTTTAAACTTTATTTAAAAGGTTTTAAATAAAAACTGAAACGTTGGCAATGAGAGTTTAATTTGAACCTGAAGAACTGGCAGAGTCCTGTTAAATTTTAATTTTGTTTGTATTTAACGGTCGATACTTTTGTCAGTATAAGTATAAAGATAGAGTAGTATACATTAATTTTTATTGGAATTGTTGTATTTTACATAAATTAAAATAAGAGTGAACATGTCATACACAATATTAAAAATAAAATATTTTATTACATTATTTCAGTAAAACAACATTCCTCGGGACACGTCCCTACTAACCAATTTCTCCTTTGTAATGTAAATGTGATCATAATGGATTATAGAGTTAAATTTCTGGGCAGTTTTCAGTGATAAGATCTTATAGTAAACGTCTCATGCCCGTCTGAAAACCATCACCTAGTAGATAGCAAAAAAAAAAATTACCTTCTCTCAAACGTACCTGACAACGTACCTGAATCATAAGATTATACTTCTAAGATGAATCTAGTTATTTTATGGCAGCATTTCTCACGTCTAAGCAGTTTTTGGGGTCTTATTCGATGAAACTTTCCTCAGTTCAGATGTGACAGAATCCCTGGAGAGAGTCTCCTCCATAAGATTATACTTCTAATCTGAATGTCTAGTTATTTTATTACAGCATTTATCACGTCTAAGCAGTTTTTGGGATCTTATTCGATGAAACTTTCCTCAATTCAGATGTGACAGAATCCCTGGAGAGAGTCTCCTCCATAAGATTATACTTCTAATCTGAATGTCTAGTTATTTTATTGCAGCATTTATCACGTCTAAGCAGTTTTTGGGATCTTATTCGATGAAACTTTCCTCAGTTCAGATGTGACAGAATCCCTGGAGAGAGTCTCCTCCATAAGATTATACTTCTAATCTGAATGTCTAGTTATTTTATTGCAGCATTTATCACGTCTAAGCAGTTTTTGGGATCATATTCGATGAAAATTTCCTCAGTTCAGATGTGACAGAATCCCTGGAGAGAGTCTCCTCCATAAGATTATACTTCTAATCTGAATGTATAGTTATTTTATGGCAGCATTTCTCACGTCTAAGCAGTTTTTGGGATCTTATTCGATGAAACTTTCCTCAGTTCAGATGTGACAGAATCCCTGGAGAGAGTCTCCTCCATAAGATTCTTATCAAAGGTCAGAAAACTTTGATTGTTTTCTTTTCAGATGTTCCTCTCCAATTGGCTATTTATTCTTGGATAGTATATTTAATGCGATCTTATGCTAATACTCTCAATATCGACTTGTTGACATCAATCAATAATTTAATATAATAATGAATTAATAGTTCAAAATACCCGTTCAGTAATTAAATATTTATTTCAGGTTCCTTAAAATGTCTAGTTAAGATTAATATTAGTCCAATTTTTAATAATCCATGCGACATTATTAATATCGGCTAAATAATATTATACTGTATTTCAATAAAAAAATGTTTTATGTTATATTGAACACACTTGCATTGTATTAGAAGAATATTAATTGAAAAAATTGATTTACTTTAATGGTTTTTAACTAATGCTAAACACTTATATTAAAAGGGACAGAAATCGTCATTAATAAATAAAAGCTTGGAAACCTTAAAATTAAACTATTATTAGCAGAATTCAAATTCATGGATATTTATAAAGTAAAGGCTATGAATATAATGAAGTATTAGACTATAGACATAATAACAAGCAAAAAATGACTGGATGGCATCCAGCCAACCACCTGTCTTCATTGGTTCGAATCAAATAGTTCGTTTGTGGCATGAAGCCAATCATTCGCCTCTTAAGGCAACCACCAACCAATTGGCTTTTTCAAGGCAACTCATTAATTTTACGCCTTATCCAATGCTGGGGTCTTATAACTTGGTTTTTTGTTCAAGGAAAAGGGTTAATGGGTAGCATAATATTGTATTCATAACATTGAAACCAATAGTGGGTAACAGTAAATACTTAATCATAATAATTAGAAATCATTAATGATAAATCCTATTAAAAGTGAATTGTATATATTTTAATTTAATGAATTCGGCAGTTCAGATTGTTATATAAAAGAAAACTATCACCATTCCCAAATTTTATCCGTTATCTATAGCATCCTCATTTAGACTAAATACTCTTTATACATATAATTTAAAATACATTCGTTATACCAATAATATCATAATTTGTACAATAGCACTTGAAGTTTTAAAACACTAGTTCATACCTAAACATATACATGCAGGTGAAAGCGCATACTCACACTTCAGTTTATAATTCTTCAATCTATTTTCATTTCAAATTTAATGGCAAAGTCTGGAACTTATGAGTTTACTGTAGATTCTATATTAATTAATATTACTTTCAAATAAGGTAAAAAGAATAAAAATGGTGTTTATCATTTGAGACTGCATCGTTCTTCCGTTCAACAGTTTAATAAACAAATGTTTTTCAATATTTATTTCAAAATCGGTTTCATGATGTCATACTGCCTTTTTATGAATTTCCATAATCATTAAAACTTCAAAAAATCCTAATTGTTAATAAAAAAGGTTGAGCGAATTACTCTAACACTGCAAAGTTCTAACACACACACACACACACACACACACACACACACACACACACACACACACACACACACACACACACAGAAAACGCAGAGGTAAATATATGCATATAAACATTTATACACACAGATATATATATTGAAATTCGAATATTTAAATGTCTTAAAAAATGTTCAATAGGTTTTAAGATATTGTATATACGTTTTACACCATAAAGATGGTCAGAAGAAGAAGAAGACGACCGAAACGTCGGAAGAAATATAATCATTGAAAACAAAACATATGGTGAGTTGATGTATCTAGTTCCTCCTGAATTTAAAAGAAAAGGAAAACAGAAGGAAAAAGAAAAACAAAAGAAATAAATGATCTGAGGTCTTTCACTTTATGTCATCAGAGAGCAAACAAAGTAAGAATTTATTTTTTTTGGTTTTCTTTTTCCTTGTGATTTAGACTTTATTGATTGCATCATGTGTTTAATTGTGATTTTGCTGAATATATATGCAGATGTGATATACATGTGATGTATATATATATATATATATATATATAGTTCAATATAAACAAAGAAACATAGAGAAATCAGAAGAACACACTTACAGTCTCCAATTTTCGGTTTGAACCGTCTTCAGGAGAGATAAGAGAGGGAAACCAAGCGCACTGGATCAGAGACGGTTGGAGACCAACTGTTGGTCTCCAACCGTCTCTGATCCAGTGCGCTTGGTTTCCCTCTCTTATCTCTCCTGAAGACGGTTCAAACCGAAAATTGGAGACTGTAAGTGTGTTCTTCTGATTTTTCTATGTTTCTTTGTTTATATTGAACTATATTTGTCCGTTTTGGATCGTATTTCCAACGAAAAAAAGTATATATATATATATATATATATATACAAGATTTCACATGTATGTGAACTCTAATAGAGGAAACCCAGTTGGGTTTTTGACTCTGACAAAGACCGCTTGTTACAGTAAAAAGATCTTAGTTTTTTTTTCCTATTTCATATTGTGGTTTGATAATTGATATATATATATACAAGATATCACATGTATATGTGGTTAGAGTCTCACTGCTACTGAAACAAATGATGCAGAACATCTAGTGTAATATTAGATGAGTGAGAGGCAAGAGAAGTATTTTGAAGGGCGAAAAGGACCTGTAGTGGGGCGAAAGGCTGGGAATAACATATAACTGTATATAACATTATGTTAAATAAATTGATCATGTAATAATCAATGTTACACAGGTTTTATTTTTTATAATTTAATAATATTATGCTACCGAACAGAAAAGGAATTAAACTGTTAGAACAATCAGAAAGTGCTAATGCCCAAGTAGGCGATGCACATATCAATTGTAAATAAAAAAACAATCGGAAATAGAGTAATTTGAATATGAGAACATTGCTAGTAAGTTATTTTCAGAAGGGTATTCGTGAGGGATATGTGTGGCACCAGGTGAAGTAATAAAACTGTCTGTAGCAACCATTACAGCTTTCATTCTTGACTGTATTTTATTATATTTATAGATCTAAAATTGTTTTGAACATGAGTTGTGTATTTTCAAAATATTTGCCTAGTTTTTATTTTTGTTTATGGTGACACATGCAAAAACCACTCATTGAATACATTTTTCCGAAATGGATTAATCTTCATTCGTCATCATCCATCTTTATATTTCTCCATTAGCCTCTATCCAATTAGGGGTAAAAGTTCTGCTTGGACACCTTAATCACTTGTTTAATCTACTGAGACCACCAACCTACTTCCTTAAAACTTAATATTTTCCTAGATAATATGTATACTTAGTCGTGGCCCGATTATGAATGTGGTCATACAAAAAAATCATCAACTTAATATTTCATATGAATTTGTATATCTGTTGAATCTAAATAAGGATTTAATATTATATGAATTAATATTTTTATACAGAAAGTTCATTACCTTTACCAATTCTACAAACTTGGAGTTAGCAGTTAGCTTTGATAATATCAAATAAATTTATTAATATTTATGAAATTAATAGAATGTAGCTACGCAAATATCTAGAATGTCGTCCAAGTTATATTTTATAAACCTTTTGTTAACTCTCAAGCAATAGTACATACTTCTCAGGGAAATAATTATGAAGCAAACATGACTCAAAAACAGTGTTAAAAATTTTTACCAATCTTATAACACTTCTCTTTCTTTTAACCTACAAAATTAAAATTTGTACATTTTTTTGCAATACAGTCATAATTAATGGTCCTAACATTTTTCCTCCATTTATTTATATGACACTCAATATATATGTATATATTCAATTCATATGAAAAGGAGGCCAGGTTAGCTCACTGGCTAACTCGCCAGCTCGCGTCTGGACTGGTATATCCGGGGTTCAATCCTCGCTCTAACTTTCGATTTATTTTCGCGGAAAGTGAACTTTGTTCAGTTATCCATCCCGTCCGGCCGTCTCGAGCCAGCATGATGTCAGATACTTGTTAAAGTTCGCTACTCTATATACACTTGAGTTAGGATATAATTTAGGGCTCCTAATGTAGAATCTTCATAGTGAGGTATCGCAAAGGGCCAATTTTCGGTCTTGGTGTGTTCATTTGTAGGAATCCTACTTCAACCTAACCTCACTACATAGAAAAAACAAATTATGGTGTCTAGATAAAAGTTAGTAGTGTTTAATAGGTGAATTTTGCCGATTAAGACAGTAGAAGTTGTCACGGATCTCTGTGTACTAACAGAACTATAGATAATAAAAAGCATCAGTTTGACATTAAGTCAACACTGGTCAATATGTCTCTCACCTCTCACTATGTGAATTACAATTTATTTATTTTGTATTGGATTATTTAATAAAAGTTTCTTTTGGTAGTAAATCTTTGCTATTATAAAAATTTATATTTTTTAATATCTTTTATACATACTATTATAAGAATATACTTCCAATAAAAGGTCCTTATTTGTAAAATTGCAAAAACTGAAATTGATAAAAAGAAAATGATATTATTCGAAGTGTAGAAGAATACAAAAAGTAAGGTTAGTGAAGAATAATAAGATAAGAGGAAGGCACGCAAGGAAAGATGAAGATAAACAAATATCTCACGTTCAACGCAATCAACAGATACTAGTAGTAATATGAAACAAGAAATCAAGGGTCAAACAACAACTTGACCCCATGCTGGCAGACAGTGAGTAATCACTCAACGAAACTAGCAAGCACTAAAAATAAGTGAGTTTGGTGTCTTTGCATTATATAATTCCATTCCTCTTAGGGCACTATAGTGAAAAAAGTTCTAACCTATACACAGAAAATATCTATACCAATGTAAAAGCTGGATTATGAGATTATAACCTTATCATCGTCTAACCCTTGTTTTCACACATATTTTGTAGTTCTTTTTTTCCTATTATCTGTACGTAGTGCAAATATGTTTATTTTATAATCGTACAAAATATTATCATTTTATAATTATACGTTATACTTTGTTTATTAATTTTAATGCACTAGAGAAAATGTATATTCTTGAATAAAAATATGCTATGTTACTTTTATGTTAATTTATATCAAAGTAATACGTAAATTTTAATACATCTCTGTACAACGCCACCCAAATACAAGTACAGGTTATTTAACATAATCTGAACGGTTAGTTTTCTTTAATCACTACTGATCATAAAATTAGAAAAGTTCATGAGAGACTGACTTTCATTAAGCAAAGGAAAAAACTGAGCTAGCTCTCTCTCTCTCTCTCTCTCTCTCTCTCTCTCTATATATATATATATATATATATATATATATATATATATGTATATATATATATTTATTTATTTATATATATATATATTTGTATAGGTAGGCAGCAAATCTTCTTTTAAACATGTTGAATTGAAATATGCAGCAGCCTCTGCATTTACGACTTTTTTACTGACTGTTTCTAATTTTTTGATTATTCTTCTTTCATTGGTAATTAGTAATTGGTAATTCCCAAATTAACTTTGCCATAGACATTTGAACTTTTCCAGTTGGATTAACATATCATGACAAGTTAAACGAATAAGCAACTCATTTATTTACTTAAAAGCTTTCGACTATACGGTAGTCATCGTCAGGTTATAATTTTGGTCTTACCAAGACAGTAAGTGTGTTTGTTCCTTTGTTCTATTATTGTGATTTACCGTGAAACGTATATATATATATATATATATCATTAGTTGTGTAATCCGTAATTGTGTGGTATTTGCTCATTCTGAGGTAAAATGGATAAACCAACAAAAGTCTCCACACAAATGAAGTTTTATTCAACGCGTTTCGAACACTTTGTGTGGTAAAATGGATAAACCAACAAAAGTCTCCACACAAATGAAGTTTTATTCAACGCGTTTTGAACACAAAGTGTGGAAGTTCATTTGTGTGGAGACTTTTGTTGGTTTATCCATTTCACCACACAAAGTGTTCGAAACGCGTTGAATAAAACTTCATTTGTGTGGAGACTTTTGTTAGTTTATCTATTTTACCACACAAAGTGTTCGAAACGCGTTGAATAAAACTTCATTTGTGTGGAGACTTTTGTTGGTTTATCTATTTTACCTCAGAATATATATATAAGTAAAAAGAAGAGATTATATTCAAATAAGATTAAGAATAATTGTTTAGAGATAAGCACACTATCGACAAACAGAAGAGGCAATTAAAAAAATCCAAAACTAGTCTCAGTAAGCTGACTCTTTGAGGAGTTATTTTGTTATCTAACATTTGAAGAGTTATTTTAGTAAAATTTGAGTTTTTCGTAATTAGTTTAACACGAAACAATATTAGTGTAACTAATATAACAATTTTTATTTTTTTAGTTTTTCTAAAATGATTTAATAAATAAGAAAAACTAATGGAATATTATCAATAACATATTCCTTACTGGAAATTTCAACTAAAAATACTCTAAACACGGCCCTTCCTTGTAGAACTTGCTTCAAAATGTTGAATCAAATGATTAATCAGTGAGAAATTTATTTACTTAGGACTCATATTTGGGAATAATTTATATGAAGCTTGGTATTTAATTGAAATGATAGAATGTAAACAGAACCAACTGAATCAACAGCATAGAAAACTACGCTGAATCACATGAAAGAGAACTATAAGGGTAAAATTGACTAATGAAATCAATACAAAGAGTCACAAAGCTCACCAAAACGTACTCAAATATATGTTACCAACTCTAATAAAATATTCGTAAAATCATAACTCCCCTTATATATATATTCTACAATATTAACGGTAACCTCTTAAAGTCTGATTAAATGTGGTTCAAGTTTTATTCCAATTAAGAATGACAAACAGCATATTATTAAACACAATTTTTTTATTAATAATGATATTTGTTTATATTTAATATATTTCTAATTTTTCTCATTTATATGATGCATAATAAAGTGAATATGAAATTGTGAGCTATTTTATTTTTGTTCGGTCGCTTTCTTTAGTTTAGAAAAAAATGTTGAATTTTATTTCTATTATTATTATTGTTTTTTGGGAAGATAATCGTGATACTTAATATGGTTATTTTGCATCATGCAACACTTCTTAAATATTATACCAAATGGTAAGTTTAATGTTTTTGGGCATGAATTTATTTAATTATTTTGTTATGCCAATCCCAGACCACGGTTATGTTGCTTAGAAGAAGAGTTCCTCATTATTTGCTGGACTTAGTTGTTCTGTTTCAAACCCTATCTAACCCACTGCAGTTGTATTGTGATTCCTGTCTATTCTACAATGATGACAGAGTAAGCATTGTCTGCAGAGTCGATATAGTGCAGATGAGCCTAAAGATAGTCATATCCTATTCGTAGACGTTACTCTGCCACAACGCCTACTGAAATGGTGGGGAATCTGTCCTGCTCTAATTATAATTTACCACCTCTTTTCTCTACTATCCTCTTCTGTTTTCTTTTTTTAATATAAAATGTAATACTTAGTCTTTATTATATCATAGCTGCAGTGAGAAAAATGCATAGTTTGTTAACTTTTTGGCTAAAATATCAACCTTTTCATTTCCACAAATACCTATATAGCTTGAAATCCCACGGCAAGTAGACTGCCCATACATCAGTAACAAGCTTGGCAAGTTTTTCTCATCCTTCTTTTGGTCGAATTTGTCTAGTTGTTGCTAGCTAGGAAATTGAAAATTAAGAAATTAATCCAAATAACGAATAGTGTTTTGGACTTGAAATTTTGTTGGCTATCTAACCGTTAGGAAATTATGATCTCTCCAACGCAGTCATTGGAATTAGACTTGAAAAGCAATGTTATAAAAACAATTGTACAACTTGGATGACTGCTAGTATTTTTAGGTATCAATAAATAATATTACTTTACTATAAGTAAAGTATAGTGATCGTGAAAAAATTCGATCTCGAGATTTTGACGGAATTACATGTTTTGAGGTCCCAGAAGTCGTTTTATGACGTTTTTACGATGATGTCTGTGTGTGTGTGTGTGGGTGGGTGGGTGGGTGGGTGGGTGAGTGTGTTAGCATTGCTTGTTACCACGCTACGGTCCAGAATCTTTGATGGATCAAGTTGATATTTTACACAAAAATGGGCCTCATAAAGACGAAGATCCCTATTGTTTTCGAAGAATTATGCATGATGGAAAAGTCAATTTTTTTGCCAAAAACCGTTTTTTTTAAAACATTTATTTCTCCTAAACTGATAACCCTAGAGTTTTGAAATTTTGACATTATCTTTGAAGCTACAAATGGAACAAACGAAAAATATATTCAGAATTTTAAAACAACAGGAAATATTTTTTTTTCAGTAAAATGTAAAAATTTTGACTTATAATTCAATCTCAAACCTTCTGAGAGCGATACAAGCCATACAGTTTGACGGACAAAGATGAAACTATGCCTATAAATAGAACATTATATGGAGAATGAGTTGAGATATTTTTTTCTAAAATTACATTCGCTAAAGGGGCGTTACAGTACGATTTGTGTTTTCAGAATATGTTTTTTTGACGCTAAACGGCTCGTTAAAAAATAATGAAAATTTGACCAAAAATGGAACAAAAAATTAGCAATTCAGAAAAAAAAAATCATGAATTTTCAATCATGAGAAAGAGCAATAACGCTATAAAAACTGTTTGTTTACCTTAGACTAAGAGATCACCTGCTATACTTGTCGAATTTTTTGTATTTTTTTACATTGTTTACATTGACTTAGAAATTTTTTGAGCGAATCCACTGAGATAAAATTGATGTTTCTAATGGAAAAATTAAAACATATTATTGACTTATAAGAGATGTAAGAGGAATAATATTGTGCAGGTAAATGATAACACTCATTAAAAAAAAATTCGTATATATGTTATTTGACAAAGGGGATGGAAAATGATCTTATTAAATACTAAGAAGCCATAAAATTCCCAGTATAATAATTCTGTTAAAAACCAAAAATGTAAAAGATAATTCAAAATATAAATCTTTCGTTTAAAGATTAATAACTGTAATTATCGTACATCTTTAATTAACAAATCACCTTAAAACAACATTTTCTTCGCTGTTTAAGATGTTTTTCAGAGAAAAAAAGGGTATTTTACTGTTTCAAATTTGAAAATTTTACATTAATATTCAATGTAGAAGGATGTCAAGTAAACGATGTAAGAAATCTTCTGGCTATTTGAACAATAGCCATGTTCTCTTGTAGGATAATATTTCGTTTCAAGAAATGTTCACATTGGTTTTTCAAAAATGTTATTACTGCTGTAGTTATACTAATGAAATTATTTGCAAATAATAAATTATTTGTGATGTACAAAAATAAGCTTATAAATTGATATGTCCTTCAATCACTATCTGTACTACCACACGAATGCAATGCTAATAATTATATCCCATTTAGATATTTATGTTATGCTTAAATAATACGTTATGTTTTATATACTCAAGAAATTTGACATTAAGTTACTTATAGTAAAGTAGAGTGTAGGCCACTCCAGATTTTTTTATTTATTATTTATTTATTCTCTGTATATAAAATTCGCAATGAAGAATATCTCAAAAATTATTATTTAATATTCTTTGAAAATGTCAATACTTTGCAGCTTCTCAATGTTGTATTCCCAATTAACCATAATATTTGTTTTATTTACTATCGCATTGTTGTTAATTAGAAATTAATTTTGATTGTTGATATAGTATAAAGTTGAAGGTTGTGGCATCACTCTTTTATCACTTTCGGATTAGAATGCGTATCTTAAGTATGACACATGTGTAGGTTCTGTCCCAAATTTTGATTGTTGATATAGTATAAAGTTGAAGGTTGTGGCATCACTCTTTTATCACTTTCGGATTGGAATGCGTATCTTAAGTATGACACATGTTTAGGTTCAGTTCCAAATTTTGATTGTTGATATAGTATAAAGTTGAAGGTTGTGGCATCATTCTTTTGTCACTTTCAGATTGGAATGCGTATCTTAAGTATGACACATGTTTAGGTTCAGTTCCAAATTTTGATTGTTGATATAGTATAAAGTTGAAGGTTGTGGCATCATTCTTTTGTCACTTTCAGATTGGAATGCGTATCTTAAGTATGACACATGTTTTGGTTCAGTCCCAAATTTTGATTGTTGATATAGTATAAAGTTGAAGGTTATGGCATCACTCTTTTATCACTTTCGGATTAGAATGCGTATCTTAAGTATGACACATGTTTAGGTTCAGTCCCAAATTTTGATTGTTGATATAGTATAAAGTTGAAGGTTGTGGCATCACTCTTTTATCACTTTCGGATTGGAATGCGTATCTTAAGTATGACACATGTTTAGGTTCAGTTCCAAATTTTGATTGTTGATATAGTATAAAGTTGAAGGTTGTGGCATCATTCTTTTGTCACTTTCAGATTGGAATGCGTATCTTAAGTATGACACATGTTTTGGTTCAGTCCCAAATTTTGATTGTTGATATAGTATAAAGGTGAAGGTTGTGGCATCACTCTTTTATCACTTTCGGATTAGAATGCGTATCTTAAGTATGACACATGTTTAGGTTCAGTCCCAAATTTTGATTGTTGATATAGTATAAAGTTGAAGGTTGTGGCATCACTCTTTTATCACTTTCGGATTGGAATGCGTATCTTAACTATGACACATGTTTAGGTTCAGTTCCAAATTTTGATTGTTGATATAGTATAAATTTGAAGGTTGTGGCATCATTCTTTTGTCACTTTCAGATTGGAATGCGTATCTTAAGTATGACACATGTTTAGGTTCAGTCCCAAATTTTGATTGTTGATATAGTATAAAGTTGAAGGTTGTGGCATCATTCTTTTGTCACTTTCGGATTAGAATGCGTATCTTAAGTATGACATATGTTTAGGTTCAGTCCCAAATTTTGATTGTTGATATAGTATAAAGTTGAAGATTGTGGCATCATTCCTTTGTCACTTTCGAATTGGAATGCGTATCTTAAGTATGACATATGTTTAGGTTCAGTCCCAAATTTTGATTGTTGATATAGTATATCAAATTTTGATTGTTGTTGTATGAAATGTAGAAATACAAATAAAAATGGTCAAAAAGCACATATCTAGCAGAAGAGTGAATGCTATCTAACGCTTTTTTCTACAAACATGCATATTCCCTACCATTTTCACCAAGGTTCTTTAAAATTTTAGTATGTTTGTATATGGTACAAGGCATTTTGTAAAAATGAACTTTGAAATTAGCAAATGGCATAGTGATTAAAAGTTCTAAAATATGAAAGGAGTAGATGGAGGACAGGTTAGGAGCAAGTACGCTACCTTGTGGTAAACCTGACTTAATAGGGAAGGAAACAGAGCAGTGGAAAATATCACAGATTTTCAAATCAAGTTAAATGTGTAACTCTATAGAAAGATCACTCACGAAAAACAGGAAATGGGTAATTCTGAACAAAATTAATTTTGTAATAGCTGCAAGGGGGCCAGAGTAGTTTAGCGGCTTTCCTAGATAACCTCTGGATTGGTAGATATCGGTAAGATTCTCAATCTGGCCTCCGTTTTTTTTACGTAAGAGAAGAAAAAATCTGAGTGCGTCAGTCCCGATACTGCATAGTATCAGGTACTCGTTAAAAGTCCATACTCTGAAGTTAAGCAAAATGTAAAACATCAAATGTGGAATCATTAGGAGGATGAAATATTTCTTTGGAGGTATATAGTTTTCTTGTAACCGACGCACTGTATAACTTGAGAAAATCCTTATTATAAATTAAAGATAAAAGCCAAAATACTTCCTTTTTCACTTATATACTATTTTCAATAAGCTAAACAGTTATTATTTATTGGCCATCTTTAAATACTTACAGAACACACATAGTATTATTTGGTATAAAAAAATCTTATTGCTTACTTAATATTAATTCTTAACACTCAAATAACAAAAAAATATACTTTGATTATTTCCTAAATAATAGGACTATTTTTATCCTGTTAATTTATTTCTAATCATTAATATTATATATTGAGTGAGATTTATTTATTTATGCAAAATAGTATTATATGTAGTGTTTAAGCAAGTTTTCAACCAGAAGGTGACCACATGAACAACGAAAATACAGAACATTTTGTAAAAACATTGTTTTTGAAGAAAAAGAAAGGCCTTTTATTTTTTTGTTTTAATTTCTGACATTTTTTAATATTTTGATAAATACATTCACTATAGGTTGTAGGAAATCAAGACTAAGATCTTTCAACCGTAACAAGCGGTCTTCGTCAGAGTCAAAAACCCAACTGGGTCAAGAAAACCCAAAGCAAGTTGGGTTTTTGACTCTGACGAAGACCGCTTGTTACGGTTGAAAGATCTTAGTCTTGTTTTCCCATTTCTTTTTGTGGTTTGATCATTGATTGTTATTTCACGTGTTTATGTGAAATCTTTTTATAGGTTGTAGTTCTACAGTCATGATTTTGCAAAAGCTAGAATCAAACTCACTGCCTGCAAGAAGTGCTGCGGTTGTTTTGGACTGAGTTAAGCCCAAATCATTATTTCATAAAGGTACTCAAAATAAATATCTCTTCAAACAAAATAGGCTTCATATTTATCCCACATACTAACTTCATTTCAGTAGGAAAAACTCAAGTTTTGGATCTACTCCGACTAACACTTCTTATTTATTCTTATATTTGTATCTCAAAAAATAAGAAATCACTATTAAACTGCTAAAATATGCGTGGAGTTAGCTCATGTTACCAACTAATTCAATTAAAACAGTAATCAGGATAATGCTCATTAAAATTATGAACATTATCATAAAAAAGATTATTTGTTCTTTCTAACAATCAAAAACTAAAACTTGTATAAAATTAAAAAAATCATGGTATGAGACTCAACATGGCTCCTATTTGCATTATTATAAATATGAATTTTAATAAATTGTAATTATTTGTTAATTGAAGTATAGTTCAACCTGTATGTACGTTTGTGTACATCCTATATGTACAAAATGTGCATTTTGCTTGAGAAATGGATGTCAAAATTTTTAAATGATCGAAATATTTCCATAAAACTGTATTTCATATACAGTGTAATAAAGTTAAAAAAAAGTTATTACATTTAAAATGGCATATAAATCGAACCCAGACAAATTTACAAAAGTGCTTTCACGTAATTCTCAACACAGTAGTAAACTTGTTGACAACGTGGTTCTTCACTCAAGAATCCATAAAATAGAATAATGGCCTCTCTTTAACTTCTTCCGCTCTAGCAAAAATAATTATTTAGATTTTACAGCCAAATGATATTTCAGATAAGTAGATATTTATCAGAGTAACTAAAAAGCAAGCAATGGATGATGTTCTCGGTACAAAATTAGTGCCCAATAAAAAAAAACGTAATAATCAATAAGACGTAATATAAAACTTCTTATAAAATATATTTTCAACAATAATATATAAATAAATTATAGCTACTCACCTAGCCTTCATTATGGTAAAGAGAAGTTTTCCAGTAATGATATGATGTAAATTATGTTCATGGAATTTGCTTTGAAAACCATGTAAATTAGAAAAATGCCTATGATCACTTTTTTATAATATCAATTTTAAAGGTTAGGAGCAAGTTAAAGCAAATCATACCTTTAAATGGTATGATGTTACTTTCATCACTGGATAATACTCCAGGAAATTTTGATTACCTGAGTTAATAAACCATCAAGTACGCAACTAATGATTGTACTTAATTTTTAAGTACGTATGGAAAACATCCCTTTACAAAGTTTACAATAACTATAACTTATTATTGAAGAATCCGAGAGTTTATTCAATATTTGGTTTATTTGGTAGACAAAAATTACTCCATTTTACTTTAATTCCATTTCCTCTGAAAAGAATACAAGTGTAGAATTTAATTTTGTAAATTTGAATTTACAAGATTTCCTTTTTGTTTTAATAATAATAATCATGTATATAAACCTTGAAAATAATTACATTAGCAATTGTAAATTTCATTTATTTTCTTAGTTTTTAGCAATTTTGTTTCCTCCTAATATAATTAATTGGTATATATATATATATATATATATATATATATATATATATATATTTTAAGGAATGTATCAAATGTTGAGGAATGTGGTAACTTGTTTCTTTATTTGCTTAAAAGTCTGAGAAATGTATTTATATTTATTTTTTAATCGGCATCTCAATTCAAACAGGAACATAACAACTGACATCTTGAGACAAATTCATATAAGCGATTGGGTTTTAGATTTACAAGGTTTTTATTGAATTTGGTTTTGGAACAACTTGTTGTATGTTTTTATTCCTTTTATGATGTTTTAAACAATCTATACTATACTGGACACTTTTGGGAGATAAAAGTAAATAAAGAGAGTTTACAAGATTTTCTAAGAATCTCGCTGAGTCAGAATGCTACCAAATTTTTGCCTTGCAAGAGATCTCAATTAGAGCGGAAATGAACGAGTTCTATGAAGTTAAAGGTTATAATACTCAATTGTTTTAGAATTTCATCATGTTGGCTTGGAGGATTATCCAGTATAAAGTGAATGCAATACGAGTATTATCGTTCAAAACTACCTTAGAAGATACATGGGACTACAAAATGCACTACAAAAGTCATGATGCTCCAGCCCAAAAATTTATATTAAATCCTCTCTGAATATTATCGTATGATTAACAAAGCAATATTCTAGAACATATGAGTATGGCATGCAAGTTTGAATGCCATATATTCAAAAGTTTTTGTACACTCTACAGTTCACAATCTGTCATAGATAAAATGAATAGTTTAAACAAAAATGGGCCTCACAATGTAGATGGACCCTATTGTTGAAGTAATTATGCATGATGGGAAAGTCACTTTTTTTCATAAATGTGTTTTTAGACAACATTTTCTTCTTCTAAACTAGTAACCCTAGAGTAGTCTGGAAATTTTGGCATTATCATGGAAGCGATAAAAGCAATAATTGAAAAAACAACTGAATTTTTAAAACAACTGAAAATATTTTTTTCTTCAATAAACTGTACAAATTTTGACATTGGCTTAGATTTCTTGAATAAATCAACTAAAATAAAATTGTTTTTTTAGAGGTTTAATGAAAAAATTTGAAATGTTTTAAAGACTTAATATGAGATATAGGAAGAATAAAATTCTTACATGTGAAAAATCAACCCAAAATCAATATCATAATTTCTGATGCTTTCAATGGTATGATGAATTTGTCTAACAAAATGCTATAATCGATTTTATGCTGCACCCTTGAACAAAACTTAATATTATATTTTCTTCCGTTTATGAATCATATTATCTTTGGGTAATATTAAAGTATGAGGAATGAAGTCTTTCGTTCTATATTTCAAAAGGTGTACTAATCTTAAGCTAATTCTTCTATGACTCGATGACACTGGTTGTCAAAAACCTTGATATTATGTTTACTTACAGCAAAGTTGAGTGTAGGTCACTCCAGATTTTTTTTTTAATTGGCACTACTCAACCTGTACCAGTAGTCATTGACAAAAGCTTTTGTTGTTGATAGTCACTTGTTTCTAGCGTTTGAATTCGATCAAAGTGGTAGACTTAGAGAATATTTATGTGTTAACATTCAATACTTTCATATGAGACAGTCCTACCCCTTCTTTATATTGGATTGTGTTCTACACGGTTCAATATAAACTCTTTCACATCTATATTCCCACCATCCTGACCAATTTCAATCTTCCTATCAAATAAACTACTCTCCGAAGGTATTTGAACTGTTTCAACACACCATGTCTGAACGGAAGACGATTTGGTTTTACGGTAACGTTCTTCCACAATATGAGAGTCACAGTTACAAAAACAGAATGATTTTATAAATTAATGATAATTAAAAACCTTCCAAGACAAAATTAAAACATGTTAACATTGTAGGAGTGCTTATTTCTGTTAAACAAAATAATAAATAAGAATCACATAGTTTATAAAAGTGTTTTTCCTGTTTTGTTAAAATATGTTCCAAATCTTAATAGTTTATTACTTAATGGAATAAAATGTTAATAAATGCTTAATTTTAAATTGTACAAAACTAGTCATCCTTAAAAAAAAAATTAGTACTTTTATCTCTTAAATCAGCTGTGTAATAGAGCGCGGATATGACTGAAAAAATTAGATTTTCATGATAACATTCAATTTTATAAAATATAATAAACAGCAACATTATATTTGAACCCAATTGTTGAACCCACAACGATGTCTCTTGAACAGATTCTAAAGCAACTACAGCCGGACTCAAGAAAAATTACTCTAAAGATTAAGGCCACCAGCACTAAAATAGTTTTTTCAAAAGCTGCTCCAAATTTTAATAATATATATATGTTCCAAATGATAAATAAAGACAGGAAACTTTGCATCTCCTACTATGATGTAATTACCACAGACAGTCTTATCAGTGCACTTTTTTAGCGTTTTTTTTCTTAAATCAGTATATCAAAATTATTTCTATATATTATTATGTTAAATATTTGTGCAAAAAATATTTAGAAAAAATAAGCTTTATTTAATATAATACAACTCAAACATAAATAAATCTGTTTCATTAGCGTAATTAATTACTATAATATCAGGTATTGCTGATTATATGTGTGATACACTCATGTTTATGAAAATGAAAATAGTTATGACCTTTTTTTAGATAAAATGCATCTTTTTATTTGAGGTTGTAACATGAAACAAAAATAAATTCAAGTGGTAAAAAAAAAAGAGCGGAAAATGAATGCAAAAATATCACTTTATATGTCAGAAGATGATTCAAAACCAAACGACACATACGTCTTGAAGTTACTACTTTGACTTTTTATCTTTGAACTGAAAAGATATTTCTTTTTCGCTTGTAATTGATTGCCTACGCTATTTCTCTAGTAATGAGCCCATTTAAATGTGGCCTCCTCCCGTCATCCTTTAATCACTACCTCTAAATCACACCACATTATTTCCCTTCTCCACCCAATAATCATCATTTCCCTCCCAGAAAGTTCCTTTCCTGATTTCTCCTAACTACCATTCACTTTTCTCTCAAAAGAAAACATTTTCCCATTACAAATCTAAATCACTTATAAGTAAACTAGAGTTAAAACATTTTTGGAAATTTACTACCAACAAATGAGTTTTTAAAATAGAAAGAAAGGAAAAAGAAAAATGAAGAGCTATTATGTATATCTTGTTATAAATCATAAAGGGAAACTCAATTGTAAGTTTTTTTAAAAGCATTATTTAAGGTTTTGAACATTTAATATTTCAACAAATTCAGCTAGGTAAAAAGCAAAATCATTTTATTTCGTATTAATTGTCAGATAGATGATTTAATTTCAATAAAAATTTAATTTAGACAGTCATCTATGACTGTCATCAATTATTAATAATTTTAAACAGACTAGATAAAATAAAATGTACAGATGGATTAATAGCTACAATTTTGAAACATTAGATATAAACTATCCTACAAAACCAACAAGAAATAGATTTATAAACTTAGATTAAAAAATTATTTTCTTTTCAATCAACATTATATGCATAAATATATATAAAAAGATTTCACATAAACACGTGAAACAACAATCAAGGATCAAACCACAATAAGAAATGGGAAAACAAGACTAAGATCTTTCAACCGTAACAAGCGGTCTTCGTCAGACTTCTGACGAAGACCGCTTGTTACGGTTGAAAGATCTTAGTCTTGTTTTCACATTTCTTATTGTGGTTTGATCATTGATATATATATATATGCAAAACGTATCTTATTTGCAAAGATATATATATATTTGCAAAAATAATATTTGCATTTATATATAATATATGTATAAACATAAATTAAATACATTAAACTATATATATAAATTAAACAAAATATATAAATATTCGAAACCATTTTCAATCTATATAACCTTATAAGTAAACTAGAGTTAAAACATTTTTGAAAATTTACTACCAACAAATGAGTTTTTAAAATAGAAAGAAGGGAAAAAGAAAAAATGAATAGCTATTATGTATATATATATATATATAATATATATATACTATAATGTTAGTATCTAGCTATATTACATGTATCTATAAATACTGGTAAATGTGCCATCCGTGAAGTAGAAAGAAACTTAAAGTTTATCATGACTCGGTCAGTTCTTCAGGTTCAAATTAAACTCTCATTGACAACGTGTCGGTTTCTATTTTGAACCTTTTTCATGAGCAGAAGTATGACATTTTAAAACAGAAAAACTAAGTATTACATTAAAGATTTTTTTACAAGAAAAATCTTCAATGTAACACTTAGTTTTTCTGTTTCAAAAATTTTATACTTCTGCCTATGAAAAAGGTTTTAAATAAAAACCGAAACGTTGGCAATGAGAGTTTAATTTGAGCCTGAATCCTGAATTTGGATCAAATCGTGATAAAATTTAATTTTGTATATATATATATATATATATATATATATATATATATATATATATATATATATATATATAGTTCAATGTACATAAAGAAACATAGATAAATTAAAAACAGACACTTACAGTCTCTAATTTTTGGTTAAACCTTCTTCAGGAGAGATAAGAGAGGGAAACCAAGCGCACTGGTACAGAGACGGTTGGAGACCGTCTCTGTACCAGTGCGCTTGGTTTCCCTCTCTTATCTCTACTGAAGATGGTTCAACCAAAAATTAGAGACTGTAAGTGTCTGTTTTTAATTTATCTATGTTTCTTATGTACATTGAATTGTATTTGTTCATTTCAGATCGTATTTTCATCGAAAAAGTGTATATATATATATAAAGATTTCACATAAACACGTGAAATAACAATCAATGATCAAACCACAAAAAGAAAAGGGAAAACAAGATCAAGATCTTTCAACCGTAACAAGCGGTCTTCGTCAGAGTCAAAAACCCAACTGGATCCATTTGGATCTTAATCTTGTTTTCCCATTTCATATTGGGGGTTTGATCATTGACATATATATATCGATAAAAGTATAGACCATGAAGTAAAACCAAAATAAAATTTATCAGAGCTTACTCAGTTTTAGTCCTGACTCACCTGATCGAGTCCTGAGAAATTGTATTCTACCCGTTTATACATTTAAATATATATTTATTGAATGTTATGAAAACGATCCCCAATGGACTACAATGGATTAGTTTTTAGAGAAACACTCAAAAAAGGAAAGAATATACTTACAGTCTCTAATTTTCAGTTTCAACCGTCTTCAGGAAAGCAATGGGAGGGAGACCAACTGACGGTTTAAATATTTAGTTTATTTCACATGTGTGCTGTAAAAATTGTTGTACTCTTTTATACATCTATATAATTAAAGCTATAAGTATGAGACAAAGAAGGAAGTAACGCTAACGGATTTTAAAACATTTATCTGCACATTGTCTTCAAAAGAGTATTTTAAGAAGCACAAGTGTTGAAACATGGTTTTTATAAATACAATTAATGTACAATTTTGTACATTTATATATATATATATTATTAGTATTAGTGTCACTAAAACTCCGAAGAAGACCGCTTGTTTTGGTTGAAAGATCATACCAATATTTCTTATTTTCTTACCGTGGTTTAGACGTTGACCTTTATTTCACGTGTTTGTCGTGAAATATTGTTATATGTATATTCGTAAAAGATGGGAGCAGTCCTTTTTGAATACATATATTTAAAAATGTTATGTCAGATTTTACTTTATTCAGTTGCGTCGAATATTTCTCTAAACTTTGAAACCATTTTCAAAACCACCACTGTCAACCCCAAACCTGGCTTTGTAACCTCCTTATAATCTTAAAATATTTGCTGTTACTAGTTAGCATAACTTAATTTGGTTTATTTGGAATGATTGTGTTTATTGATGATAAGTTTAGTTTAATTTGTTTAATCCCTAAGATGGTGACTAAAAGCTCCAAAACATGTCGAAAAAAGAAAAATATAAATGTTAAGGAGTATGGTGATTTAATTTTTAACTTCTATATCCGAGATTGGCAAATATGGTTTCAAAGTTTAGAGAAATATTCGACCTAACTTGATAAGGGTCTTAATATTTATGTTGCTTCACTCTAGTAAGTAAACCTTTGCCCATTTGTCCAATAGATGAAGAATCACAACCTCCACAAGGATCTTATAAACACAACCCTTCCCTTTCTTTCCCCTCACAATTATTGGCAAGTCTGTTTAATAATTTACTAGCACTAATGAAAACAACTGAGATATCCAATTTTTTCAAAAATACATTACTATTTTGTTTAAAATCTTTTCTGTCTTCTTGTCTTCATGCTTCCTTAATTATTTTCTTATTGTTTATTCTCTTTAATTTGATATATATATATATATATATATATATATATATATATATATATGTATATATATATATATATATATATATATATATATATATATATATATATATACATTTTTTTTCTTCTAATATCTGAATGGTCAGTGTCACGTATACATTCAGACTAGAGTTGTTGTTAAATCCACATACTATTTTTCTTTGTAAAATAATTTGTAATGTAATACTTAGTTTTTCTGTTTCAAAATTTATACTTCTGCCTATGAATAAGGTTTTAAATAAAGACCGAAACGTTGGCAATGAGAGTTTAATATGAACCTGAAGAACTGACTGAGTCCCAATAAACTTTAGTTTCATATATATATATTGAAAAAGACGAGCCAATCCCTGTTACGTATTACTTTGGGCACTTCTTATTGGTTGTGGGTGTTTTTTCGTTAAACACGTTTCTCCTTAGCACACTCCGTCTGCTCGGCCGCCTCAGCCTTCACTCCAGGAGAGGGCTCGCAGTCCCTACTTAATTTTCCAATAGAGTTGGATGAAGGTCTTGGCGTCCTGGCTTGGAAGTGTACCTCGTCGAACTCGGTGTTTACTATGGGCTTAGTGGATTTCATTAGATACTGGTTGTTGGTGTTTTCTGTAGATTCTATTGTTGTGGGTGTATGTAGAACCTTTCCCCGTCGGTTTCCTCGCACGCTTGGCCGCATCCGCCGTCCTTCCTGGAGAGGGCTCGCAGTCCCTAATTTAATTTCACAGAGGGCAGGAATGGCATAGGCGTCCTCACGCAGAAGAGTTCCTCGTAAGAATCTGGTCCGGGCTATGGGCATTATGAGTTGAAGTTGAGTGTGTGTGGCGTTTGTCATTAGACCCCTTTACTGCAGTGTTTTCTTGAAGAATGCGTGACGCCTTCCTCGTGTCGTTGCGACCGGTTTCGACCGTTCCTCGACACGAGGAAGGCGCCACGCATTCTTCAAGAAAACACTGCAGTAAAGGGGTCTAATGACAAACGCCACACACACTCAACTTCAACTCATAATGCCCTGACGAAGACCGCTTGTTACGGTTGAAAGATATTAATCTTGTTTTCCCATTTCTTATTGTGGTTTGATCATTGATATATGTACCACAATTAAAAGAAACGGTCCAGCGGACTTTTTTTAAATAAAATAACTTCAAAACGAAGGAAACACACAGAAAGAAACAGACATAACTCACATCGATATTTCGACCATCGTCGTCATCAGGAGGTGCGAAGAGCGAAGGGTCCCGCAAAAAGGCAGGTCGCCGCCCTGCGGGACTCTTCGCTCTTCGCACCGAAATAGACACACTTACTATCCCAAATTTTTGGAAAATTAGTTTTCAAGAGAAAAGAGAGTGGTAAACCCAGCACGCCTGAAACCAGTTCTGCCATTCGCGCCCGGTCGTGAAGCAATGCAGTAGAGAAGAACGGAAGAATTAAAAATAAAATTAAGATAAGCAGTTCCGGTTAGGTAAAGTTAAAAGAAACTCCAGGAATTATAGAAAAATATTTAAATGCATAGATAGGGCATTTTTTAAAAAAAAACTATGTTGTGTAATAATAGAATTGTTAAGGCGATGAGACAAAAAGCCTTCGTCAGTGTCGTTGTTACATACACGTATCTATTAACTATGCTTTTTAGATTAGTTTTTTTTTCATTCAAGTTCACTTTTATTCAGCATGTAGAATCCTATTCCCTACTTGTTAAATCAGGTAAAATACTTTTCTCTCAAACTTACTAAATGTACTTTCCACATTGAATTCATCACCTGCTGTCTTTAGGAAAAAGTTAATGATGGATTAACTTTAAAATTAAAGTTAAAGTTCCTCCATCTTTAATTTCCCCTTCCTCCTGCAGTCAGATTGCTGCCTATGGTTTTTTTATCTTCCTTCGAACTGACATCTATTACTCTTTATCATTATGATTAACTCCTTATCTCTAACTTATACAAACTGAATACCTTAATTATATTTTTACTTTCTCTTTCGCCCACTTATGTCAATATCATTAACAAGCATTTATACACTACCTACAAACGTCTTGATAACCATAAAACTCTCTAATCTTTTCTGTAGTTTCTTGAAAGTAGGCGGCCAGATCTCCTTTTGTTTTCCAAAATTCTTTTATACCTAACTCCAGTAATTTTAACCAAATTTAAGCCCTCTAATAGATATTCTTCTTCCTCTAGTCCCTTATCTTAATCCTCGCCTCTACTTTCAAATCATAGACCAAAAGATTACACTTCTCTCCAACCCCCCAATAAGAATCAAATCTTTCTTCTCACTTTGTTACCACTATTGAAGAAAGTTCTCCTTGCAAAAGGTTCATTTTCTGCCTTCTTCATAAATGAACCACATAATGCAAAGTATTTTTTAAAATTTAATAAAGACAACTCCAAAACATGTTTAAAGTTGTCTTTCTTATATTTATAAAGACATCATTAT
This sequence comes from Hermatobates lingyangjiaoensis, assembly GCA_026182355.1. Classification (NCBI taxonomy): domain Eukaryota; kingdom Metazoa; phylum Arthropoda; class Insecta; order Hemiptera; family Hermatobatidae; genus Hermatobates; species Hermatobates lingyangjiaoensis. The sequence continues at coordinate 5,425,528 of JAPFBL010001923.1, read as the reverse complement.
TAGAATCACATAATGATGCTATTCTCCAGCTATTATATTATGTATTAACCGCAAGGTTCATCCCTTTCTCAGCAATTTCAAGCGGTTTCCTCTAATGAGTCCCACCCCTCCCTGCCCTCACCATCTTGAACAATTTATCACTCCTGTTCAGTAAAACTTCCAATCCTAATGTACTTAAATCTCTCACTCCCTCTGACAACTTAAAAGCCTCTCAAATAAAGGGCCACCAAGACCTTCTCCAATAATCCCTACCTTCTTATTATACCCACAGACAAAGATTATTCAGTGATTCAACGTTGGTCAAAGCAGCAAGCTGCCTGTTGCTACCGACGTTAATCTCAATTGCTTTCGTTTCAGTGATTGTTTTAGAGTTAAAATTCTAAGACGAATTTCCAACGACGACACCCTTATCACTTTAAGGACTTCTTCAGAAGCCCTTAGTTGACTGTTGAGTACTATAAATGCCCTCGGTATTAATTTAATAAGATGATTTTTTTTGTTAAAAAGTCTCAATTTTTTAATAAAATTTATAGTTTTGTTTTCGATTTAAATTTTCCTTTCTTTTAGGTTTTCTACAAACCTGTTTTTACTTTTCACAATTGACTTCTGATTTCTTTTTAATTTTTAATTAATGATTTCATCTTTTCCATTTTCCTCTTATCTCTTTCTTGCTTCTTTCTCTCATATACTACTTTCATTATTAAATTGTATCACTACTTTAACTATCTCAAAATGAACTTGGATGGTAAGGTGTCTACTCTGTATATCAATTTCTATCAGTCGGTGAACTTTTTAACATCTTCTCAAATGTGTTTCTTCTTCTTCTTACTTTAAAACAGTATATAGGCGAAATGATTGAGAATTATGAGTGGTAGTTTTTTTTGTGTTTTCTATTTGTAACTTAAACTATATGTATTGATATAAATGTTAAAGTTTTACAATAAACACGCGTGACTCTATAATTAAGGACATCACCACTAAAAGTATTAAAAAAAGAAAAAGAGATATTTTCTTCTATTACTCCAAGTGGTAATTTCATTGAATATATATAATAAAATTTCCTTTTGATCATTTCGGCTTGTTTCAACATTCAAATGTAAATATTTTAAGATAACGATTTTAGAACAACCTGACCGAACATGACAGGAGCAAGTAATACCTACACTTGCAATAAGCCTTATTAATTTTCCTATCAGTCACACTTTACCAATAAAAAGTACAAACAGATTTAAAATAAATTTAACACATATTTATTACGATTGCTAGCATAGATTTCAATAAAACCTGTTTAAACGATTACTGTAATTATAGTATTTTTATAATGCATCGAACGTACACAATTTTTAACACAGGTTTTTTAAGGACAAACATTTTTTCAGGAGAAACCAATAAATAAAACATAAGGGGAATAAATACAGACAAAATAGTAGGCCGTGGGAGTACTTAGTTCATAGAGTAATTTTACTTTGGAAAGTTTGTTACTCTAAAAATTTCTCTTTTTAATGCATTTTAAACTAATAAAAATAATCAAGCAACATCGATTTTTTGATGGTATAGTACAACATAAATCTGCCATTTTTCATCGCATTTCTTGCACGGTGTTATTTTCAGTTAAGGTTATGAAACATCTATTAACTCTAAAAATGTTGTAACTTACTGGTTATCTTAATATAAATAGATGAAAACTAGTATAAGAATAATCATAGACTGTAGAGTGGCAAATGGTATGATGTATAGTCGAAAAGATATTGTTGGGTTCGGGTCGGCCTTCTGACAGATGACTTCGGAACATTTCATATTCTCATTTCTTCTTGTGAATCGAGCCTAAATAGTTGTCCAACAAGGTTTTATTGCGTATAATTTTAATACTCCTTCATAAAGCATTATCGAAATTTGAAAAATGACAATATCCTTGTTTATACCTCAAAAATTATTAATTTACTGGTAAAAACTTGTCATCAAAACTAAATATAGCACCACACTGATAGAATAGGATACACATTTTAGCAACGACATTTGAAAACACTTCATTCAATTCAATAAATCAATGCATACTTTATTAGTAAATAATTAGTAAGTTACAGAAGTGAGGGGTCAGGGTATCCCAGTGGCTGCCCCAGGACTGATAAATCAAGTCCAGGGTTCAATATCGTGTATTGGCTCTTGATTTACTCAAGCTGGAGGTCAATAAATCTAAGTACAACGTCCCTTTGTGAGGGCTTTAAGCCGTCGGTCCCAAACCTGAACAATGTCAGGTACTCGTTAAAGATCCCTAATCTGAATATACTTGAGTTAGGTAAAATTTCAGGTACGCGTTAAAAATCCCTAATCAAAATATATATGAGTTAGGCAAAATTGAGGACTTCCAGTGAAGACTCTTTATTGTATGCTATCACAAGGCACCAATCTTCGGCCTATGTATGCCATATTGTGGAACTGCTACTTCAACTAACCTAAGGCACATAAGCAATTTAAGACTAATATACATGCAGTAATAAATGTTTTATTATATTTAGAGTTAAGTAAGTTAATGAAGAGAACAAAAGTAGGGCATAAGACCGTTTGATTTGCCCGAAGACTTCGTTGATCTATATCAAGAGTCTAGAATATTGTTCTCCTCAAGTTAATAACAGTCTAAATTATTAACTAGGTCTTTGGAAGTTTACTGACGTTTACATCATCTCCAAAACGCTACCTGCACAATATAATCCAACTTTTACTTGAAATTTCTGGGTTCAGTTCTTCTGAATCAGCGAGGCTGATTCCAACTGGGTGAAGCGCAGAGATATTTGTTAAATTACATAATTTGTATAACATATCCTATTTTTATTAAGCATCACATTTGAATTTATGACAAAAACTATAATCTTATTAAACTATTAAAACCTGAACTTTTTTCATTTTACTATATTTAAGTCATTTACTGAGGCCATCGCTTCAATTTTAAAACCAGGTTATGCATTAACAATATTGTTTTCTATAAAGAAAAGAAACTCAAAAATGTACTAGTCTTTGAAAAAAAGACACGGAAAAAGAAAAAATTAGTATTATTGAACATGACCATTTAATTGAGTAACAAATACTTTGTACCAATTGCAAATGGAAATGTTAGCTATAACTAATTTTAGTTGAAACTGAACCAAATTATGTCTTTATTGTCTCTGTACACATTTTTGTTCATTCAAGGATCCAATTCTTAACTATAAATATAATAATGCAATAAATAAAAAAAAATTAAAAAAAGTGCCCATGTGTAAGCAAATTTGTAAAATCAATGTTATTTCTAAGATACTGAACAATCAGTATTAACAACAATTGTAAAATTATCACATCTTTCTACCATATGTTGTAATTGTTTTTAAAATACTGAATGAATTAGTAGCAGTACATTGGTAGATCAATTGTATATTTCTTTAACTCTCTTTTACTCTTTCCTCAAATATTAAATGGACACTATAAACATCAGTAGATAAATTCTCATTGTTTTCATTATCATATAACTATGTTTATAACACAAATATAGCAACGTGATTGAAAATACTGATTTCTATAATTACAATAGTTGGACTTTAGAAGTTAAAAATTTTCAGAAATATGGGAAGGAGAAAAAGTCTAAATTTTAATAGTAGATTATGATTCTACAAACACTCTATTTTTATTCCACAAGGCTTTTAGATTCAATAATGATTTTTTCTAAATAATGTAACAAAGGTTAAAAAATTTATTAGCTTGAAACTCCATATGTCATCAATTTTTAAATGTAGAAATTCTCAACATGAATTAAACAATTGAATAATGTTTGAGACATATCTTTATAGATTAAATTAAATTATTTTTACAATGACTGAAATTCAAGAAATACACTTCTGGGACTCTGTAGGCGTTAAAGTCTCCACATACTTTGAATATAAGGTCTGGATAAGAAGTAGATCTGAGTTTAAGCTGGCTACTAAAGTGTAGTAAACATTTAAATTTAAAACACGTTTTATTCATTTAATGTATTCTATGGTAGCCATCCTAAATATTAATGAAAACTCTACGATTAAATAAATAGAAACCATTTGCTGAAGCAGATATAAATTCAAATTTTTTAGAACACTATATTTGCCATGTTTTATTTATTATCATAAATGTTAAATTAAATTATAACACACAGAATTAATATTTCATCAAAGAGAGAGTGCGCAAATCTAAAAAAGTATATGGGAGTTATTTTCGTTGGTACAGTACGAGCAAATTTTTTGTCCATTCTAAAAACAATAAATGGGCACTTTTGAAACAAGCTGATGTGTTGAAAAGAGACCTGACTACTATTAACTATTGCTTTTTTTTATTTTTGTAATAATATTCCCAGAAATTATTTAAACTTTACTAGTAACTTATACAACATGGAAATTTACAGTTTAATTAGACTAAAGTGACCAAATTTTCATTGAGACAAAGTGGGACAAATAGGATGAAATGAGAATTACAATTTAGTTATATATATTTTGTCGTATACATTCATATACTTGTACAAAAATGTATTTATTATTATTTACTGGTAACTATAAAAATATTTGTAAAACATCATGTGGACATCATTTCTTTTAATCAAATTAAATTTTTTATTTAAAAAAAACTGTGATTTTCTTTCACGGTCATATTTTCGATCCTAGTGAATACTTTGCCATAGATTCGGATCATTTATTAAAACATCGTGTAATATTTCACTTGAATTGGTCAAATTATATTTTACACTTAATATAGATTTTAAAGTTTTAATGTTCAACTGCGTTTTGCCAATTGTCCATATTTCATTGATACTAGAATTATAGATACTGGCTATGTTCTGTAGCTACATTTGTTCCTGAAAGGGAGACCGCGAATTTTACAATTTTCAAAATATTTTGAAAACTAATATGATTCTGTTTAAAATGAAGGAATAACTTTTTTCACCTGTAACATATTTTTTTATCAACGAGACTCATAAAAAAGATCATTTTCGTAAGTATTATTTATCGGAAAATGGTTACTAATATGTTCAAAAAATTTTTCCACATATTCCGATAAAATCTCCTTTGTTAATGTCACCCAATGAAAATTTGTATTACCTTCAAATTGAACTGTCCATTCTTCAAGATATTCAAAGCAGTTATTATAGAAAATTTTGAGATATTTCATAAGATATTCATGGTTTTTATGTGCTTCTTTTATGTTTTTTTATTTCTTATATTCACCGTAATACTTAATAAATAATACGTAATCCATTTTTACAGTATATTTAAAATAAGAAATGTAGATATTTTCTAAAAAGTGGTACTGTCACTTTCGAATAGATAGAGACAAGAGAAAAAAATAATACCGTGATCATATTTTTTAACATGTAAAGTCATATATGATAACATCATAAATAAATATGATAGTACTTCAGTTTGGTGTCTTGTGTAGTTTAACACAGTGCTGGTGGTGGTTTAACATTACTAACAACCGGCTTTTCTTTTCAATACAGATTTTTCACGGTGACTTACCTTAAGTACTAGTAACAGTAAGTAAAAAATAACGATAACAGAGATCCTTTACATGACTTAATATCATATGCTTGGTTCGTATACCCAGTTTACATGACGCAATGTAATATATATTTTTAATATCAAAGAGTTTAATAATTATAAAATAAATAAATATACTATAGTAATTTATAGGATAAACGAACTATCCCATAAACCGTCGTACCTCTTTCGCTGATCAGGTGTCTAAATGAGTTTCGCTCCTGTCCAGTCTGCTAGACCAACATAGATCAAGTTAAGACAGTCATTTTTCTCTTACATAATTCTAATGAATCGAATAAATGAACCTATATTCCATTGAAAATATTCTCAAATTGAAGAATCAAAATGAAAATTGTCAACATTTTCTCCTTTTTCTAACTTTTTTGATAGGTACTTGCACAGTGTATGATAATTACCAAAAACCACAAATTACTGGTAATCTCTTACTGTCAATTATGTCAACGGCTTGATTTTATGCTACAAGTTCTTGTAACATAAAATGTAATTGCAAAACAACTCCATAACATTTTTTTCTTCCTTAGAAATAAATTTTATACTAATGGAGCATCAGTACTAAATAGATGTAGAATTCATGAAAATTAAGAGACATTTTCAGTTTGAATATCTTTTTTAAAATACATAATAATTACCTGTGTTAGTTTCATTAAAAAAAAGTAATTTTGCTTTCAGAGAAATGAAGTTCATTTACTTCATCAACAAAAGTTGATGTATTATTGAAAAAACAAATTACTGTTTTTCATTTTCATTCAGTTTATTTCTCCATAAATATAGACTATATATTACAAGCGAGGCTTTTATTATTCTCAAATTGGGGACATTAGAGTTGACTTTAACTAGTTTATTGCATATAGTTAAAATTTCTAAAATATCTTTTGTATTTAATTCCACGTCCCACCCACCCTGCCTCAATATATCATTGAAGACTGTTCTACATCCTTCCAACTCATTTCGCTGCATGAAAAATTATAATCGTGTTTTTTTTTATAAAAGTATAAACAAGTTTATATCTACAACTTTTTTTTTTATTTTAACTATGGTTGCTATTTTAATTCAGTCTTCATACCCCCCCTCCCTCCCACTCTCAGCTATGACTCGTACTTTGGAAAACACTCCAACCTAACAGGTAGCTTGCAAAGACCTTAAGATTGAAGATTAGTGTTCGACTTTTTGCCGTTGCACTAGATTTTTATGTGAGAGATAGGATGTAAAGCCGTCTGTCCGAGTCTATACGATGAAAAGTAACATATTCTTCGAAGATCTCTACTCGAATAATTTTGATTAAGGTAAACTCCTCATGTGAGGCCTGACATTACCTGAACCAGGCAATGTGAAACCCATAATAACTTAAATAAGTGTCAAAAAACAAGTAAACCTCAATTCTTGCAAACCAAAACAGTAATAAGAGTGATAAAATACCCAAACGAGATAATAGCTAAAAACTAAAAATCAAAATAACTAAATAATATCAGGATAGCAATGGACTTGACAGATAACCAACCCCCTATATAACAGCTCAGGAGGTTTGTTGCGATCATCTTACAAGGTATGACGGTTTTACCTATTCCTAATATAAATAAAGGTAGTTAATGGGTCAGTTCCACTGAAGTTAGTAATATTATTATTAATTCCAATATAAATAAAGGTGATGTTGAACAGAAAATAAAAGTGAGAACTAAACAAAGTAATCCAATTAAAAAACGTGCCATTAATTTTCCCAATATTAATAAAAAAACTATTGAAAGTGTATCCTTAAACACACAAAAATATAATGTATCATTGCTATTGATAATGAAATAAGATCTCAAAATCGCTATCTATTTTTGTAGGGCGACTAGAAGTGTTTTACTTTTTGCAAAAAAAATAATTTTTGGTTTGCAAATCTTTAATATAACAGAAGGAGACGATGAAATATAAATATAATTTATAAATAATGTTTACAATAATGTATGCAGTAGTATAAAATAATTTAAAATATTAATAGAAACTCCTTCATTTTTAATAAACAAATTAATGTTTATAACTTAGATAAAATGATGATTTAAAACATAAACATTTATGAATTTTGTATGCTTCTAAATCTGATATCTCTTGAAATTTCCATGATAAATAAATGTTTATATAATTTTAATTAATTATATTAGCTTAATTTTTCAAAATGATCCAAACTGGGTTGCCCAAAGTTTGTTATGTGTTTGTATTAACTTTAAAAGATCTGTTTCTTTTATTACAGTATTTACTTATTAATTTTACTTTGTTTTTTTTTTATTTTATTTTAGTAGTCGGAATATGAAATTATCTTAATAAAAATCAGAAAACAACTCCAAATCACAGTTTTCTTTAGAATCACGTCCTGAAAATTACCCAAGTTTATTATTATTATTTATTTATTATTACTCTACAAATATTATTATTTCAAACTGGCTTTCAGTTTAAAACTGACTGAAGTTTTATGCATACAAATTTACAGTATAAAACTAATTTAAAAAAAAAATCGATTATAATTATATAGTGTTTAATTTGCAAAGTACTTTGGAACTGTAGTATACATACAATAACAAGGTTTAAATTCTTATATATTGCAATGATATGGATAACCCAGATTTGTCAACTTTTACTGTGGTATATGAACATTTATGTAATTTAATTCCATTGGTACATATTTAAGTAATGTTGATATAACGGAAACTAACATCAACCCAATGATCATGTTGGTTTTAAATTATTATTACTATACTAGAAATTGTTTGGTGAAAGAAGTAACTGCTGAGGTTTTAAATTAAAAGAACGATTTATTGTATTCAGATATTCAGAGTAACTTGGGAGATGAGGAAGGTTAGAGATAAGAAAGAAAATGATATTATAGAAGCAAGACGCTGGTGTCTAATACTTAGAGATAGATAAGAATAACATCCCAACATCTCTCAAAATTCCCTTTCTCACATATTGACTTTACACAAATTTCCTTTTTACTCAGTAGGGTTGCTAATGGGGGAACAGGGAGAGTGGGGCATCATTCAGATTACATTCATGGAGGCCACCCTTTTAATGGCAGAATAACACATTTTCAGCCTCCTAACAACATTTCATGTTGGCCAAATAAAAATATTAACAATTTATTAACTTTCTTATATTCTTATTGAAATCTAATATTCTTCTACTTTTATAATTTACCATAAATGGTAAAAAGAATTTTAATTTTGTAAAAGTTAAATTAAATATTTTATTTTAAATGATAAAATAAACGTTGTAGAGTCCAAAATTTAATGAAATAGTCTCCAAATATAGCAGTTTAGTAATATATACAACGCGTTTCTAACAAGAGTGTTCTTCTTCAGGCATAAAACCAAGGATGAGTGTTTGTGGTACAACTTGTTCACCTTGTGTTCATGCCTGAAGTAGAACACTATGTGTTCGAAACGCATTGTTTATATTGTTAAAGTCCTATATGTGGAGACTATTTCATCTTACAAACTTTTAAATCCTACAATGAGTAAATACTGCATAATAACTGATTCCACTACCTTTGAAAGAATCGGTTTTGAACAATAAAAAAACGTCAAGTAATATATAATTATTATTATGAAATAATAATAACAATTATTATTATCTATTACCTGTCGAATTTATAGATATTTATTGACATTGTTTACCATGATTTAGAAATTTTTTGAGTGAATCCACTGAAATAAAATTGATTTTTATAATGGAAAAATTTAAATCAGTTATTGACTTATATGAGACTTAAGAGAAATAATATTTTTAAATGTAAAAATCACTGCCCATGAACATAAATTTAGGCTGCTTTTCATGGTATGATGGATTCGTTCTACAAAATGCTCTAATAAATCTAAATATTACACTCTTGATTTTGTGTTTATGAATCATAGTATCTTTGAATAATATTGAAGTGTGAGGAATAGATTCTTTTCTCAAGAAAGAGGAGATAACTCCTCTTTTGTTTGTTGACAACTAACCAGTTTTTTTACTATTCTAGTCTAATAGTTCATATATATTATACGCAAAAATTTAAAGTTGGCAGCTATAAAAGTTTTAAATTATACTGAATAGCCGGCTTTTATTTTGATTTGAGAAAAACTGGGTAATTACTAATATATTTCTGTCAATATATATTCACAACAACCTTATAACAGAACACAGCACGCAAGAAAAAGATAACACTCGTTCAGAGTGAATTGGTATATATGATTTTTGACAAATGGAAAGAAAAGTGATTTTTATTGAATACTAAAAAGCCATAAAATTCCCAGTATAATAATTCCATAAAAGACCAAAAACGTAAAAAATAATTTAAAATTGAAATAATTCTTTGATGAATAATAAATGTAATTAACCTACATGTTAAATTAAATATTGTCTTAAAAAGACATTTTTTCTTAGATGTTTCTAACATTTTTCAGACAGAATAGGAAAATTTTCAAGTTTCAAATGGAAAACCTTTGTCTCAAATCTTCAATGTAGAAGTAGGTCTGATAAACTATGTAAGTGATCCAATGGCTATTGAAACAAAAGCTATGTTCTCCTGTAGGATATTATTTCTTAACACGAAACCTACACCTTCGTTTTTCAAATACTGAAGTTAAACTAATGATATATTTATCAGTGGTGTGATATACAAAAATAAGAATACATATTGATAAGTGGATCAATCACTATATGTACTACCTTCAGGAATGAAATACTACTAATTATCTCCCATTTAGACAATTATATTATGTCTAAATGGGACATTGTATACCCAAGAAGTTTGATATTATGTTTATTTATAGTAAAGTTGATTGTAGGTCACTCCATTTCCATTGTCATTAAAATTTTAAAAATGTCTGTTTGTTCATAAACATTTGTAACAAAATAATACTGCTAAGATAACAAATGTCTAACTAATAGTTCAGAATTTTTAACTAGAATTGTAAAAATACAGAATATAAATTAACAATGCTTCTGTATATAAAAAAGATGCAGTATGTAGGCAAAACATGTGCAGTGTATTAAACATTCGCCAAGAAATTAATTTGAAAAAATAAATTATATTATGTATAACGAAATGGTTTACTCAAAGTAATTTTATTTGAAATATATTAATGATATAATATATTAAACAATTGCTGTTAGAAATAATTATTTAATTCCGCTTTGATAATTGAGATTACTCAAATTCTAATTTGAAAGATTTATTTATTTATGAATACAACCATTCATAAAATAAAGTGTTATTTCTTGTAAAACTAGTAAAACTACCAAGTTTTAGTCATGAAAACATCAGTTTGAATGTTCACCGACGTTTACAGAGGCAGAGCTACGAGTAACTTGACGATTGACTATTTTCCTCTACACTCTTACTGTTTAATATCAGAATCAGCTAATAATACCTAAACAGACAATCTGTAAAACAAAAATTTTCAGTTTAGGTTGAAATTTTATTCAATACAAATAGTAGTTAATTTGTTTTTTTTTATTTTCAGCTGTTTTAAGCAAGGTACATAATAAAAGAGGAATGATGAGGTGGGTAGTGACTTATGAAAGGATAGTCCAGTGAGAGCACCTAAGCTAGCATGATGTATCGGTCAAATGTCCTCAATTTATAGGGCAAAGGATCAGAAACATTATCCCACCCAACTGTCTGGCCTCCTTTTATATATGTACATATACATCCAACTCCACAAAGGATTTCTATTACACCTTCTTCTCTCTAAAATATTACCTCACCAAGCCTCATCCAACTATCTTTATAATATTTTCAAGAAATAAATTTATGTAACACTACTTTACTCATTTTGGCTATGTTGTCGAAAAAGAACACCTTTTTCTGTGATTTTCAAAACGGTTATCCATATTGATAAAAGTAAGATATATTATATAAATTAGAATGTTATTTTTACGTTATCAAAGTTTTTTACAGGTAAAGTATAGTGATAATAAAATTTATCAATTTTGAGATCATGATGGTATTACAGTTCTTACTTTATTTTTTATTATTTTTGCTGTTATGTCTAGATGTGTTTTGGATAGAGTATGTATCAAAAACTTTGTAATACTATTACCAGTCGCACAATTTGACAAATCATAATGAACTTTGCTAGATACACTTTCTTTTGTGTGAATGATCTCGTTGTTTTTGGACAATATTGTATCATGGAAAAAGTAATTTAAAATTCTTTGTATCAAAGCAACTATTAACATTCTCTTCCTTTTGCAACTATTCTGGAGAAATGAAAGTTAACATATTGTAGTGTATTCTTTGACGAAAACTCCATTGAATCTGCAAAAAGCGATATAGCACTAAGAAAGAAAGCTATTAATTTCCACGGTAGCCACTTTTTGCATTTCTTTCCTTAATGTTATTAAACTATAACCAAAATTCCATAAAATTAGTTTATTGGAAATGAACTTTTAACTAAATTTATATACAAAATCTATAACTAATTATGGATTTAAATATTTTATATTTTAAGGCATTAATCACCAAAAGTTAATTTAAAGTGGATAACCATTCTCATAATTTAAAATTAAACATTCTAAAAAGAATCTAAAACCAACAAAATTAATATTTATAAAATGTGCTCTTTATATTTTATGTTTTTACTATTTCTTATGATAAAACCACACCAGATTGTCTAGACCATTAACTACTAATCATTCCATATTGATCATCCCTCAGATGGGAACTCTAATTTCTTTCAAATTTAGTGATTTGACTATTTACTAATTTGACTAATATTGTTTAGGGTTCTTCAAGAGTTTTCATCTTACTCATATGAAGAAGAATGTTCTGAGATCCCTGTCCATCTGAATCCATAAAATTTGTAACAATCATGAGAATGTAATCGCCATCTTAACCTTCTAAAAGACAAATTCATGTTACAGGAATATTACCCTGACCTAACTCAGAGGTGTGTCATGCTGGCAGATGTATTTCAATGACCTGCTCTCTAGAGGGATCATAGGACAGAGGGAGTTGATAAACTCTTCCTTATACTTTCTTCTTTCTCGTTTACCTCTTCCAACTTTAGTAAATTCTCAACTATTTCTTATCATAAACAGTCTAACATCAGAATTGTATTCATCGCTTCTCTCCAGATATTCTCCATGTAGGCGGAGAAATGGAACAATGCGGACCATGTGGCTGCCAAAGTTGTCCGATTATCAATCCCACCTCTTACTAATATCGACCTTTAATAATAATGCATACCCTTATACTGTAATAATGTAGAACTTTTACTCTATGCTTTATTCTTCCTCCTTTACCTCTTTCGTCTTAGGTAAATTGCCAACCATTTCTTACAGTAAACTGACGGTACATGTTGTTTGTTTTATTATTATTATTATTATTATTTGAGGGTGACTATAGCACTGCGTCTTAAAAGCTGTTGTACTTCCTCCTTTCTGTACCCCAGCAATTAGCTTCAACCCCTCCAACAATCTCAGCACTTTTGCTGGGTACAGCGTAAAAGTTTTTCTATGGTTTTTTTGAGTGGCCCGATGCACCTACCTCTGTGTAGCAAAGTTGTCTGAGGGTCAGCCAGTAGGTACAACGGTGTTTTTCCTCTTCTTTGCAGATCCTGCACAAACCAGCATTGATAATGCCCATTCAGGCTCACTACATTTCGGGAGGAAGTGACTTCCTTTCTACTTCTTCTACTTCTAAGGACAGTCTTCCTTGGGTCCTTAGGTGAACTTTTGAGAGGTTGGCTCCCACTAGTTAGCTCTTTTGGACCATCTGTGCTTCCGGACTTTTTTCTTTTTAGTATCATACAGGGGAAAATCTCTGAAGCTCTGTCAGTGGTATTTACATGGTAATGTCAGTGAAAAATGTTACATGGTAAAACACAACTATGGAATTCTATTTTCAGTTACTTCTAAGATTGTGTATTAAAACTGTATTAAAATAAAGGAAATTAATAACTTCATTGTGAATAAGAACGGATGAAAACAACATCAGATTATCTAAGCTAGCCGTCTTTAACCTTTTTTACGATTATTCCTGTAAAATAAGCCATCACCGACCAGCTTTCAAGATGTGGTAAATCAGCAAGATAAATAGATTGATTTAACTTGCAAAAAGCAAACAAAATTGAACCAAAAGTAAACAACGCGTTGTATTTTGGCTGTGTTTTTTTTATCCTAACATAAGATCAAATACAAAATGCAAAAAATAATCATAATTGTTAGCAATCGTTTGGGCTTTATTTCATTGTAACGTATCTCTTAAGAAAAGCGAAAGAAAAGATGTTTTAGTGGTTATGTTTAAGGATAAAATTACTCTGATAATTAATAAAGGATAACAAATAATTGTACTGGTACCGAATAAAACAAGGACCGGGATAATCCATTACTGGGATATGGCTCAGGGACTACTATTCTAAACTATAACTGACATATTATTTAGTAATGTTCAATTTTTTCCGTTTTTAGCATCTTCTTCTGTTTCGAAAATATTGCCAGTACTGATTTTAAGTTTTGTCTTATTTGAATTTACTGAATGTTTTAGTTCTTTTCATGAGCTTGGAGAGAGTAAAACAATTGTTTGAAACAATATTATAGTCTGATTCTGGTTTATTGAAAGAAGCTTTGACAGGTCAAGATTTGAGCTGAGTTAGACGGCTGAGAGGCTCATCCGACTTACGACAAAACCGTTTGGACAAGACTCTGACCATTTATTCATATTTACCTTCCTTACACTGTAAATTTTTATCAAATTTATTAAATAAATAAATATAAGAAACATAATAAAACAAAATCTTCAATATACAGTTACAAAGTAGATGAAAAGTAGTTGAAAAGATGAGAATTGTCTGTTGTACCAATTTGACAATTGTACGAATAGAAAGCTTAAACTGTACAGTTCTCACACTTAACTATCCTGATACTAAGCCAAAGGTAATAAATATACAACATATTTCAAACTGTTAATACTTATTCGTGGACACAAATACTTTTACCTCTCTTTAAATTAGTCATGCCTCCTTAGTTCAGTGATTCTCTCGCATCCAACTCCATATGCAGTATTTATTTAATCCAGACTTTAATCAACAAACTGAAATATTCATTCTTTGTTTATGTAAAAATCCCGAAGGGCAAGGTTTGCAACCTTCTGTTAAATTATAGCTAATAAATTTTAGTAGTGGGCAACCTGCAATTTGTCTTTTGCTTTAAATACTCAAAAATTTTGTTAGATGGCCATTCATAGTCTCTTAATAGAAAGATAAGTTCTAAAAATAGTAGTTCCTATAAACCAGTAATACGGTATTCATACAAATATGTTTGACACATGTCAAGAGCTAATCCAGTTAAACTGTGACATAATCTTCTATTGCTAGAATGCACAAAAGAGACCAATATGTAACGTAATTCTTAACTTAACATAATAGAGATTACATATAGTTACGGAGTGCCACCAATGGGTGTCCACTCCCATTGGAGACACCCAATTTGTTTTATTAAACAAAACACAATTTTGTTTTACAAAAAAAAAAATCTGGAGTGGCCTACACTCTACTTTACTATAAGCAACTTTGTCAAATTTCTTGAGTATATAAAACATAACGTCTCATTTAAGCATAACGTAAACATCTAAATGGGATATAATTATTAACCTTTCATTCCTGAGGTAGTACAGATAGTGATTGAAGGACATATCAATTTATAAGCTTATTTTTGTACTTCACAAATAATTTATTATTTGCAAATAATTTCATTAGTATAACTACAGCAGTAACAACATTTTTGAAAAACCAAAGTGAACATTTCTTGAAACGATTTATTCTCCTACAAGAGAACATGGCTTTTGTTCAAATAGCCAGTGGATTTCTTACATCGTTACTTGACATCCTTCTACATTGAATATTAAAGTAAAATATTCAAATTTAAAACAGGAAAATACCCTTTTTTCTCTGAAAAACATCATAAACAGCCAAGAAAATGTTGTTTTAAGGTGATTTATAATTAAAGATGTACGATAATTACATTTATAAATCTCTAAACGAAAGATTTCAATTTTAATTTATCTTTTACATTTTTGTTTTTTTACAGAATTATTATACTTTGAATTTTATGGCTCAACGAAATCGTTGAATTTTAATCTCTAAACGAAAGATTCCAATTATGAATTATCATTTACATTTTTGGTCTAGAATTATTATACTGGGAATTTTAATCTTTAAAATAATAATAATAATAAGCTTCTTAGTATTTAATAAGATCATTTTCCTTCCCCTTTGTCAAATAACATATATACGAATTTTATCTGAATGAGTGTTATTATTTTCCTGCACAATATTATTCCTCTTACATCTCATATAAGTCAATAAACAATTTAAATTATTCCTTTATAAATATCAATTTTATCTCAGTGGATTTGCTCAAAAAATTTCCAAGTCAATGTAAACAATGGAAAAAAATATAAAAAATTCGACAAGTATAGCAGGTGATCTCTTAGTCTAAGGTAAACAAACAGTTTTTATAGCGTTATTGCTCTTTCTCATGATTGAAAATTCATGATTTTTTTTTCTGAATTGCTAATTTTTGGTTCAATTTTTGGTCAAATTTTCATTATTTTTTAAAGAGCCGTTTCGCGTCAAAAAAACATTTTCTGAAAACAGAAATCGTACTGTAACGCCCCATTAGCGAATCTAATTTAAAAAAAAAATATCTCAACTCATTGCGTGTGTTAGCATTGCTTGTTACCACGCTACGGTCCAGAATCTTTGATGGATCAAGTAGATATTTTACACAAAAATGGGCCACATTTAGACGAAGATCCCTATTGTTTGGGAAGAATTATGCATGATGGGAAAGTCACTTTTTTTGCCAAAAACCGTTTTTTTTAAAACATTTATTTCTCCTAAACTGATAACCCTAGAGTTTTGAAATTTTGACATTATCTTTGAAGTTACAAATACAACAAACGAAAAATATATTCAGAATTTTAAAACAACAGAAAATATTTTTTTTTCAATAACATGTAAAAATTTTGACTTATAATTCAATCTCAAACCTTGTGAGAGCGATACAGGCCATACTGTTTGACGGACAAGAATGAAACTATGCCTACAAATAGAACATTATATGGGAAATGAGTTGAGATATTTTTTTTTAAAATTACATTCGCTAAAGGGGCGTTACAGTACGATTTGTGTTTTCAGAAAAGGTTTTATTGACGCTAAACGGCTCGTTAAAAAAAAATGAAAATTTGACCAAAAATGGAACAAAAAATTAGCAATTCACAAAAAAAAATTCATGAAGTTTCAATTACGGGAAAGAGCAATAACGATATAAAAACTGTTTGTTTATTCTAGACTAAGAGATCACCTGCTATACTTGTCGAATTTTTTGTATTTTTTTACATTGTTTATATTGACTTAGAAATTTTTTGAGCGAATCCACTGAGATAAAATTGATGTTTCTAATGGAAAAATGAAAATATATTATTGACTTATAAGAGATATAAGAGGAATAATATTGTGCAGGTAAATGATAACACTCATTAAAAAAAAATTCGTATATATGTTATTTGACAAAGGGGAAGGAAAATGATCTTATTAAATACTAAGAAGCCATAAAATTCCCAGTATAATAATTCTGTTAAAAACCAAAAATGTAAAAGATAATTCAAAATTGAAATCTTTCGTTTAGAGATTAATAACTGTAATTATCGTACATCTTTAATTAACAAATCACCTTAAAACAACATTTTCTTCGCTGTTTAAGAAGTTTTTCAGAGAAAAAAAGAGTATTTTACTGTTTCAAATTTGAAAATTTTACATTAATATTCAATGTAGAAGGATGTCAAGTAAACGATGTAAGAAATCTACTGGCTATTTGAACAATAGCCATGTTCTCCTGTAGGATACTATTTCGTTTCAAGAAATGTTCACTTTGGTTTTTCAAGAATGTTATTACTGCTGTAGTTATACTAATGAAATTATTTGCAAATAATAAATTATTTGTGAAGTACAAAAATAAGCTTATAAATTGATATGTCTTTCAATCACTATCTGTACTACCTCAGGAATGACAGGCTAATAATTATATCCCATTTAGATGTTTACGTTATGCTTAAATGAGACGTTATGTTTTATATACTCAAGAAATTTGACATTAAGTTACTTATAGTAAAGTAGAGTGTAGGTCACTCCAGATTTTTTTTTGTACTATACTAAAGAATATTCGGAAATTTGTCTGAATTTTTGGAGAAATGTTGGCTTAAAATCACAAGTAATTAATTTGGAACTAATTCTCGATAACTAAATTAGTATCAGTGGTCTAGATGCTATACATATCAATGAAAAGCTTACATATATACTTTGTCTAGAAAGATAGTGATTATAGTATTGTAAGTTAGTTTTGTAATATTAATTGCATCATCATCATCATCATAGCATTTGTAATATTAGTTCATCATCAACCTAATAAAAAAAATCAGTATTTAATTATATACCAACCCAGTATTGATATGCTAAATTGAAAAGAACCCTATCGGTTAAAATTCTCTTATAATCCCCTCACGACAACCTTTTTTTCAAAATATCGATCAAAGTAAATGTTTTATTCAGTTCTGTGATTGGACATATAGAGGTAAATTATCAGTAAGTTGGAATATGATCGGTATTATAATACGTTTTTGGATGTATAAATAAATATACGTCAAGCCATTTAGCATACACAACTAAAGTTTACTTAATTGTTTGATGGTTTTATTCTACCAGAAACATCGTATTAAAGTGAATCTAATTTAGTGATGTACTATCGTACTGAAGATAGCGTTGATGCCAAAAATTTCAAACAAATCATGTTTGATTATTTTCTTTTTCTTTATTCTTTGCAGATTATAATAGAAGTGTATTATTATACATCACAACAATGAATCCTGAAATAGAACTAGTTTTTTTCAACCAAGTGACAGTCATTATGAGAGTCAATATTTGAACGCATAGATTGAGAAAAAATCGAATATTCATTTATAGTTTGAGAGGATAGGATAAGAGAAGTGTTGTAAATATGTAAAAGGGAAGAAATTGGGACAAATGATCCCAAATGATCAATTGATTGCACTATGGCGTAATCAATAGAAGAAGAAAGAAAGTAAGAGAAACGTTATCTGTCACCTGATATAAACCTACTAGATACGGTTGAACCAAATTTGAACCTAATTTTTATAGCATTTGATTGGATAAATTTAATTAATGATGGTAAAATAATAACATAATCGTAAGCCTTATTCCCTTGAGTAGTTTATCGTTAGTGTATAATAAACTACGTTATCGACATCAGTAAGAACCATACTAACGTCATGATAGGAAGAAACCTTGGAATTGCAGGTCCAATGACTCATCATATGATGACAAAACTGTGACATTCCACATTAAAAGGGTTTTTGTCAATAAATTTTCTCTCACGAACTATTAATATTGTAGACTGAGAGGAAAAAAAACAAAAACAAAGAAAGAGTATGTGAAACAAATTTTATAAAATTTAGGAAAGAGATAAATAAAATAATAACTAATGTTAAATTAATATTATATGATCAAATCAATACTAGAATCCTCCAATAAGACTTTTCACAACTACCCTATAAGTGATAAGGTACATTTCTGGGAATCGGTCTTAAAATGTTAGCCTTGAAGCTCTCATTAAAAGAAATACTATGGGAGTTAGCATTAATAGCAACAAGAAGTTCACAGAGTTAACAAACTGATAAGGTGTCAATTTACGCAGAGGTTCGGTATAGCTAGGTTTATATATATATATATATATATATATATATATATAATATATATATATATACGTCATTATATAAATATATACGTCAAGCTAGGTTTAAGGCAGTGGTCAAGAGATACTTCAATAGATGTAAAAGGGAAAGAAAAGGTAAAACCATATTTTCGAGAACAGAGCAAACCATAGAAGTGAGAAAAAAATGTCAAAGAGAGTACCTGCCATTTGAAATAACTAAGTGGAATGAATCATGTCTAGTGCAATTAAAATGATACCAAAATGTGAAGATCTAACAAAGTTGAAAGAGAAATTTAGTTATATGACAAAAAGAGATAAATGAACAGTGACTTGGAATATGTCTTACTACTAAGAAAATATATTAGCAAAGGTGAATCTACTAAACCTGGCTATATGTGTGGGCTATTAGATTAACTTAGACGAACTTGTCAGAAGATACTTATAAAATTTGTGCAAGGATAAGAAAGAAAATTGTTCATTTACAAAAAAACAAACAAATGTTAACAGCAATTTCTCTCAAAAAAGAACAGTGTATTAATACTGTCCAACAACAACGGCAATAGGACGTAAAACAGTATTTTCCTTTTTTAGTTTAAAAAGATATATTGGTTGAATCAAAACCTATATAATAATATTACAATAATATCAATGGTAAACAATAGTACAAATAATGATATTGTTTATAATTATCATTACTTTTTATTCGTAATGAATTAGTATTCTATATTATATTAGTGTTTACTTAGAAATAAAGTTAAATTCATATTAAATATGATTTACTATGATATTTTTCAGGGAATATTTTTAATATCATTAAATAGTACATGACCCAATCAGTATCAAATTGGTATGAAATGAATTCCTTAAAAACTGATTGAATATTACTTGTGTATGTTTAAGTAGGTAGCACTCCTAACGAACCTAATAGAAATCGGTAACATAGAGTTTAGATTGTTTAAAGTTGAAAGTAATGGTTATTTATTTCTTCTGAAAAATTGATTGAAAATAATAATTATGTAGCAGTCCAATTGCTGTATATTTTAAGTCATTACTGTCATTTTGTTATTCTTGGATTACATATGTATGTACTTTGGTATAAGAGCTTGGATACCTCGAAAATTCTATTTTAATTCAGAGAATTGTGTCCACCATTAAACAGAAGAAAAGTAGACACTATAGAAATGTAAAACACATCTGGCTGAGATGGTCCGGAGAAATAGCTAACAAGTGTAGGGTTGGTTGTGAGGAGACAGTAAATAATGAAGGAACTCCTGTGGGGATAATTCTCTCCTCACAAGTGGTCGTGCAGCAGACAGTTTGGTCACATTAATATCATCTTTCTAAACTCTCTTCACGCTTACTTCCATAAACGTTGTACTTATTACTTGTCAAAACTGAATCCATTTGGACCCTTTGAAACCATTTTTATAGGAATTACTGTCTCTCTTGTCATTTAAAATCTTATTAAAAAGTTAAAAATTGAATATGGTGGATGCTGAAGGCTATATAATCACTAAAGAGTTTAATAAATAGTAAAACATAAAACTCACGAAAATTGCTCAAAAACTTGAAATTTTGTTATTAAACATTACTTTAACTAAATTGACTGACTACTACTATACCTGAGGATTACTCAAATATTTAAAGGAGTATGTCGAGTCATTAGCTTACAACTGATATCAAAAACACCAGACACATTACAAAGTTTCCTTGTACAAAGTTTCAGAACTTTTTTTCCCAACCCTTGTAATTAATACAAAAGATGTAGCAGCGGTGTGGATGAGTCCGTTGAAACTCGTGTCTCAATTTAATAATAATAATAAAAATAATAACATGTCAGATCCTTTTAAATCAATGATTTCAAACTGTCTGCTACTAATCAAATTAATATAGGCACATTGAAACTAATGAAATCTATCAACCGATCGCATATTATTTTGATAATAATTACGACAGATGAATATTATGTCTCCACTATAACCACATTAAAATATAAATAAAACTCAATTGCTCGTCAACGAGTTTATTATTATGTTTACTTATGGTAATAAAGAGTGTATCTACGCTAATTTTTTTTATTTATATTTAAACGTACCCTACAAATATATTAAATGATTTTAGGTACGATATTGTTACGTTGTAAATGTTAACAATTATTTCTGGTAAAATAACAGCAATAATATAAAATATTATGCAATTAATTGCAATATAATAATTTGAAAAATTTCAAACTCATGTATTGCAAATAAATGTTAGTATTTCAAACTAATGTAACGAAATAAAAAAATAAATATAGTTAATAGGTTAGTTCCACTGAGGTTAGTAATATTAGAATTAGTAATAATACAATCCGTCATACCTCGTAAAGTCTCAGAAAAGCTTGACCGGTTTCGGGTCTGTCTGGATCCCATCTTCTTAACGAGGTATAACGGATTGTATTATTACTAATTGAAATAAAAAAGTGTTTATTCTTATATCAAAATCTAAACAAAATCGACTTTAAGTTAAAAGAAATTAAATGAAAAGGAATTTTGTACAAAAGTCTAAACGGCAGTTTACAATTCAAAAATGGGACTAAGTTTTTCGACCAAGTAATTGTATTTCGCCAGAGTCACACAGTGATTACGTATTGCCACCATAAAACCATTTTATCAGCATCGTCATTGTCGTCATTGTCGTCGTCGCTACAGTCCGCTCCATGTATCGTCCTTATTTTGGAATCTAACCTCCGATTCCTTTTCCCTTTACCTGCAGTGTAGCTACAATAAAATATATTTAGCTTTAATATAATTCGCCCTTATCATGCCGGATATTTACACAAAGTGGTTTATGGATCCACGAGGACCAGTCACATAGTACAGAGGTCATAACCTTATATATATTGTTAAAAGTATCGACGTGAAATAGAAATAGAATTAAAGTTTATGAGGACTCGGTCAGACCGAGTCGTGATAAACTATAATATTTCTTATATATATATATATGTATATATATATAAACATGTAATATACAAACAGTCCAGTTAACTTAGCACCGTTCATATGGAACGTCGTATCTCTTCTTCTTCTCTTCTAGTCTCTTCCTGACGACAAACTGTGGTTCGAAATATTGATTCTGGTAAGTGTTTGGTTCTCTTATATATTGTTATCTATTTAACAATTGCTATATATATTGTTACAAATATATATATATATATATTGTTACAAAGACCGTAACAAGCGGTCTTTGTCAGAGTCAAAAACCCAACTGGATTCGGTCAAAAACAGAGTCAAAAAACAGTTGGGTTTTTGACTGGCGAAGACTGCTTGTTACGGTTGAAAGATCATAGTCTTGTTTTCCCATTTCTTATTGTGGTTTGATCATTGATATATATATATAATATATCTATATTCTGAACAGTAAAATGATCCACAAAGAACAACAAACGTTTCATACTAAACTAAAGTATGAAACTTTATTCTTTCATAGAATAAAGATACGAACACACTTACAGTTTCTAATTTTCGGTTGAACCGCTTGGTGTCCCTATCTCAGTAGTACTGATGACGGTTCAACCGAATATTAGAAACAGTAAGTATGTTCGTATCTTTATTCTGTGTCTATAGTTTACTGTGAGACGTTTATATATATATATAATATATATATATATATATATATATATATATATTGGTAAATTTTGGTAGCAGTCCTTCCTGTAAACACACTCCCAGATCCTTGCTTAGATCAACCCCAGGTCAAGTGGGACCTCTCCAGGTAGAGGTAACAAACTCCTAACTAGGTCACTCAACCCAAAGGATTCAGAAAAACAACTATAATCCCCCAACCTCCTCTACACATTTCACTTCTCTTATATAAAGGAACAATCTTTTTCAAACTCGTAAAAGATATGTCTTGATAATGGCTGAGGACAGCAGAAACATGGACTCATGTAACATGTCGACTATCGGAAGCATATTATATACTGTTGATATATTAACAAGAACTCTTTTCAGAAAACTTGAGAAACTTATTAAGAAGCAAGTTTCAGCAAAATATGGTCATATTTTTAACAATATATATATATAATTAAAGTTACAGCTAGAGAACACAAGAAAAAGGACTAACACTCACGAATCTCGATAGTTTCGGCGTCTTGCCGTCTTCAGGAAGAAGAAAGAAAGAAAAGAAAAAGGAGAAAGAATGAAGGAACGGAGACGTAAATGCGTCTACTGGCCGATGTGGACAGATATATATATATATATATATATATGAGCCGTTTATTTTGAAAGTGGCCTAATTCCATTTTCCAAAAAAATTTAGCTAGCTATTTAAATAATTACATTTTTACGTTATCTTTACCTTTTGCAGCAAATTGTACAAAATTTATTTAAAATTACTAAGAATTTTTATAACAAAAATTAGTTGATAAATAAAATGACAATATTTTTAAATTTTGTAAAACGCAAACCCTTAAATATCTCGATTTTAACATAAATGGAATTAGGCCACTTTCAAAATAAGCGGCTCATATATAGATTTCACATAAACACGTGAAATAACAATCAATGATCAAACCACAAAAAGAAATGGGGAAAACAAGACTAAGATCTTTCAACCGTAACAAGCGGTCTTTGTCAGAGTCAAAAACCCAACTGGATTGGGTCAAAAACAGAGTCAAAAAACAGTTGGGTTTTTGACTCTGACGAAGACCGCTTGTTACGATTGGAAGATCATAGTCTTGTTTTCCCATTTCTTATTTTGGTTTGATCAATGATATATATATATGATATATATATATATATATATATATATATATATATTATATATATATATATATATATATATACGAATAACAGTCCATTTATTGCCACATTTTAGATCTCTCAGAATTTATTGTGAACAGTTGATACATAGCCGCAGAGCTTTTAAGAACACCAAAAATGTTATTATATCAGAACAATTTATCAGATAACTAAATTCAGTCTTATTACAGGTCATTCAAGGTTAATTTAATGTAAAAATATATTTAAATATCCTTGGCAGAGGGCAATAATTGGTTTTAAAGAACTTGCCATACATATATGTTACCTTAGTGGGTTGAAATAGATTCACTTGTATCCTTTATAGTTGACTGTTTCTTCTCAAAATTCCCAATTATTTTTTACTTCTACTTATTATTAGTAGTGACTTTAATTATGTTTCCATTAAAAATATATTAACTGGTATATATTTAAAAATAGTTAAAACTATTTTTAACTGATTTCAATACCATTCAGATGTACTGAATACCCATCATAAATTATGATAATTTTTTGGTAATATTTTGTTTCGAAATTCAAGGCTTTATCAACACTTACTCAACTTTAATTTACTATGAGAGAGTGTTTTATAAAGAGTTTATTTTACGAGGACTGAATGGATTGGAAGCAGTGGAAACAGTAAAGCGGGACAGACTCCGGCGATGTTTCCTCGCCTCCGCTGCGTGTTCCATTTGAAAAATAAAATATGCACATTTAAAACAGAAGCACATACAGCGATTAAATTTCTGGTTTTCCTGGTCCTACTGTTTACTGCCTTAACTTTTGCATGCTTTTCATTAAACGAAAAATACATCTGAACCGTACTTTACCCTAAAACAAAACTATTTCTGCATCGTTAAAATTAGACATAAATTTATACTGGAAGTCAAAAATTGTTATGAAAAATATAGCAATATACATTTATATCTTTAAATGAAAATTATTTTCATTTTCCAGTGTTAGAATCTAACTTATAACCAAACAGTATTTTTAATTTGAAAGCATATTATTTAAAATAATTAGTACTTTACTTAAAAATGTTCTATGAAAAAATGTCTGACTCCCGTGAAGGGTTTTATAATATAATTCCAAAATATGTTGAATCCGGAGTGATCCTTAAGAAAGCAGTCCTGTCTTATCTGACTCAGGTGGGGTCAGCCTACAGAGGATAATGCCACTGATACGGTTGGCGGAATCACCAAACGACTGTTTTAATGAATATTATTCAGATAAATTGAATTATGCTTTTGAAGCTTGTTTTCACTCTATACACATTAGGCAGAATGAAAGTATGTCCCATTTTCTCATGAACTGAGAAGAAAATTTTATTTGTTTCAAAGTATCGGACCAAAAGACTCAGCGATTAATACTCGTATATGCACCTGAGGTGCTATGGCCGAAAGGATTGGAAACTATCTTAATGGAAACAGAATAGCCACTGTCACTTAGCCAAGAGTCAGTCGTTTAACTGAAAGTTTGTGCTTAACCACCTGATAATCAACTTCTTGTCCTGTTAACAAAATTAATACAACGATTTCACTAATTAAATAAACTAACCTCAAAGAAAGAAAAAACATAAAAGAGATGAAGCTGAGATGATTAAATGCCTCTTCAATAAGGCTTCACTTTAGTCCTCATTTGCCTCCGGAGTGACTTAGATCATTCCACCTAATGACGAGGCAGTCGATTTTTAGAAGTGAATTTTTGTGATCCTTTTTGTTTGTTTATATGTGTTCACCAAAAATTATTCAAGGTTATTTGCATACTCCAATAATTCAAGTGTAACTTTCACCATTTCAGTAACTCCTATTTTTGTAGGTTTTGTTTCTTCTTTTCCAAAAATTGGTCTAATTTTATATTAATTTGGAAATTTAAAATTACGCGTTGATTATAGAAAATTGCACAGGATGTACTTCTTTCATTTAGTTCTTGTGTATGACAGCAAACGTACCCGTCTTTCACGGAATCAAAAATTCTATTATACTTGGTTTTCCAAAATACCATTAGAAATTATAGAATAGTAGAAAATACCATTATTAGTACACTGTTAAGCAAATGCCTCTATATACACCACATTAGCTGTCTGTCCTTCAGGTTCATGTAAGAACGAACAGTTGGAACCTCTGACTCTTGAGCAAGTAAACTACAGTCGACCATGTGAGAAAAACTTGGTCTCGTTAACTTGAATTCACGTTTCGTAACATGAAATTTGTTACTATTACTAAATCGCAGGATGATTGGTGCTCCTACTTTAAGTTTTTACTCATGAGCGGGCTGTCCAGGAGAAAAAAATTCAGTTAGATAATGAACTGCTTCCTCATCACTAATCACTCTCTTTACTGACTTGTAAGTTCTTTCCTCGGCCTGATATAGCGTAAGAACTTGTTTGCTGATATTTCCTGCCTGTTCATATTAAAGGTTGAGAATTGCTCGTTCATAAAACTATGTATGAACATACAGCCTGAACTCTGGGAAACACCTTTTTAATGATGTCAAATACGCAGTATATTCATATTCTCAAATGAAATTAAAATCAACTAACAATACCTACTTGCTACAACTGTATATTTTAAAATAAACATGTCTGTGAAGTTAGAAAAATACAGGTTAAAGGTCCAAAACTTAGCTTCTGCACTGAATTATCAATCTATTCAGAGCCTATATTTTAAGTTAGGCATACACAAATCTAGTGTCAAAGTTTCAGCTCGTTATATCTCATGGTGTCTGAGTTTACTTGTGACAAATGTTTTTCATTTAAACGTCCATAACTTCACTTCTACGTTGAATTTCCAATCAATTCAGAGTCTATATTTTAAGCTAGACCTACACAAATCTACTGTCAGAGTTTCAGTTTGATATGTCTTATGGTGGCTGTGTTTACTTGTGACAAAATTTTGCGGACAAACCGACAAACCGATAGAAATTTTTCTAAGGGTGGATTCAGCTTCTCCAATGTATGAAACGTAAAGATAACTTGAAATGGGTCAGTTCTAAGCAATGTACAGACAAAATCATCCTTTTATTTATATATCATGTCTTAATTTCCATCTGTTTTGTAGGCCTGTGAAAAATATTTTCAATAAATATCAAAGCGTCGACAATTAAAGTTTAATTTCAATTTAGAGAGCCTGGCAGCATCCAGATACTTTATTCTCTTGATATTTATATATCAATGGTCAAAAATTCCTTTGTTTATATATAGATGAGTGGCTTTACTTTTCAAGAGAGTCACATCTTTCTGATGACGTCGATTTGTAGAAATAACAAAGTGAATTTTTGTTATGTTTTATAAGTGTTATCTTTTTGAGATTGGTTTATATATATATATATATATATATATATATATATATATATATATATATATATCAATGATCAAACCACAATAAGAAAATGGGAAAACAAGACTAAGATCTTTCAACCGTAACAAGCGGTCTTCGTCAGAGTCAAAAATCCAAAGTTTTTGGATTTTTCTTAGTTGGGTTTTTGACTCTGACGAAGACCGCTTGTCACGGTTGAAAGATCTTAGTCTTGTTTTCCCATTTTCTAATTGTGGTTTGATCATTGATTGTTATTTCACGTGTTTATGTGAAATCTTTAGATATATATATAGATATATATAAACTAGAATTTAAAAAAGAACTCATAGAAAAGAAACCACTGAACTCACTACTATATTTCGATGTCCTCGTCTTCAGGAAAAGAAGTGAATCGCTCCAAAGGCTGATAACGACTGACTTGGAGTTTGAACTGAAGCACTCAAACAGTGTAGCCAACTTTCGGAGGAAAGGTAGACAGGGAAGATAAAGAGATAAAAGCCAAATAAAAATTAAAAAATGAAAACATTTGACTAAAATAAAATTAAAAGCTGATAACTTTAATAATAAAAAAAAAAAAAAAAAATCAACGATTGAGGTTAAGCCCAGGAGCCGATCTACCGCCCAGAAGACTAATAAGTGCTTCTTCTGAAGCTCTCAGAGTAACTTTCGAATTAGTCTGATCAATCTGCCTCAGGACCTGTACACGGAAACAGTCATTAAAACTGAGTCCGTGAGAACTGGCATGAGTAGCAACGGGAAGGTCACTGCGTTTGCCAACGGATGACCTGTGATTATTCATACGCAGGCTTAGCTTGGTGGAAGCCACACCCACATAAAAAGAATCACACTGGGTGCAATCCAAACGGTAAACGCAGTTACCAGAGGTACAAGAGGTCTTGTGAGAGATAGGATAGGTGCGTTTACTATGGACAGAGGTAAAGGAAGGAACAGGATTGATGATAGGACAAGTAAGACATCCACGACGTCCACATTGAACCATACCACCAGCAGTTTTTGGAGGCTTAGGAGAAGAGATGTGAGAGAAGATAGATTGAAGATTAGCAGGTTTGCGATAGGAAATGGAAGGTGGCTCACTAAAGACTGAAGAAGTACAGGAGGAAGAAGAAAGTATAGGGAAAAACTCCCTGACAACTGCACCCAGCCTATGAGCACCAGGAAAATAAGTGGTGATGAGGAAATTAGAGTCACTGCGATCCCTCCTAGGACCTGAATTATGATGAACGTCAGCAGGGACTATACGGTTGTTAATGAAATTAGAAGGATATCCTCGGTCAGTAAATTTCTGTTTCAATAAATCGATAATTCAATAAATAGATATATATATATATATATATACGAGTACATATATAATTCCAATAATAACTTATTCTAGTTCAATCATATAACTAAAGAATATTTTTTAGATATTTTTCAAAATTTTAATCCTATTTTTCAGTAATCTTAGTTAATGACCTGTAACTGAAATATGCTATAAATCAAGTAAACGTAAATTGTGATATTATTTATTTTAATGATGCAATTATTGATGCGATTATAATTTTCTGATAGCAATTTAATTTTAAAAGTGGTGTTGTTAATTCAATTAATACTTGTTTTCATAAGAACAGTGTTCAGAAATTTCAGATTTCAATCATAAACTTATAAAGTTTTATTAAACTACGTAGAAGTAAGATTCGTAAGTTTAAAACCAAAATTTGGTTTTCTTATTCCACATAATGACAGACAATTATTAAAAAAAAAAGTGCATACTTCCTAGGTTTATGTTTAAACAAAATATCATTTTCTTCTGACTATAGAAATCACAATGTGCGATAGACTAAAAATAAATGGCATCATTTTTTGTTAAATACTAAGATCATAACAAAAAGCTAGAACCAAAATATTTTTTTCAATTATTGGTATCAGTTCACGTTGTATTGCATTGCAACGATGAAGTAAGGAAATAAACTCTATTCTGATACTGACTTCCACAGATCGAATTCAATTATCAAGGCACATCTTATTCCATTTTGTCATAATATATCACATCATTCAGTAAATATTAATATCATCATATATTCTTAATCAAGCAATATACATACTAATGTATAATTGTTCTGTTACCATAATATACTCAGTTCACTACACAGAAAAACAATTAATGCATTGTCTGTATTTTAAACTATAAAAAAAGTAAAAATATTTTGCTTTTAACAGTCTTTCTCAATACGTCAGAGCAGTAATGATAAAACTAGGTAAATATGCTCTGGGTCAGATGGGATAATCTGACATATGGGATAATCATAAAATCGAAATGACTGTACCTCGGAATTTGAGTATATCATACCTGTTTTGATATTAGAGCGTGTACCCAGCCTTTCGGCCATATCACGTGGAGTATATCATACCACACAAGATGAACAACCGCAGTCAACATAAGAATTACAGTTGTTGATCACCCCAACATGGGACAAAACGTTTTTATAAGAGAACCTCCGATCGTACTATGAAGGGTCATGTCTTCTGCCAGTATAACCCTTGTAAAACAGTCTAACTCTAATACAAGGGTTTCTTTCCTGTTGGACATTACTGCGAAAATCATTTGCTTTCCAGCACAAAAAGCAGAGTATGCTTTGATTCGATAGTCTGGCAACATCGTACACACTTTCCTTCCTTAACTAATCTTTACTTAATGAAGAATAATTGCTCAAAAAAATATTGTAATTCACACTGTGTTTTCTTCTATGTTCTATGATATTTTATTTTTTACGGTGTCCGGTAAGACAACTGTTTCTCCAAAAACCACCAAAAAGGAAAACATCAACTCCAGACCGTCACTTCCTCTTCTGACTACGTCGGGATGAAATGCTGAAGTAACTTGATGTCATTGTTTTTCTATATTTTTTTAGACTAAGATGTTCTATATTTTTTTAAACTAAGACGTTGGTAAGGTCTTTTAGTCCAATAAATAAGTTTTTGAACATAAAATGTTATATGCATTACATATTCCTTTATATTACACTTAGTAGTTTCAATTACGTAGATTCTTCAGAATAAGAATAGATTCAACCTTATTCCCAGTCTGTTGTATTAGAGAAGGATTTTAACAAGGAAGTACGAGTATACTCACTCCAACACTTTACATATAGTTATGGAGTGCCACCAATGGATGTCCACCCGATCTCCACTACAAAGTCAAACAGTTAAAGGACAAAGCCTGAATTATAATTACTTTTGAATACATAAAATTGTAGTTGAGTCATAAAAAAATGCATTTCATAATCAAAATTCTCTCAATAAAAACACGTCACTCTATAATCATAAAATCGTCACTAAATTAGTAAAACAAAAAGGAAGAAGTTCTAATCACATCTGAGTGTTATCTTTGTTGTCGAAATGGAAAGAGCTCTTTTGAAACAAAGTATAACACTCGAAGTGACATAATTATTGCCTTATATATATATATATATATATAATATATATATATATATTATCATTAGTTGCGTTACGTGTTTATTTATTTGATTTTTTGCATATATATATATATATATTATACATTGAGAGGTAAACTATAAGTAAACAATAACTAGATACACACACTATAGTTTCTAATTTTTCACTCTAAAGAGAGCCCGTTTGGTGTCCCACTCTCTTCTCTCCTGGATGGCTAAACCAAACATTAGAGACTGTAAGTGGGAGTATCTATTTATTGTTCACCTGTCATTTACCTTTTCACATTTTTTGTCGTTTTTGAATCGTTTTCATTAGATACTATATATACTACAAGATTTTAAATAAAATCCCACATTTGAAATAAATATTACCGTCCAGGGGAAGGAATTTGTGCTCTTCAGAAATGCTCTTATAATCTTTCAACCAAATGAGCTGTTCTTTATAAGATATGTAAATATATTAGTTTGAGTGAAAACAATTATTTTGGTTGAATGTCCTCAGACCCATTTTTGAATCACTAAGATCTGGATGTTGAATATGTTATACCGCAATGATAAGTTTTATGTTATAAGGCTTATGTTAAGTTTTGTATAGCAAAAACCTAATCTGTATATTATCTGTTAAATGCATTTTTAACAATTCAGAAAGAGATTTAAAATGTTTATTTTAATTAATAAAATTATGAAATAGTGTTTTCTCCTTATTTATATGGGTTATATGACTAATTGTAGAAACAAGCATTTAAAATACAGTTACTCTAAATGACTCTTTGAATCGTTCTTCATTTATTTGAAACATGAAGCCGATTAACACTACAAGAGTTTTTATTTCCTTAACATTTACAAACGCTTAACAAAGCAAAAATTGCGGGAGAAATATGGTTTCGTATTAAGAAGTGAAGCATTGCACGAGCGGCAGAACGGTAAGGGGAACGTTTCTCATTTCCAAGAGATTTGGTTTTGCCCTCTCACTCGGCACCCCTTGAATACTTTATTTAACAAAATCTGCTCCCTATTCGACATGCTGCATTAATGTTCAATTCTCTAATCTTACTATCAAGAATAGAATGTTTACTCTAAAAGAAGCTGTTTTAGAATAAATTCGTATATTTGATATATCTAAAAATTTTTTTTTATCAATTGTATACATTGTCAAAATACTAGCTAGCAGAATACTAGCATAGATTTAATAATATGCAACGATAAATGTTTAGTGGATCTGTAACGTAAATTAGAGAGAGTTAGCTTCTGTTTCTTAACCAAAAAAAACGAGAAACAAATTATTACAAGTATACAACAACAACAAAATAAGTTATTTGATAGATAGCTATAGATGAGTGTATATCTTTTCTTGATTTTTAGTTTTAACTGTCAATTCACATATTCATATATATTTATATATGGTATATGCATGAAACAGGACAATTCTATTTTAAGTTTCGTGAATTTGGGAGAATATTGATCCGTACATGAATTCAGCAAGGGGTTTACCTGCTTCCAATATTATATATATTATGAACACTTTTGAGATCAAAATGCGATTCAAAACGGACAAGTAAAGTTCAACGTAGATAAAAAAACGTAGTGAATGAAAAAGACACACTTATAGTACCTAATTTTGTGTTTGAACTGTCTTCTGAAAAGATAAGAGAGAGAGCAATTTCCAACTGTCTCGCTTGGTTTCCCTCTCTTATCTCTTTTGAAGACGGTTTAAACCAAAAATTAGATACTGTAAGTGTGTGTTTTTAATTTCTTTATGTTTTTTTATCTAAACTGAACTTTATTTGTACGTTTTGGACCGTATTTTATGGAAAAAGTTATATATATATATATATATATATATATATATATATATATATATATAATCAAACCAAAATAAGAAATGTCGAACTAAAGAAAATGACCTATTTTCTCAATTAAGCAATATTTGACATAATTTACAAGTAGGTAAACCCCTTGCTGTCTTCATATACGAAGCAATATTCTCCCAAATTCACGAAACTTGAAGCAGAATTTTCGCCAGTTTCATAAATTAGGCTACTATACTAGCACATTTGGATGTTTGCTTTTAAATTTTTTGCCCATGTACTGTATGTTGATGTTTGTAATTGGCAATTTGGTAATTTAGTAATTATTCTATTTTTAATTAGTCTTAGTAATTATTGAATATTAATAATATGCTTAGATTGTTAAATATGAATGGTTATTACTTAGGTTTAGATTAGTTAAAGATTTTTTTTTTAAATTTTATAGTGATGTAGTTAAGCTACTATATATACACATGAGTAGTATAGAAAGCTAGATTTTAAGTTTTCATGTAATGTGGACCGAAGGATGTGCAGCTCAGTTTTCTAGAATGCTTCTAGCTGCAGTAAACCTAAATACATATCACACATTTTACTGCTACAGGACTAACTTCAAAATATCATGATTCTTTTTTCAAAGTGGTATGAAAAAAAAGACTTATGACAACAAAGCCTATTAATTTTCGAACACTTTGTGTTCATCATCAGGAAGACACCAAGGATGTGGTGCTGAAGGGTTGGTCCAGTGAAAACAACCACTTGTTTTACTATTGTTAAGGATATTCATATCGCTTATGAGCCTAAAAGAAAGAAACAAAGGAACATGTTAACATTTCTATGACAATAATAAAATCTTTCATTAGCCAGTGTGAATGATGTGTTGAAAGAAGTAAAAGAATTTCGAATGTTGGTATTGTCGTTATACTTATGGCTGTAACTAAAGTAATCCAAAGAGATTATGTAGACTTCATTGATTTTCATTCTTCCTTAGAATGGGCTCCAGTTTATATTAAATCAACAGAAACAATTAAAAAAATGTAATATACAGTTACCTTTAAAATCTAAAATTGCTTTTAAGGTTGTGAAGTGTCAACTCTCATTATTTTCTTAAGTTTAGTGCCCCATAACCTATTTTCCAACAATAATGAAAAAAAATTAGGTTCTTTATGGTCTGATTTAGGGGGCTGAAATATCCACAAATTAAGGCTCTGTACAGAGACGTAATACATTTGTTAAGAATCAATTGTTGCTTAGATGAAATAGAAATATACTACTTACCGAATTAAACCTTTTTTTGGAATATGAAGCTCAAATTTGAGTGAATTAATAAATACTAGAACAATTACTAAAATTAATATAAAATGGCATTTTTGAAGGACTAGCAGTTAAAGTTTTATGAGAAAGTCAAAATCAACCTACTCAATTTGTTAATACAGTTTCTGATGAATTTATGTAACCTCTATCTATAGATTAAGAATTTGAATTCATAGAAAGTTGAGAAAATATCACATTAGATAACCTCAATATATACTGGTACTAGCAGAACATTTTGACAAAACAGTATTATTTAAGATGATGACCATCTTGTTGTAAAATAGAATTAATCTTGCGTACCAATTTGAAGAGATGGATTGTCAAATATAAAGTTTAGCATTTTAAATATAGATTATAACATGTTCTTAATATTAGTGAACCAAATAAATTTTTAGGACAATGGCCAAATAGATTCCCCAATTCTTTAGATATCAAAAAAAGGAGTACGTAAATGTTATAAAGGTATTCCTTCTTCTTAGGATTAAGAAGGATTAAAAACTAATCAACAGAGAAAAAAGAAGCAGTTCTTGTTTTTGTTTCGAGGAAAGTACTTTTTTTCCTGATGACAGTCAATGCTAAAAATACAAGTGAATTTTGTTCGTATTTTTCCGGTTTTTTTTTTGTGTCGGTTATTTGATGCAACGAAGAACTTTTATCAAGAAATACTGATAGATTTGCTGTGTGTTATCTTGTTCACTATAAATATGATAAACAATGAATAAAAGAGATTATTTGTGAAAAGAAATAATTTGTTGATGTCATGAATGGCGAAAACCTTCTTGTCTTATTCTCAAAATTAAGAATAATTAAGCAGACTAATATAATGATTTGTATACAACAGTTTCCACATAAAATATTTTAATGTGAAATATGATTATAAAATTAACAAGGTAACATTTCAATAATAAATGGCTAAAGGTGTATCTCATAATGTAATCTTGCAATGGAACATAAGAGGCTTGACTAACGGGCAACTAGACCTCAGGCATCTACTGGAAAAACACAATCCATTAGGACTGTGTATACAAGAGACTCATTTAAAACCTGGACAGAATTTTATCCTACGGGGCTACAAATCTTTCCGGAAAGATGTACACCCTGTAGAAAGGGGACGGGCACATGGAGGTGTAGCTATTTTCCTCAAAGACAATATACCCAGCAAAGAAATAAAGTTAAACACACCATTACAAGCAGTAGCAGTAAAATTAATGTATCCAATACCACTGACAGTCTGTTCCTTTTATCACCCAGACTCAAGCTGGAGTCTACAAGAACTTCGTTCACTAATTAATCAGTTACCAACACCAATAATATTATTAGGTGACTTTAATTGCCATAACATATGGTGGGGCTCAGGACGAACTTGTCAAAAGGGAGTAGATCTTGAAGACCTACTAGACGATACACACTTATGTCTTCTCAATGACGGTCAGCCGACTCATTTTAGTGCTGCCACTGGATCCCTAAGTGCTATTGATCTTAGTATTGCATCTGCATCTGTGTGTCTTACTAGTCATTGGGAAACTGAAGAATTATATCAAAGTGATCACTTCCCTATAATCATAACCTTAGGCTCTAGTCAAGGTATACTTCGTAGATACCCACGATGGAAACTTGATGAAGCAGACTGGAAAAAATATATGCAAATCTTCAGCGTACCAGAGCTCACAGGTGATATTGATGATGATGTCGCAGCTTTTTCAGCTTCAATACTTTTGACAGCAGAATTGACAGTCCCACGAACAAAGGGTTCTGTTATAAGAAACTCAGTACCTTGGTGGAACAGTGAATGCAGTGAAGTCAACAGATCAAAAAAAAGAGCTTTTAACAGATTTAAGAAAACTCCCACCACTGAAAACTTGATAGAATTTAAACGGTGCCGAGCGAAAGAACGTCAAGTGATGACACAAGCGAAGAAAACATCCTGGATTGAGTTTGTTTCGTCTATGACCCGCTCAACACCACGAAAGAAGATCTGGAATAAATTTAAGCTCATCAGTGGTAAACACCGACCATCGGCTATACCAATACTAAATGTAAATGGACATATATTCGCCAAAGAGGCCATAGTTGCAGAAGTCCTTGGAGATTATTTTGCATCTGTTTGTGGCACTCGAATGAAATTAAACATACCAAGATCTGAAAACAGTAATCATAACAGAATTTACAACAAAGCTGTAGTAGATCTAAAAACCCTGAAGAGGTGCAATGTTGCTTTTAACATGAATGAATTACGATGGGCCTTACTTAGGACTAAAGATACAACTCCAGGAATAGATCAGATCCCTTATGCCTTCCTTCGAAACCTTCCGCATAAAGGTAAGATAAGGTTACTTCTTTTATACAACCGTATATGGAAAACTGGCAACTACCCAAAACAGTGGAAGAAAGCAGTGATCATCCCCCTTCCAAAAGAAGGAAAAGATAGAAGTGACCCAAGCAGTTATCGACCAGTTTCTTTAACATGTTGCCTAGGAAAATTGCTTGAAAGCATGGTAAACAGGAGACTTATGTGGTTGCTTGAAAATCATAAATTCCTCAGCATGTATCAAGCAGGATTTAGAAGGGGTTACAACACCATTGACCAACTTGTACTCTTGGAGAAGAATATCCAAAATGCTTTCCTAAATCGAGAACACACCTTGGCAGTTTTCTTTGATATAAAACAAGCTTTCGACACGACCAAAACAAAGACAATAATAAATAAAATGGAATATTCGGGAATTTCAGGGAATCTTCTCGAATTTGTTAAGAGTTTTCTGAATAATCGAAGTTTTCGAGTGAGAATTGGATCCTCCCTGTCTAAGGAAAAAAAGCAAGAGACAGGAATTCCTCAAGGATCTGTACTTAGCACGACCCTCTTTCTTATAGCAATAAATGGAATTGCTGACAGGTTACCAACAAAAATAATGAGGTCTCTCTTTGTTGACGATCTATGCCTATTTATAAGTGGAGAAAACATACAGTGTATGGGAAACCAAATGCAGGATGCAATAAATACTGTTATAGATAGAGCTAAATCCGTTGGATTTATTTTTTCAGAATCTAAGACAGTGTCCATACACTTTTGCAGAAAACGAAAACCACATTCTGTACCAAGTTTGTTTATAGGTGAATCAAGAATTGAATATAAACAAACACATCGTTTCTTGGGTATAGTACTAGACACACGTTTAAGATGGCGTGCCCATATCAATGCATTAATTGCTGAAAGTAAAAAATCACTCAATCTTTTAAAAGTGCTATCCAACATTAAGTGGGGTGCAGACCAAGGCTGCTTAATCCAATTAGTGAACTCAATGATTAGATCGAGGATCGACTATGGAAGTCAAGTGTATGGTTCAGCCAGACCATCCTGGCTGAAACCTTTGGACTCTCTTATTGCACAAGGACTACGTCTAGCACTAGGAGCCTTCAGAACGAGCCCATCTAATTCACTGTATATTTTAGCAGGGAGTATGCCCCAGAAATACAGACGAGATATGCTAACCCTTACTTATGTTGAAGGTCTAAGATCAAAGCCTAGCCACTTTCTCCATAGCGACTTCTTAAACGAGAATGAATTTGACCAATATTCTCGTCTTCAGACCCGGACTCGACCATTAAACGTCAGAGGGAGAGAACTGATGAAGAAATTCGCCATCAAAAAAATGAAGGTTCTTCCTTGTGAAGATTCAAACCATCCTCCCTGGCTCTTTCCAAAGGCGAATATAAATTTAGATCTAGGAAGATATCCAAAATTTGACACTTCACCGCATATTTATAAAGATCTATTCAAAGCGTTGCTAAATGAATATAGAGAACATAAACACATATATACAGATGGATCTCGCACCCCAGCTGGAGTGGGCTGTGCGATATATGTAGATAACTCACAGAGGTCATGGGTCCTACCTCCTGCAACCAGTGTTTATACAGCCGAACTAATAGCCTTATACAAAGCAATCAATTATTGCCATACAGAATCAGACTTAAAGTATTTGATTCTTTCAGATTCCAGGTCGGCATTGACAGCCCTAAAAGAACAAAATTTGAAAGATCCTATAATTATTAAGATATTTGAATGCCTCCATGACCTAAATATTAGGAAAAAGCAGGTGTCATTTGCCTGGATACCAAGCCATATTGGTATCGAAGGAAATGAAAGAGCAGATAAAGCAGCAAAAGAAGCAACTAACAGAGAAACTAGAAATACGAGTATAATAGCTGTGAGGCCGAATGACATCAGGAAAAACATTATAAAGACAATATGGACAGGATGGAAAACGGAATGGAATAAAGAAACCACCCAACTTCGAAAAATAATGGGATCCATAGGGACAATAATGAACACTGGATTAGGAAATCGAGAAACGAATGTGATATTAAACCGCCTACGTATAGGTCACACACGAGTTACACATAGTTACCTGTTATCAAAAGAGCAAAGACCCTCTTGCCCAAAATGTAAGGAAATATTGACGGTGGCTCACTTAATTGAAGAATGTCCACAATTAGAACAAGAAAGGATGTCTGCAGGCATACCATCAAAGTTAATAATAGCAC
The DNA here is from genome assembly GCA_026182355.1 of Hermatobates lingyangjiaoensis. Classification (NCBI taxonomy): domain Eukaryota; kingdom Metazoa; phylum Arthropoda; class Insecta; order Hemiptera; family Hermatobatidae; genus Hermatobates; species Hermatobates lingyangjiaoensis. The sequence goes on along the minus strand of JAPFBL010001923.1, from coordinate 5,387,016 downwards.
TAGCCCCTGACAATAAATATTCCAACGAAGTGACATCATTCCTGAAGGAAATAAATTTATATAATAAAATATGAGGAACTAAAGAACTGAACAAAATGAGACAGTGCTAATGTCCAAGTAGACGATGCACTTATCAACCTAAATAAAAAAAAAAAAAAAAAAAAAAACAAGGTAACATTTTTTCAGTTATTTATGGTTTTCACTACATACCAATGTGAAAATTATTTTATGGTAGGTGGTGGGTAGGGTACATATTTGACTGGCGAGAGTGCTTCAATGGTATGTCGCTAAGGACCCCAAGTAACCGGTCCCCTACTGGCATGCACATTGGGTCTTTACAACATTCCTCATACCCTTGAATCCTGATTGTGCATTTTTGAAACTCTTGATAAGTATTTTTTTTATCATTTTAAACAATATCAAACCCCAAGACTAAATTATAAAGTAAATGGTATGGTGAAAATGTGTAATTACTTCAAATATTGACAACAGAATGGAACCTATAAAGATTAAATTGAAGGTTAGATTCTTCAATACCTAACATTATGAACAATATCAAGACAAAAATGGTTGTTATCTTTTTGATATAGTGTTTTCTCTATTTTTAAATAGTTAAATTTAATACACATTTACAATTGAACCATTTTAACGGTCAGCATCGAATTTCTTAAAAAAAAATACTAGAGAATAGAAACACTGCAGAAATTTATTTTTTCCCTACTAGTTTCACGCTCGTAGTCTGAGTGCATCTGACCAAAGGTCAGGTGATAGTTTCATTAAATTATTTGATACAAATCTCTCATAGAAAATAATACAGTTACAGAGTGGAAGATTGGAATTGCTAACATCTCTGACTGTTGGACTTCGCAGTGGTTACTTTTTCAATAATATAACTCATAAGTCTGAAATGTATTTCCATTTCATAATCGAATTTAAATTCTTTTAAGTTTTCTTTAACCTATAATGACATGACTGCGTTCTTATTAAGGGGTAATATTAAGGTTCATATTAGTCCTTATAATAGCTGTGAATATTGTTCTTTTGAAACTTTTTTTGAAATCAAACTCTAGAGGGTTGATTATACTTAGTTTTTGCAATGGTTGTCTTATTGCAGTGGTTCAGAGAATTGATTACTTCTGAAATGACAGTTAATAAGTACCTTCTTTATTTTATTTGTATAATGATAAAAAAGAACCTTGTTGGAAGTTATATTAAATCCTCTGAGAATCAGAGCTTTGATCACGCGACATTTATATCCCTCAGAATATTGGCTTCTTACGTATTGATAAATATAGCTATTTTTAAGTTTAAATTAACAATACATATTCAATTCTCCTTTATTCTCTTTTCTGGTAACATAGACAATGTTTTCTCATGTTATTACTCAGTTCTTTGGTAATGACAATATCGAGGTAACTTCAGATGTTCATTTGGACAGTCTGTTGAGAGTCGCAACCAACGAAAAGCTGAACGAAACTTTTTATGCAAGAGTCACAAGACTCTTTTACACATTACTCTTTTACACATTACAAGTTGTATGTAACAACAGTATAATGTTGGTAAACTGATTGAATTTTATAGCTCCTTATCTTGGGAAGAAGTTCCATTCATAAAATGTTTTGTTGAAAAAATTTTCTGCATTTTTGGCTCTACATACATCTGTGAACAATGCTTTCCATGTATCAAAATAAACAAGAATAAAAACAGATGATCTATAACAGACCGAAATTTGCAGGCAGTAATGAAAGCAAACTCACTCCAGACTTCAAGGGAATAGTTAAGAACTGTTAGATAGGATACAATTATCTGATTGAATAATGAAATCAAATGTATACTTTTCAGAATAATGATATAGTCCCTTCATTTTTTAAGTCGTTTTAATTAAATGTAACACTTTTGTTTCATTTGTGAAACATTAAATTTCATGTTTATTAACTGATTCAACCAATACGGCCTTCCAACTAAAATAATTGCACAACCCTGTTGTAGTGAGAAATAGAGAGTTGGCTCATTAAATAATGGGGAATTGGAGAAAAAAAGTCCACTGTCCTGGATTATACTCACCTAGGACCAAATTCAGTACTTTTTTTCCTTTTATATTAACCAATGTTTTATATAAATTCATATTTTCTTAATTTATCCAACTTTTGTCTACTCGTGTTTGTCCATAATAAAAAAAAAGTGTTGTTCTTTTTTGTTTCTTGAGATGTTTAGTCAGTAAGTAAAAGCTAGAAATTCTATCCATGTAGTTCACTACTAAGACTAAGTAAGACAATTTTCAGATGGCATATATTGAAGCATTATAAACAAAAGTCTGCTTTTTAATTATAAGAATATATATATATATTATATATATATATATATATATATATATATATATATATAATCTTTTCATGGCGAAGCTGGAACAAGATTTCCTTGCCACTCGCAATCTCCTTCCCATTCTTTACTTACGCAACATAGATGACATTTTTTTCCTGTGGCCCCATGGTAACCATGATATATATCAGTTCCTTACGTCATTTAATTCTTTCTCTTCATCTATTTCCTTTACCCATCAAGTGTCCAATAAACTTATTACATTTTTGAATGTCAGCGTCACCTACTATCTAGGGTCATCTTTCTACTTCTGTCCATATCAAGCCAACTAATGCCCAGCAGGACCTTCATTTCAATAGTTGTCATCCCTCCCACGTAAAAAAAGCTAATTCCAGATCATTGTCCATACGCCTCCATAAAATTTGTAGCAGTATAAAAGATCGTTCCTTCCAAATAGATTTATTGAAACAGAAATTTTCACAAACCTATTGTCAACATTTTTATTGTATTTTCTTATTTGTAACTTTTTGTGCATTTTATGTATGTTTGATTTTTGAATGATTGTACTATTTCTTATAGTTCCTCTGTTTTGTAGGCCTATGAAAAAGGTTTTAAATAAAAACCGAAATGTTGGAAATGAAAGTTTAATTTTAACCTGAAGAACTGACAGAATCCTTACAAACTTTTATTATATATATATATATATATATATATATATATATTTAATTTAATGGCAGATTCTGCGTTCACGACTTTCTTACTTATAGCTTCTATTTTCCTTACAATTTTCTTTTGAGAAGGTGATAATTGCCAAAGCAAACTAGCAAACGACATTCAGAAGCTTCTAATAAATGAACCAACTCTCTATTTCTCACTACAACAGGGTTGTGCAATTATTTTAGTTGGAAGGCCGTATTGGTTGAATCAGTTAATACACATGAAATTTAATGTTTTACAAATGAAACAAAAGTGTTACATTTAATTAAAACGACTTAAAAAATGAAGGGACTATATCATTATTCTGAAAAGTATACATTTGATTTCATTATTCAATCAGATAATTGTATCTTATCTAACAGTTCTTAACTATTCCCTTGAAGTCTGGAGTGAGTTTGCTTTCATTACTGCCTGCAAATTTTGGTCTGTTATAGATCATCTGTTTTTATTCTTGTTTATTTTGATACATGGAAAGCATTGTTCACAGATGTATGTAGAGCCAAAAATGCAGAAAATTTTTTCAACAAAACATTTTATGAATGGAACTTCTTCCCAAGATAAGGAGCTATAAAATTCAATCAGTTTACCAACATTATACTGTTGTTACGTGCCGTCTTGTGACTCTTGCATAAAAAGTTTCGTTCAGCTTTTCGTTGGTTGCGACTCTCAACAGACTGTCCAAATGAACATCTGAAGTTACCTCGATATTGTCATTACCAAAGAACTGAGTAATAACATGAGAAAACATTGTCAGTGAACGCAGAATCTGCCATTAAATTCAATAATATATGCTTGAAAGAGGACTTGCTGCCGAAATACACTAATATATATATATATATAGGGCCAGGACCGGACAGGGAAAACTCGAAGTGGAAAAGTCGACATCGCACAGCAACTGTTCATTCTCTGAGGGAGTGCGAGCCCTTATACTATTTGCTGTGTCGGCGGAGATGACTCCATGGAAGAGAAGAACCGCTGTACGTGACTTCGATCAGAGCTAGAAGCCTTCAACTTGGAAAAATGAGTCATGCTTATTTGGTCCCGCATCAACCAATCATATATATATATATATATATATATATATATATATAATAATAAACAGAACAGAAACGATCCAGCAGAATAAAAGTCAAATTTTATAAAAATAAGAAGTAGAAAAAATTTACGCATGGAAGTTCTATATTTCAACTTGGAGTTGAAGTAACCTGTCCAGCCATCAGGTAAATACTACAAGTGCTTCTGAGGAGGAAGATATTTCTCACCATAGTACTATATCTCTTAATCAATATATCTGATAGTACTTAAGTAATATCAGATATCCTTAAATGAATAACTACTTCCAATATATATATATATATATATATATATATTCTAACTATAGAGAGTGACTTAGTAATGATAAAAAAAAAACTACCCTTTGAAGGGTTGTATAATGTGATGAATTGGTGTAAACGGTGGGCAGAGGATGGCAGTAGAATGAAAAATGGGGTACAATTGTTTTAAATTGAAGACTAGGCAAGTAATAGGAGGAAGGGCGTGTTGGTGAGGGGCTTTTGGAAGAGATAAGAGCGGAAGATCGTTTGTCCGTGGGCCAGTTCGTGACCGGAAGAAGCACTGGCGTGAGCAACCACACTGCATCACTACCCATCACCACCGTTATACATTTTACAAGTTTATTTTAACCTTAGCAATCTGCTAAATGACAGTCGTGCCTAGTTAATTTTACCATTAGAATGTGCTAATGGGGTAGTTGAATGGCATCCGGTAATTAGTTATCATTGGCTTTTCAGGTTATATCCATAAATGTTTCATAAACTTCAAAAATTTTATAATATATATATATATATATATACGTTCTATTAAAACCAATGCCTATTTCTAGTTTTATACCTTTTCTGATTAATTTTTCCAATCTTCTCCTACATGACTTCCATAGGTTCGGGTCCAAATGCATAAGTTCACGAAAATTTTTATTTTTGTAATCCGACATCATCGACCATTTTCAAGGATATTATATATAAAGAGCTTCATAACACATATAACATTATTAAGAAATCTAAAAGTAAACAATAATTGAAATAAACTGCACCAAGTCAACATAGCACATAATCTCAATAAGGGAGGTTATCGAAAGGTAGTGGCATGGTGAGGTTTCCCCTGGGTCCTGGTTACCTTCCATCTGTCGTTTGCATCTGACAAGGTAATAAATTGACTTATCTCTCCCAGACCGGTTCGTCTTCTGACTGCCTTCATCTAGTTTTAAATAGCCTTCAAATAGCAGGACGCTGGGGAAACCTCACCATGCTCCTACCTTTCGATAACCTCCCTTATTGTGATTATGTGCTATGTTGACTTCGTAGAGTTTATTTTAATTATTGTTTACTTTTAGATTTCCTTAATAATTTTATGTGTGTTATGAAACTCTTTATATATAATATCCTTGAAAATGGTCGATGATGACCGAAACATGTCGGATTACAAAAATAAAAATTTTTGTAAACTTATGTATTTGGTCCCGAACCTATGGAAGTCATGTAGGAGAAGATTGAAAAAATTAATCAGAAAAGGTATAAAACTAGAAATAGGCATTGGTTTTAATAGAACTTGTATAAATGAAGGCTTGCTCCCCAAATATACGAATATATATAGTAAATCCATTTGATTTTATAATATTGTTATTATAATAATGGTTTTTATAATATAATAAAAAAATAGTACGTAATAGTTCATCCAACCCAATTAATAGTAAATAAACAATTTAAAAATGATCAACCCTTTGATGGATAAATAAGATAAATTCATCGAGATATGGTCAGTTTGTCCGACCTCAAATTAAACTCCAAATGCCAATGTTTTCAATTTTATTATAAATGTTTTTCATAGGTCTAGATCATTTATGAAAAAAATAGATCCTACTTTTTACAAACTATATTGAATCATGATATAAATTGGATGGATGCGAAAATTATCACACATGAAAGATGGATGTTAGGTAGTATTATTGAATCTTCATTAAATAAATTTTACAAATTCATAACCATAAAAGATGAGTAATAGTTTATTCAAATTAGATCCACTATTAACGAGCTTTGTCTACCAGGTTTGACAAATAGAAGATAGCGTTTTACTTATTTCTTTGTAAATTCCTTTCGTCTGCCGTGACTTGTGTAGCCTGTTGTTCCTTTTCCTTGTCAGTTACACTCTTTAAATATTTTACTTGCTTCCCTCTTTTCTCAATAACATATGAAATACCCTATTTTTCAGGAACTTTGACGAGAAACAGTTCTTTTTGTTAAAAAAATCTTAGACCCAAATCTGATTTTTTTTACTGTGGTTTAGACGTTGATTTATACATTAGAAAAGATCTTAGTCTTTTTTCTCATTTTTTATTTTGCTTTATATATATATATATATATACATATATATATATATATGTGTGTGTGTGTGTGATATTATGCATAAATTTATGTCTATAGCATAAAATTTAATAAATAACAATTAATGGATTCAAACTGCTATAATTATTTTTAAGTGAGTGACATGTATTGATTTACATACAACTGAATCATTTTTTAACAAAGACCACGTTTATTAGACCGTTCACAACAATTAAATTAACGTGATATTTTATCAGTCTATTCATAGAGTTTGAACTACCTGCTACTTGAATTAAAATGATTAGTAGGTATTATTAGATCTTATCTTATTTGACTGAAGGACGATACAGTAAAACTCAAATTCAGTTAAAGTCTGACTGGTAGAAAACTATTAGATCGTGATCATTATATCACCAATTGAAAGAGGCAATAGATTATAAGTTATGTTGGTGTTTTTACGTTAATTTAAGAATTGTTTATGGGTGTTTAAGTTTTAATTCAACATGGTTAGTTTAGACACTGTTTATGTGTGGACTGAAGTGCACAGATAAAATATAACAAATGCTTCCACCAACAAATTTTAGTGATAGAACTATAGAATAAAACTGTATTCTGCGCTATTTCAAATATTCTTTCTCATGGAGTTAAAAATTTGCCTAATAGATTATAATGACACTAGTAATGACGCATTATTATATAAGCACTTGACCATGGGTTTGTTTCAATCCTAAACTTGCAGGGTTCATCTTTAGTTCTATGGATGGAAAGTTGGATTCATTTGCCGATGTGCTCCAATTTTGCTATATGTAAGTGATTACAGGGTTGATTTTTTTCAATCAAGTTGATTAAAGTAGGGATCTTTAACAGTTACTGACAGCTGACAGGCTTTGGACTGACCTTTCCATTTTTAAATGAATAATCTGTGGTGATGAACGAGATTCAAACTTCCATTCTTTAGTATTAGGGGCGAACATTATTTGTGAAACCACACCAACCACTCCTGGCTTGTTTTTGGGCGGACTTCCTTTACCAAGAAATAAAAGTTTCTATTCAGCTTTTATTTTACAATTTTATTTGCATAAAAATAGGTGTTCCACTTATATCCGTATCAGTTCCTGTAATCTGAAGAACAACTACGACTTAACATCACTGTTTTTATAAGTCACTAGCAGACGTGCCCTTCTTTGACGGGTAATTTACAAAAATTCAGAAATGATACGTGGTATTTCAAAATATTATAAAAATTAGAAAAATTATAAAATAAGAAAAAATATATTAGTACAGTGTTAAGGAAGTGCCTCTGTATACATTACATTAGCAGTCTGTCCATCAGGTGCATGGAAAAACAGAGAGTTAGAACCTCTGACTCTTGAGCAAGCAACCTACAGAGTAAGAATTGCTTGTTCAAAAATCCAGTCATTCTGAATAGATGGCAGATTTTAAACTTCGGGAAAAACCTTGTCAATTATCTCTTGCTGGAAGCTTAAATGCAAGTGAAATTGACATCAGCTGACAATACCTACTTGCTATACATGTATATTTACAAAATAAACGTGTTTTGAAGTTAGCTAAAGACAGCTTAAAAGTCCATAACTTCGCTTTTACGATGAATTTTAAATCCATTCAAAGCTTAGATTTTAAGATAAACATACACAAACTGACTGTCAAATTTTCAGCTTGTTAGGTCCTTATGGTGGCTGAGTTTACTTGTGACAAAAGTTTGCGGACAAAACCAAAAAACCAACTGACAGCAATTTTTCTAATGGTGGATTCGGTTTCTCTAATGTATGAAACGTTAAGATAACTTGATAAGAGTCAGTTCTAAGCAATATACAAACAAAACCATTCTTTTATTAATATAGAGTTACATGGGAATATTTTTAGCATTATTTTCCCACAGAAGTAAATAATACATATATTTTAATAGATCACACATCTATTACATTTCTATATTACTTTTTCTCATCAGATGATATTATATGTATGTCAATCAAGAAAATGATGATGTTTTAAACTCAAAATCACTTTATATCCTATTATAAGGTAATGATTATGTAACATTTTATCAAACAAGGCAACAATGATTCATTATTATATCCATTTTGAAATAATCAGTCGTACTGAGTATTAACAATCAAATAATCAAATAGAAGTTGGTGTACTTGTGATTAAGTTGAGAAGTTAAACCTCTTTGATGAAAAGCAAAAACGAACTTGTTCTAAACAATAAGGAAACAAATTAACAGTATTACTGAGAAATGGTTTACAAAGCAAATTGGGTTGGTGAAGAGCCAAAGGTCTCGCCTTTCCAAGTCTATTGACTGAATATCAGGAGTTTGACTAAGACCCATGTTGTGTTCTCATTAATTAAATCACCAATTAGTGGTAAATTTACCAATCAAAACATACAAATGGCTACAGCATTTCCAACAGATTATTTATATTTTTCTAGTTCAAATTAAATGGTTATTCAATTGTGTTTTATATTATATAAATAATTACAATAATGCAGAAATATTTACTGAAAATTCTTTGTTTGTAACAGAGCCGATTATTTTTTATGAAATAAATTAAGATACTAACAAGATGAAGAAGATACAATGTTTAAACTAAGCCTGATGGTCACCAATTGACTACATTGAAAAGCAAACTGCTTTGGATAAAAACTATAATGCCTGCATGGTAACACATATATGCATTTTTCTTTTTAAAGTTTTGATAATTGTGACCCACTGTTTACCAAATTGGTAATAGCTCAACAAGTAGGCTGGTAAAAAAAAATAAGTTACATGTAAAAGATACTACGCAAGGACTGTGAACTGATGTCTGTTTGCAAACAGGGAAAGGTCCATTCGCTAGAGTTAAACAACATAAATATTGATCTAAAGGGTAGATAGTACAAACGATTTATTCCACAAAAATAACGAACGAATAAGTCAAAAAATGGAAGAAAGTTAAAGGGTTAGCATACTTTATAAAAACCTGATGAACAACAAACTGTGAGATGATAAAAAAATTAATGCTAAAAAATTTTAATTATTAAAAAAATATAAAAAATAACTAAGAGTTTAAATTCAAGCTAACTTTAAAGTGTGCTGCCAGGAGACAAATATGAGCTTCCTCAGAAGCTTTTTGTGTAACTTGCCTGTTATTACTAAGGACTTGTTGAATACTTGGAGTATGAAACATTCATTAAGCTGAGGAGTAAGAATTGGCGTGAGTGGTGACAAGGAAGTTGGTTGCTGGGTTTACTGACTTAAATCTTGTGATTATTCATCCGAAGGTTTAGCATCATTGATTAGTGTATTTCAAGAGGTAAACACAGCAGTGGCGATACAAGAGGTGGGATGGTAAATAGGGTAAGAATTCAGATTAAATGAAGACGTGAACAACGGCTCAGAATTAGTAACAGTACAGGTGAAACATGTCTGACGTCCACCGCATCTCTGGGGATTCGGAATATATTTACCAGCTCAGTGGGAGAATAAACATGCAAGATTAGGTGTTATTCTATAAAATATGCAACCGGTCGAAAACTAAAGCGGTAAACAAGGAAGGAAGAGGAAATGATAAGATAAAGTTCTTTTGAAACTCTACTTAATTTATGAACATATATATATATATATATATATATATATATATATATATATATATATATATGTATATATATATATATACAATAAAATAATATATTATTGTAATTCAACTCAGTCAAGAACCATTCTCATCTTCCCATCGCCATACATGTTAATAGCCACGGACTTCCCTTTAATGAGTGCTACAGGTTACAGATTCAGCGACAAATCCCCTGTGACTGCAAAAACCTCACTCTCCGAACCTCCGAAGAAGCTTATATTTGGTTGCTCAATGCGCGCAGTGCACCTGGCCTTAATCTTAAGAGATAATGATTCATTGTATTAGTTTCTTGTCTCTGCATCTAGTTTTTATGTTTTTATCTTATATATTTTTCATTTATTTAATTTATTTTAAGTTTTATTCTCTATTTTTTATTAAAGCTTAGTCCATAATTCTTAATTTTTATTTATGTATCATTTCTTCAGTTCATCCCTCAGTTGTTATTACTTTACTTGCTTTTGTGTTTACTATTATTTTTCATATTCCTATTTTAATTTAATCTTAAATTGATTCTTGTCTACCTTATTCTCTGTGACCCGGCGCGTATGTGGCAACATTGTTAGTCTCCAACCGTCTCTGTACCAGTGCGCTTGGTTTCCCTCTCTTATCTCTCCTGAAGACGGTTCAACCGAAAATTAGAGACTGTAATTGTGTGTTTTTAATTTCTCTATCTTTCTTTATGTAAATTGAACTATAATATATTATATAATATATTGTATTTAGTATATAATATAAAGGATAAAACTTTAGTTAATTATACAAGGAAAATATTTAATTTGAATAATATTAGTTTGAGTTATCAGTGTATTAGTTTGAGTTCTTAAGGAGGTTCAATATTATAAGTTGTTATATAATATTAAAACTCCGAATGTTTAAAGAAATTTATTTATGTTTTATTGATAATCTCACTAGATTGCTATATGATATGCTTGATGTGGTTATATTGTCAGTTGTTGTATATGTATGTATTAAATTAAGGAGCAATACATTTAGAGGGAAAAGCAGAGAAATAACTGGTAAATCATGCTGCAATATTTCGACATCTGCCGTCACCAGAGTAACAGGTGGCTAGGCTCTGAGGGGCAAACAGCAAATTCATAAGGCCAATCATTGTTTAAACGCGTAAAATAAAAATTGAAGCATGACATTCAAAATGGGGATTTTGCTTCCAATAAAATCGAAAGCATAAAACAATCAAACACAGATAACAGATGGTTTGCTGTAAATTCAATGTTAAATGCTGTTCACTAACTATTAAAGTAATAATCACTCATTATTAAAATTAGACTAACTATTGATTAGGAACCCCATTAGTTTGTTTACAGCAGAAAAACAAGTATCAAAGTAAATGAGGATAGGTTAATCGAACAATTCTCGAACAATCAAGAGAACTGTTTCATTCAAAAGTTGTAAAAATGGTTGCCTGGAAACTTTTCAACGTAAATAAGAACAATACATATACCATACCAGACAGGAAAATTATCATAGAGATAATAAATATTCAAAGAATGCATTATTCAACTTAATGGATATGTTTTTTTTTTTACATGGACATGAGATCACATTTGAACTGAGGAGAATGAACCTATTAAATTAATTAGCAAGTGGCAAAAGGGCTCAGGGAATCACGTAAGACATCATTTATCACCATTGTTGCTTTATCGAAGATAGCTATATATGGGTAGTCTTGAAAAGTCTTTTTCTCTTTGACTGCAGCCTACAGTCTTTATATGGAATTCAATTGAAAATTACTGATTTCGAACTATCATGCAAAGTTAGTTAGTTAAGTGATGGTTAGAGTTATGATAGGCCATAGAAACATTCACAAAATTAACTCATGTGTCCTTATATCGAGAAAATTAAAATACCAACCATATAATTTATTAAAGCAATTAGGACAGTGAACATTAATAATAGACCGAATATATCCTCTAAAGTAAGATCTACTGGAGAATGATCTTCAGTTGGCATTCTTCAAGTTTATAGATAAAATAAACTTCTATTTGTTGTAAACTGTTATAAACCAGTAACTAGATAGTCAATCAATCTGTGCATCATTATATATCATGTGTATAGCATACTCATACTCTACTCTAAACCCAAAGAATGGTTGTATAATTTTCAGGCTATATACAGCCGAGTGGTAATTCAGTGAAAACACACACACACACACACACAAAACCGACATGACAAAATTATCATTCACAATTTACTACTTCCATTCAGGTAAATCAAGTGTGGTCAAACCTACCAGTCAACAAGTGGCCACGAGGCTACAGCAAGACACTAGCAAACGATATATATTTTTAAGTTTCATTTAAAAAAAAACTAGTCCAAAGTACACAATATCACGTGTCTTAAACGTTTAAGTAATTTTCTTAATGTTATTTTGTTTTATATTCTATTGTATTCTATATTCTATTATTATTTATATCCTATTATTATATTTATCATTTCAGCTATTTAAATACAATTTTAAAACAATCACTACACTCTTTTTTTTTTCGTAACTTATTGACCTGTTTAAATTTCAGATGATTCCAGATGACAATTACTCAGACGTACTTTATAGTTAGTCAGTCATCAATGTATTAATTTTTGTTTGATTGTAAATTTCAACAATTTTATAAGTATATTCTAAAAACATCAACAATGTTTATGATTTTCTCTAAAATATCTGTTGCCTTATATTTTAGGCAAACTTTAAAACCGCATTAAAAGTTATTTGTTTATATTACCTATTTTATAAAAGAAATATTTCATATTGCAGCAATAGAGTGGAAAGTGCTATTTGTTCTTTATTAATTATATCTTATAAGAACGATAACATTTTGTTTAAACCTGGTATAAAAATTATTTTTAAGGATAAAAATAACTAAATTGAAAATATAAACTAAAAAGTGAACAGTTATAACGAGAATTTATACGTTAAGAGGGTATTGCAACCGCAATTAACTACGGCTCATTAAAGTCTATCATTATGGTATCTAGGGAATGCAAGATAAGGTTACTTATTTAGCTATATTTGCACAACACTGAAGATAATTAATATATATTAAATCAATAAATTGTTGAGAAAGTGACAAGTAGTGATTACTTGCAGTATTGATTGCAAAAAAGGAGGGTTGTGCAAGAGGATGGCCTTGGGCATGTTAAGATGGGTATTAAGACGACTTGCCATTAAGGACACCACTCTTACACAGCAAAATGGAAATTCCGCAAAAAATAACTTTCCTTTCCCCCTCATCAAAAAGATTCTGGCCTTAATGATATTGTAACTTACATTTCTTTAAAACATTTTTTTTTCTACTGACACTTCGAATTTATGAGCCATCCGAAGACTAATATTTAGTCAAAGAATCAAGAAAATATTGAATCATTATTTTTGTTGTTAAAAAAATTTTGATTAAAAAAAAGTATGTCTCATTAAAATTATTTTTTCTTTCTTGTTTTTATACTACTAAATTAAAAATATTTATTCTCAACTTTCTAGAATATTAACTTCATTCCAACTTTGAAAATTAGGAGTGCTTGCGTACATTCAACTTGACTTACGCAAGTAAAGTTGTAAAGTAAAACACTCTTTTTGAAATAATTGATAAGAAACTAATGAACAATCATTTAAGTAGTTAAAATGTTGTTACTGTATTTGTTAATTACAGTGAAAATATTTAGGCATGTTTGTTTAGAACCATTGCTAAACGCTTGAAAGGCGTGTTTACTTTTGAATTAGAAAATGAAATTAACATTATATAAATGAACTAACAATCTTGAATGTTTAAAACCGAAAACAAGAACTGTATATACACTCACTCATTCAGTACTCGTATGTGTGAGACTTTGACTGTACATGCATTTGTTCATACGCTATAGCTATGAATTTAATATTTCGATATCTGTCGTCATCAGGAAGAACTTATCATTGCCTGAAAGGTAATCTAAAACTCTCTGCCAAGAATTTGTTTATTTTTTGTTTATAATTAACCGTTGAAAGGACCGTTTCATTTTTATGATTCCGAATATATATTTAAGTGTCATCTGTATGGCTAACCTTGAAATTGTCCCTAGTTTTTTATCTTTCCTTGTTTTTCTAATGATGAACTATTATTTGAAATGTCAAACACTGTATGTATTTCTTCTGTATTAAGTACTTTTAAGTTCTTTTTTTTTAAATATGGAAATGTATATTTAATTATTATAAAGTAAAGAAAAGATTGAAAGTTCGAAGTAACGCGTAAACAGGACTGAAATGAGACCTGTAGCAGGTAAGGTCGAAATATTCAAAAATTAATTTAGTGTGGTTTCATTTTCTACTACTACTTAGAAAAAAAGTAAAAATGGCAATAAATTGAAACCTGATTATATTTAATGACTTAAAATTTATCTATTATTATATCACATTTAAGAACTCGAAAAATATAACTATTTTGATTAAAATAGATGTTGATTTCTTAATATCTCTTTTATGTTTTAAATATTATTATATTGTAATATACTAACATGAATCTATGCAATCTTGATGCAGGCGAAGTATAAAAGAAGGATTAATACTACGGGGTTTCATAGGATGTTCACCAGGTGGAAATTATTAAATCTAGGGCAACCTAATCGATATGAAAATTACTAAAGATAGATTTAATCGTATTAAATGTAACTTTTAAAATTATTTTCACATTCTTTTAAAAGTATATTTGATATTGTATTGTACAGTTTTTAACATAAACGTTGTATTTTTTAAATTATATAAATATTTAGTATTTGAATAAAATAAAATTATATTTGTGTAAATTACATTTGACAAGTAATTTATTAGCCAAAATATAATTTCATTTGAATTCCAGCGTTGAAAATAAATGAAGTGATATATTGATGAATTTATAGAAATATGTTCCTATATAGTTATTATGTTCTCACTTAATCAAGCGTAAAATGTTTTGTAACATAATTCGATGATTCGGCTTTAGGGATACCGATTAATATATGTAATTGGAATAAGTGCGGTTTTATAAATAATTGGTAATAAAGAATATATTCCACTTTGTGTTCTAAATGTTATGTGGCTACTAATACTACTAACTTTTAAAATAAAGCTTTACCAGAATCAAAATGAAAAATATATCAACAATATCTCCATGGGAGAAATATAAAGTAAATCTCTTTATACAAACTGATTTCCTTATTTTTTATTCTTTTTTTAGCTTGAAAATTTTATATTTCTAAGATAGAAAAGCAAAAACATTCTCATAAAAAAACAAAGTTTGTTGAATATATACTAGTATCTTATATATATCTTTTCATTCTCAAATTGTAAAAAATTATTATTTTCATGGTTACTCCCAAACACTATAAGCATTCGTTTGTCAACAAAGTCTAGTATAATTGGAAATTTTTAAAGCAAGAAGTAGGTCAAAAAATTAATCTGTTATCTGTGTTACGAACATTTCATGTAAAAACTAAGGAAGAAGAATTGTAAAAACTGAGATGGACTTGACACATAACAAGAACGGAGAACGACAGATGGGCTAATATATAACATACTGGGATAAAATATTATATATTTTATTATATAGTAATATATCAACGTCCAAACTATAATAAGAAATATGAGAATAAAGATTAAGATCTATCAACCGTGGTCTTCACCATAGCTGAATCCCAACTGACGTTGGTATTTGACTGTGATGAAGACCGCTTGTTACAGTTGAAAGACTTTAGTCTTTTTTTCTCATTTCTTATTGTGATTTGGATGTTCATTGTTATTTCACGTGTTTATTGTGAAATCTTGTTCTAGTAATATATGAGTACATACAGCGTTGTATATAGGCTAGATATCATTTAACCTATTTATTGACTGCATTTAGTAGCATATTTACTTAGATAATCAATATAAACTAATACAGAGATTCTCAAAATTTTAGACTTTCCCATTTCTAGCTGCTTTATACCAATTAACACTGATACTTACAATGATTTCTTTTATCCAGGTGCATACTAGCGTTCCGCTTTCCATTTATCTATTCCTCAAACCCAAAATGAGCAAAATTGTTTTCCATTGTTGTTTCCTCTTGTTGTTTTCCATTTTCTGACGTGTCCATAACATCTTCATTTTCACAGATATGCTTCTTTCACTAAAATTTCCATGTTAAATATATTTGACATAGAGAAATTTTCATTTACTTTTTACCTAATTCTCAATTCTAAAATACATCCAATCATTATCAATTGTTTTATCTCCAAATGGAATTTTAATCAGTTTTTTAGCAACCACGTTTTTGAAAACTATAGAGGATAAAAGGTTGTAAGCACTTTTACATGCTTG
The DNA here is from genome assembly GCA_026182355.1 of Hermatobates lingyangjiaoensis. Classification (NCBI taxonomy): domain Eukaryota; kingdom Metazoa; phylum Arthropoda; class Insecta; order Hemiptera; family Hermatobatidae; genus Hermatobates; species Hermatobates lingyangjiaoensis. Next base: position 5,370,649 of record JAPFBL010001923.1, on the reverse strand, counting down.
TAGACTACCTTAAATAATTTCCTTCAGAGAAAATATTGTTTCCACCTCATATCAATTACACTATTTGATTCCTTTTCCTTTACTAATGAAATATCAATATAAAGTACTTCTAATTCTTCTGCATACTCTACAGTTTTATTTTCAAGAAAAATTTGGAATTTTTTTCAATAGTCAGTTTTTGTGAATAACGTTTACTGGAAAAAAAAATATTAGCATCAATTTATAATTCTATATGCTGTTTTCTTTCTCGTGTTTATATTAAAATCTTTGAACACAATAGAAAATGTTATAACAATGAAACGTTTTTGGTCATTTTTCTGGTTACAGAGTTACATATAATATATATATATATAACAGATTCAAGACATATGGACCGTTTGATGGAATAGGTGCGTTATCTAATCGGGATTCGGTCAATTTTCTAGGTTCAAAAATCAAACTCTCATTGCCGACGTTTTGGTTTTATTTAAAACCTTTTTCATACGAGAAGTGAGAATTTTTTGAGTAAGAAAATTCTCCCTATGAAAAAGATTTTAAAATAAAACCAAAACGTTGGCAATCAGAGTTTGATTTTTGAACCTAGAAAATTGACCGAATCCCGATTAGACAACACACATATATATATATATATGATCAAACCACAAAATGAAAAGGGAAAAAAGACTATGATCTTTTAACTGTAACAAGTGGTCTTCGTCAGAGTCAAAAACCCAACTGATCATTTTCAATTTTCATCTTTTCATTTTGTGGTTTGATCATTGGTTGTTATTTCACGTGTTCATGTGAAATCATTTTAAATATATATACATATATAAAGATTTCACATAAACACGTGAAATAACAATCAATGATCAAACCACAATAAGAAAATAGGAAAACAAGACTAAGATCTTTCAGCAGTTGGGTTTTTGACTCTGACGAAGACCGCTTGTTACGGTTGAAAGATCTTAGTCTTGTTGTCCTATTTTCTTGTTGTGGTTTGATCATATATATATATATATATATATATATACAATTAAAAGAAACGGTTCAGCGGACTTTTTTAAAATAAAATAAATTCAAAACGAAGGAAACACACAGAAAGACACAGACATAACTCACATCGATATTTCGACCATCGTCGTCATCAGGAGGTGCGAAGAGCGAAGAGCGAAGAGTCCCGCAGGAAGACAGGGCGGTACTGAGCTCGGAGACCGCAGCCAGTACCCCACCACTTACCACCAAGCGGGAAGGGAGGGAAGGAAATGAAGAACCAAATTAAGACGTAAAAGGAACGAGTAAAAATTATAACTATAAAAAATTATAAAAAAGTAGATAAATCAAATTAAAATTAAAAAGAAAAAAAATAAAAATAAAAAATAAAAAAATAAATAAATTATCGGTTGAGGTTGAATGAAACAATGTGGACGCCGTGGCTGTCAAACTTGCCTGTTTGTAAATCCTAATCCTTCCTTCGATTCCCCTCTCCACCATCGTTCCTACCCGGTTCAAGTCAATTCCTCCTGTACCTCGTGCAACTGTGTTTACCGACTGGATTGCACTCAGTGTGACTCTTTTTACGTTGGCTTAACTTCTAATAAGTTGAGCCTTCGTATGAATGGTCATAGTCGGTCAACGCAGTAACTATCCTGTAGCCATCCATGCGAACTCGCATGGGCTCAGTTTCAATGACTGTTTCAGGGTTCAGATCCTGAAACAGATCCCCGAATCCAACAATAAAGTTACCCTAAGAGCTTCAGAGGAGGCATACATATGCTTACTTGATGCTCGTTCTTCCCCTGGACTCAACCTCAACCGATAATTTATTTATTTTTTTTTTATTTTTATTTTTTTTCTTTTTAATTTTAATTTGATTTATCTACTTTTTTATAATTTTTTTATAATTTTTTATAGTTATAATTTTTACTCGTTCCTTTTACGTCTTAATTTGGTTCTTCATTTCCTTCCCTCCCTTCCCGCTTGGTGGTAAGTGGTGGGGTACTGGCTGCGGTCTCCGAGCTCAGTACCGCCCTGTCTTCCTGCGGGACTCTTCGCTCTTCGCTCTTCGCACCTCCTGATGACGACGATGGTCGAAATATCGATGTGAGTTATGTCTGTGTCTTTCTGTGTGTTTCCTTCGTTTTGAATTTATTTATATATATATATATATATATATATATATATATATATATATATATATATATAGCTGGAGAAAAAGAGAGAGGCGGAGAAATATTTATCAGGAATTTATTAATTTTTCAGGTTTAAACCAAAGATTTATAACTATTAAAAATAAATTTTCTACATTTTTTCCTATTTTAAAGCCAAGTGTTACTTGAAGTAATTCTCTTCTGAAGACTTTTTTAATTGCTTACAAGAAACAACCGTAAATTTAAAAAACCTGTTATCTTACAATTCCACGAAATAATTGATTCTATTGAGTGGAATTTGTTGCGCTCTTTGATATTTAAACCAACATCGTGCAATTAAATTTCTTGAGTAGTTATTATTTCTTAATAACATTTTTATCTTCTTATATTTCACTAAACTAAATACTTTATTTATTTTTAAAATATCAGTTTCTTCAAAGTTTATCGTAAACAAATGAAAAAGTTTCTAAAGGCAATTAAATTGAAGTAACTCTTGCACCTTGTAATAAAAGAAAACTAACAACTTTTTTTTTCAAATCTAAATGAAAAGATTACAAAAGAATCCTTGGTTGGTGATAGAAAAGTATACCCCCAATATTATTAATTGATTTTTTTTATATTATTAGCAGTCAATGTATTAGGGAACTAATTTATGTTATTTCTTATAAATTAATGAAACTGTTGATACCCTTCCAAGACTCACAGATTAGATAGTCTGAGAGTAATGGTGCTGTGATGATGCAATATAAAAATATTGCAAAATGGTGGCCTCGGTGAGGTCTGTTCACATATTTCATCAACTTCGATAATCCCAGACACAAGAATTCTTGAAACTAAAGTAATATAGCTTTAATTATATATATGTACGAGGTGTGTAAATAAAGTAGTGAGACTAATTTTTTTTTAAATTTTCTATTCAAATATAATTACAATGTGATATTGTCACCTTCAAAATAGTTCCCTTCGGAAGCCACACAGCGCTGGAGACGATCCTTCCAATCATTGTAGCATTGCTGGAACTCGGATTCTGGAATGGCCTTCAGCTGGTCGGTTACAGCAGTTTGTATGTTTTGTAGTGTCCCGAAATGAGTTCCCTTGAGGTGATTTTTCAATCTCGGGAAGAGGAAAAAGTCACAAGGACTCAAGTCTGGTGAATAAGGAGGCTGAGGAGCAACAGGAATGTTTTTACTGGCCAAAAACTCGTTTATTGAGATGGCAGTGTGACAGGGCGCGTTGTCGTGATGCAACACCCACTTGTCTTTGATGTTTGGCCGCACACGAAGGACTCTTTTTCGAAGTCTTTCAAGGACCTCACGGTAGAAGTGCTGATTAAGCGTCGATCTGAACGCACAAGGTTCCGTACTCTGTTGACATTTTCATCGGTGTTTGCACTTGAAGGCCTTCCGCTTCGTGGTTCATCTTCAATCGACTCTCTTCCTTCTGAAAATTCCTTAAACCACCGAAAAACCTGTGCCCTTGATAAAACACGTTCTCCATAGGCCTCCTGAAGTTTTTCAAAAGTTTCGGTTGCATTATGTCCAAGTCTGAAGCAAAATTTGATTGCACACCACTGCTCAACTTTGAGGTCACTCATTTTTAAAACGCTCAAGAAAAAACCATTTCACGAAAACCAACGCTACGGACAAACAAATGACTGTGGCGAGTTCAGATTCATACTGGAGGCGCATCACACGTGCACGTGACGCTACTCAAGGCCACGCGTCTCCAGCGTTGCCAGATCGAAAGCGACGTTGCCAGTCTCACTACTTTATTTACCTACCTCGTATATACTTTTTCGATGAAAATACGATACGAAACGGACAATAAAATAAAATTTAATGTAGATAAAAAAACATAAAAAAATTAAAAACACACACACTTGCAGTCTCTAATTTTTGGTTTGAACCGTCTTCTGGAGAGATAATCTCTTATCTCTTGGGAAACCAAGAGTACTGGCACAGAGACGGTTGGAAATATACAATGTTGCCGTACTTGAAACCGGCGACAAGAATCAATTTATAATTATGAAATATGAAAAAATAATAAAAAAGAAACTGAGGAATGTACAGAAGAAATGATAGATAAATAAATGTTATGGACTATGCTTTGATAAAAATAAAATAAAACTTTAAATAATTTTGAGAATCCCAATAATAATAATAAATAAATAAAATAATTCAGTAACACAAAATGAAATAATTAAATAATAAAAATGAAGTAATTAAATGATAAAGTAATTAGATAATGAAAAATGAAATGCAAAGACAAGAGACTTATTAAACATTATCTCTTCTGATTAAGGCCAGGTACACTGCACATAGTTAACCAAATACGGGCTTTTTCGGAGGCTCGTAGAGTAAGATCTTTGCAGTCAGAGGGGATTTGTCGCAGAATCTGCAACCTGTAGCACTCATTAAAGGCGAATCCGTGGCTATTGGCATGTATGGCGATGGGAAGATGGGAGTGATTGTTGACGATAGCTCTAAGATTGTTCAAACGGAGATTAAGCTTGATGGATGCTTGACCTACGAGAAACGAATTACATTTGTTACACTCCAAACGGTAGAGACAGTTTTTGGAGGTACAAGTGCAGTCATTTGGAACTGGATGGTGTGTGTTGTGTGAGGGAGCTGTGGTATGAGTTTGAGGATTGATAATGGGACATGTGAGGCAACCTCGATATCCGCACAGTTTCGTTCCTGAGAGCAAATAGTTAGCCCTCATGAAGGTTAAATTTCTGTGAGAGAGACAATTGCCAAGTTTGGGAGGGCGTCTCTAGGATAGCTGTGTGGGATTAGGAAAAGTTATGGAGGTGACGGGGGAAGAGGATAAAATCGGAAAAACTTCATTGATGATCGTTCTGAAGGTAATACTATTGGATGATACAATATAACAATACTGCAAAATGGTGGCTTTCTCCGTGGTAAAACCACCGAATATTAAATTAATGTTAAAGATTAATTAAAACGTTATTTTGACTGTACATTTTTTTCTTTTATATTTAATTTTATTACTTTTTTAGAGTTATACATTCCATATTCATATTTTTTAATTCCTTTTTGTGTTAACTAATTATTAAAGTTTTAAATTTGTGATTATATTTTATTTCGTTTTTCAGATATGTTCTACAACAATTAAAGTGGTTTATTTTTTTATTTTTCAATAATCAGTTTACTCTCTGTCTCTACATTTACTTCTTCCCTTCTCACTTACCTTTTAGGTTAGGTTAGGTTAGTCACTAGTAACAGACCCATAAGAGAACACACATAGGTCATATTGGCACTTTGTAATACCACAGAATGAATATTCTGGGTTGGGAGTCCTAAATTTTGCCTAACTCAAGTATATTTATAGCAGGAATCTTTAATAAGTACTTGATATCGTATAGACCCGGGACCGACGGCTTAACGTCCTCTCCAAGAGATGACGTGCTCAGATTTATTCACCTCCCACGTGAATAAATCGAGGACAGAGTGGGTATTCACTCCTGGATTTACCAGTCCAGAGACAAGCACGTTGCCACCAAGCTAATCTTACCCTCTACTTACCTTTTATATCTACTTTCCTTCTGATAGGGGGCATTTGTGGCTGCACTGTAGCGTTTGTGTTCGGTTGTTCACCATAGTTCTAATTGAACTTTAACTAAATTAACTTTATACAAAAATACAACAATTTAAAGCGCTGAGAATCTTACTATTCTGTTTGGTTACTCCTGAGCATGAGAAGGTTCTACTGGACTCGAAGTGAAAATCACTCTATTACATCTTTCACAGAGTTACGCTTTTATCTTCAAAAGAGATTTACCGTAGAATCTGAACCCTGTGGCAATCATTGAAAGATGTCTATGGGAATTAGCATGGACAGCTATGGGTAAATTCGAGCTTTTGTCAATAGAAGCTCTTTCATCATTCATACGGAGGCTAAGCATACTGGATGATAGACCTACATAGAGCAAATCACATCTAGTATACCACAAATGGTAATCATAGTTTTTGGAGGTACATGATCAATCGTTATCAACAGAATAATGTTAGTTCTAAGAGAGGATGGTGAAATGACGTTGAGAGTTAAAAAGAGGTTCAATTTAAACTCACATTGCCAACGTTTTGGTTTTTATTTAAAATCTTTTTCAAGAAGTATAAAATTTTGAAACAGAAAAACTAAGTATTACATTCAAGGTTTTTAATCTCGTGTTCATTCAAACTAGAAGTTGTTATTAAAATCCACAGACTATATTTTTCTTGTAAAAAATCTTTAATGTAATACTGAATTTTTCTGTTTCAAAATTTTATACTTCTGCCTATGAAAAAGGTTTTAAATAAAAACCGAAACGTTGGCAATGAGAGTTTTGTTTGAACATAAAGAACTGACCGAGTCCCAATAAACTTTAGTTTTGTTTCTATTCCACGGTGGATATTTTATCAATATTTATTTATATATATATATATATATAATATTATGAATTTTAAATGTAATCTAAGTTTAAATTTATATTGGAAGAGTTTTTGCCTTAATTTTTTTAAATACTTATTTGTATTATGTAGACATGTTTCAGGTGGCACAATCTTAATTGTTTGGTAAAATTAGAGTTATTATTGGCGTGTAAATTATCCTACAAAAGCTTTAAAGGGAGTTTGAATTGGATGGAAGGTGTTGGGGTGGTTAGTGGGAGAGACAAAGGTGTGCACTTGGCGAGGTAGAGGACGAAGCGCGACTAAGAACGGAGGCTGAAGGAAATGCCAACTATGCACCCAATATCGCTCAAAGGCTGGGGATTGTTAACTCCCAGCCGAGCTTAATTAAACTCCATGGCTTATTGAATACCTGGCAAGACAAACCTGGTAGAATTTACTTGAAGGCAAAGGTTTCAAGGTACTTTCAAGTAAAACACAAGCTAAAATTATTCATAACTGTAGTCATCAAAGAAAATCCTAACTTTGATCATTAACCAAATATCAAATTAGTTTTACAGTGGCCAAAAAAAACACATTTTAATGGCCCTAAATGGCATTTACCACAGGTATAATTATGTAAAAAAAAATTATATAATTCAGTTTAATTAAATTGGGATATTTATTTTCTTTGCAGTTGTAAATAACAACTAAATAAACACAAACAATTTGTAAAAAGTTCAAAAAATCTGGTATAGGTATAGTAAATATTTAATAAAAAGTGCTTTTATTAAAATATAAATGATTGCTTTACCAATCAAGAGATAACTTAGCCTATACTGTGACCTAAATTCCTGTCTATGTTCAAATACTTCCAAATAAATCTTCATTCATTATTACTCAGAATGGTAATTCATATACTAAGCATGTCAACGATCAGTGTACACAATACCGTGTGAAAAAAGGGAACTTGTAGTAGTCAGAAAGTTTGCAAATATTAAGTTGAAGACAAATGTAAAACGTTATTTAATAACGCTTAATATTATTTTTAGCATCTAAACCATAGCATTAAATTCAGAAATGAAACTGAAACCTTTCTGTCAAGTAACTCTTTTCGTCAAATTTACATGGAATGGTCATTATCATATATATGAGATAATATATGCTGATAATACCATATATGTGGCAGAAAAGTGGCATGTTTAATTGATAATAACATATACATTGTTGTAAGTTGGTATTTTTAATTAATAGTAACATGTATAGTGATGAAATTTGATATTTTTAATTGGTAATAATATTAATAATAATAATAATAAAAATAATGTAGATAATTTTAATTCACGCCATACCTAGAAGTTTTTACTACAGTTTTCGACAGTGAACGTGGTTTAAGAGTGTAAATAAAAAAATTGATGAAGAAATGTATCTGTTAAAACTAAAGTTATATTCTTACTAAGATGCTGATTAACTCCCAAAAATACCCGCGTAGATATCAATTGTCCAGGGTTCAAGACCTGAGTCATAGGTTAGTTATTAAGTTTATCATATTTTATCTTATTGAGTCAAAAGCCAATCTCGTGAATTGTCTATTAGTTCATAATTAACTAAGTTCACTAAATAGTTATCTATTTTACAGTTATATGATAATCATACAAAATTAATGTATGGCATAGGTCAGGTTACGTTGCAGTGGTAGTCCCACAAAAGAATTGTAGAAACACGTGGGTCGAGCATTGGTGTGAAGAATAACACTCACAGTAAAGAAACTCATTTACTAACTCAAATTTTCGAAAAATCCGTCTTCATGAGAAAAGATAGAGGGAAACAAAGAAGAGTCGAAGACATAATGACTGGATTACCTGCCGTTGCGTCTCCGGTCAGCTCGGTCTCCTCTCTTTTCTCTCTTATGACAGACTTTCCTTAAAACTTAAAGTTCGCTTCACTGTGTGTGTTACATCTTCGATTTTGAACTTGTGTATATCAAGTTTTCACCGTCTTTCCAATATATATATATATTTCGGGAGCAGACCTTCGTTTATGCATGTCTTGTTAAATTCTATGCCTAGTTTTAATTTCACCACTTTTCTACTGAGTATCTCAATTTCTCTAATGCGCTTTCTCCATGTTTGTAGTACAAGATAGATAAGTTGTCGAAATATATATATAAGTTGAAAATAAAAATGTTCCACAACTTATCTATCTTAAATCCATAACCTGTCAACAACTTGTATTCACTTGCTCTCTGACGACGTGAAAACGAAAGACCTCAGAGAGATTATCTTCAATCTTTTTTGGTGAGTTACCTGAAATTTATATCACGTGTTATTGTGACAATTTTATATATATATATATATATATATGTGTGTGTGTGTGTGTGTGTGTGTGTGTGTGTGTGTGTTTTATTGAAAGTAGCACCTAAGTTAGCTGATACACGTTTCTTAACAAGCTTCTCAATTTTCTTAATTAATACTCTCGTTACTTCGTTTACAGTTTCGCATTTTTTTTGGTTACAGTTGACATGTTTCACATATTTCCTACAGTTGAAATGTAGGAAATTGATTCTTAATTAGATAACAATGTATGTTCAAATAAAACATTCCATTTAAATAATTTATTTTATTTATTGTATTTCAAAATTACTCAAGTACTGATTGAATTCATTTTCCAGGCAATACCAGAAAAAGTATTAGCTGCATAAAAAGAAAGAAAGAAAAAAAAGAAAGAGTTCAAAAGATAATGGCGTTTCATTTCCAAAAAGGTAAGTCATTTACCTCACGCGAACAAATTGATTTGATACTTCAAACTCCATATACAATGAAGTGAACATAATCCTACAAAAAAGGTTTGCTTCAAACGATTGGTTAGAAATAAACTACATAAATCATTACATATTATGTTCTTATTCAATTTATAAAATACATAGAATGGTTGTATTTTATGAATTGAAAGTTATAAAATAATTTCTGATGGTAGATTTAGTAAATTAATTGTTAACTAATACTTAGTCACATAATTTATTTCTAATGTATATTTACTGGTGTGAATTTATGAATATGTGTGATATACAGCACCATAGAAGTTCTCCAAAAAATAGGAGCAGCCCCAACAGTACTAAAATCTATATTGTACTCTCTGCTTTTAATATTGATTAAAAGCATTCTTTTAAACATATTTAAAACATATTTTAATTTAAATAGAATGAGAAGTTTATTTATGGTTGAAAAATGGAGACATTTTAGAATCCAATATACATACACATAATTTTAATTCTTTTCTCAGTGAAAAATTTAGACCATTTCATATCAGTCATAGCAATTTAAATATCAACTCGTGCAATTTGGGTTTTTTAAAATAAATGTACAACACAAAGCTAAAGGCTTCTCCAGTCCATCATAATGTTATCATCTTAATCTAAATCAATCTTAATCAATCTAAATCATCTTAATCTAATCATCTTAATGTCTTTAAAACATTAACTATTTTTCTAGACCTGTAGTTCTCTTTGTATGAGGGAACAAAGTTAAAGTTTCCCTTTAAGTGATTTTCAGTTGTCGAATATTACTTAGATGACCTACAACGCACTGTAAAGGTAAACTATCACGTTCACTTTAAACATATTTATATATTTTTATCTCAATACACAATAAATAAAGTATGCAATTTTAACAAAAATATATCAACATTTGTGTTTCAAAATTCAATATGACACAGTCACGACACATAGTTGGTGCACACAGCCCTAGATAGTACAAAATAATAGAACCATAATATATATAGCCCGTTTTACATATGAAGCTCTTTTTTAAACCAGAAATTGAAGGTTGGAATCAATGTTTGTAATCAAAAAAGGTAGGAAATGTTTCGGATTGGAATCAATGAATTGATTCCCTCCCGATTAGTGCCTAATTAGAACATGAATATTTCATATTTTCTTATTTCACTTGTATAAATTGTAACTTCATAGAATATCCTCATTAAAAAGTTTCCACAATTTATAATTTCAATTGTAAAATTAGCTTGTTTTACTACTTAATTACAAGTGATTATAAAATCAAGCAATAAAGAATGCCAGCTAACACACGAAGAGGTGTATGGTTAAAGGTTTGGAATAAAAATTATAGAGCAGGAAATAATCATAGAAGTAGTGGGGTAAATTCACTCCTTCAAGAGCTTGTAGTCGAGACAGATACATAAATTGCCTTTTAAGTGAACAATATAAGAATGGTTGTGTCCTCAGAACAACAGAAACTGCAGCCATCTGGATGGTGAATGTAAGAAAAGTGCAAATCAGACAACATGGTAGCATAATTGGATTTGCATTGATTAAATGCGGCACATAAACGTTCATCTTCTCTTACTTCACTCTAAATGAGTCCAGGAAGAATTTTCTTTTGAAAATTTAAGCTCTTGAAGATGACATCTAAAGCAAAGTGAGTCGATTTCATTTCAGCGGGAGATTTCAGTGGTAAGGCTGAAGAATAGAGAATGTCATACACCGATTTCAGAGGAAGTTCTATAATGGACCAATCAAATATAGGACTAAATCTATTGCTATTCTGAATGAAGGAAATGTTCTTAGCGACTGGGATATGCAGAAAACATAGCAGATGTTTAGTTTTGCACCTAAATCCATACTAGCATATATTAACATACTGGAAAAATACACCACTAGGGACCATCATTAGACTATGAGGAATAACACACGCATATGCTATTTTTTATGCTATTTTGAGTTTTTTTTTTACATAAAATTTGTATATGTTGATAGGGAAATTGTATTACAGTTAAAAAATATTTTGGAATCTAAAATTTCTATTATGAATATAATGGAATGTATTATTTACCTAAAAATAAAAATTTTACTTCAAAAAATTTACTTTTTCATATTATTGTATATAATAGAAATATAGTATTAAGCCATAGGTGTTAATCAGTCCACAAATAATAAAGTATTTCTCAGACAGTTTTTTGTCTTCAGGTAAAGGAATGTTAGAAACCCTTGCTCTAAATTTTATTGAGAATGAATATATTATACTTTAACTGATTATTTACTCTGGTTTGTAATATTCTTTAAAAATAGAGTAGAAGATTGAACTGGTGAAGGAAATTCAAACTGAAACGATTCGATCGGACCAAAGAAAAGTCTATTTGCCAATGTAGATGTGATGAGAGTAAGGAAGGGAGATGTGCATGGAGGGAAGCGAGTGTTTACTGTGTTGCCCAAGATGAAAGAAGGCAACTTTAATGACAGTCAGAGCAGCAAGCAAAACATCCCCTATTTACAAGTAACATCTTTTTCTGACTTCATTCAATCTATTTCTATACTTCTAACAATTCTTTACCTTCAAACATTGTTCTGTTAATTATGCAAAATAGTTCAATTGATTCAGTATCATATTTATATAATGAATATATAATAATCATGCATCTGTTTGACTGTGTCCATTCTCACTATAAAAATGACAAAATATCATGAAATTTAAACGCGAGAGGATACATTTTTTTTTAGAAAAGTTTCCCCTGTTAATTTTTAGTGTAAAAATGCCTTGAAAAATTTAGCTCATATATAATTTACAAAAAAAAAAATGTTAATATATAACAAGTTGAATTTTTGGCACATTTTTAATCATCTTAATTCGTATGCCTATGTGTGTACGTCACGTGTAAGTCTAGGCCAGGTTAGCTCAGTAGTTGTCGTACTCGCCTCTGGGCTGGTAGTCCGTAGTTTGATCCTCACTTGGCCCTCGATTTGTTCACGCGGGAGATGAATAAATCTGAATAACGTTGTCCCTCGGAGAGGACGTTAAGCCGTCGATACCGAGCCTGTACGATGTTAGGTAATCGTTAAAGATCCCTACTCGGAATGCACTTGAGTTAGGCAAAATTTAGGACTCTCAATGTAGAATCTGTAGAATCACCGATCAAAGAAAATACCGGTAAACGGCTGACGTCATCACCCGCCAGGGAATCGGTTTAAACAATAAAAAAATAAGTAATGTACAATGTATTAAATTATAGCAACATATTAAGATCATATCATTTTATAAACAAATGATATTGAAGAAAATATGAAATCAGCAAATTTTGTTCGCTAAAATTTTTTCGACACATTTTTCTCTGACGTCGCATGGTCAATTCTTAAAAATATGTGATTTGTAAATTAACTTTTTCTATTTGTTTGCATTTAGCGTTCACCAGTCAGTGATGGAGGTATTAACGAGCAGTTTTGTATCAATTTTCACTGCTTTAAGAATTGATAGTGTTTCTTCTTCTTGCACTTCATTTTATTAGTGAAATTAACAGCTGTAAATTAATTAATACAAGTAATTTAAAATTATGAATTTTTTAAATTCTAACCGTAAACAACCCTTTTATAATTAGTATGAATTCAATTTTTATTTGATACTTCAATTTTAACATGTACTAATCCACTTGAAATGTAGTGCAGATAATTTATAATACAGAAATCATAATCATGTGCACCAGTACTTTAAACAAAAAAAATCCATTAAATTACTTATTACTATTCTTTCTTGACCTGTAGTCAATATCTACTACCATAGTAGTAAATTATATTTTGGAGAAAATTTTTGAATGTAGTTAGAATTTTTATTCTTTATTTTCTATATGCTACCCCGCACCCAAATGTGAGTGCCATCGTCTGCTTGGCTCTTGGAGCATACCAACTTTTCTGCTAGATCGCTGAAAATAATAGTCACCCATGAATAAAACATTTAAGACTAGCAAACCTGCCCGTCTATGACGAGTAATTTTCAAAAATACCATGATGATACATGGTATTCCAAAATATCATCAGAATTATAGAATAACCGAAAATATTTATTAGCATTATTAGTTTGGTATTATTAGTATGGTACATTGTTAAGCAAATGCCTCTGTATATACCACATTATCTGTTTGTCCTACAGGTTCATGGAAGAACAAAGAGTTGGAACCTATGACTCATGGGTAAGCAAAATACAGTTGACCATGAGAGGAAAACTTGGTTTCACTGACTTCAATTTCTGCGGTAGATATAGTTCCCTTTGCGACTTAGTTACCGTCATTGCGAAACGGACGCTGAAGGGGCATTGCAATTGTTTGAATGGAAACTGATGGTGGCCCGGAGTCAATGGTATGCGTGGTATACACACAGACTCCACAGTGATGTCCGCCTCTATGGCGTATCAGTGCAGAACACGAACTCAGAGTCGTGCTCTGTTCACTTTTTTTGGGGTTCTCAAGTTTTGTAACATAACATTTGTTAATGCTACTAAATCACAACATGATTGGTACTCCTACATTGGTACATTAATTTTTTACTCATGAGCAGGTAGTTCAGGAGTAGTCACGGAAAAATTCAGTTGGATAATTAACTGCACTTTATATCAAAGCAAAAAAACCTTCTCTTAATTGTCAGTGGGGGATAGTTTGTCATTCCGTCGTTATTCCACCATTACTAATGGTGTTTGGTATAACCCAGGTCGGCAACCTACGGCGCGCGTGCCACACGTGACACGCCAAGCAATTCTCAATGGCACGCCGAGCCCCCAGGTCCGATATAGCCGAGAGTATAGAATTGGATCGCCTATTATGAGAATAATTTAAACAAAATTCAATTTTATGGCCGAGAGCAGTGTCGTCTCCACATCGAAGTCGTCTAACACCTGAACATTCAGAAAATTGTGTAAGCTCAAAGTCACAAAGTATATTCCCGACATTGAGGAATTGGCAGAGACAATGCAAGGACAAGGGTCCCATTAATAATAAAAACTTTTAATTATAAACTTTGAAATTATTGTATATTTTATAAAATAAAATGCCCTGAGAACAGGTATATTGACCTTGATTGCTATAAAATATGAATGTTGGCACACAGAATAATTTGAAACCCTAAGTCGGTATACAGTTAGCAAAAGGTTGCCGACCCCTGGTAAAACCGACGTCCGGCGCGCTTGGGTCTGTTCAGCCGGTGGTCGGCGTGTCTGGATCCGGTCGGCCGCACGATAGGAGTTGCCTTACAATAATAGATGATATACAGGTAACGAGAACCAGATAAACTGCGCTCACGAAGGTGTCCTTGGCTGCCTCTCCATTCACGTTACCTCCACCAATCTCCACCCTATATAAGACCTTGCTTTCTTCCACCATTCGCGTCCTGGCACCACAAGGAACTGTATGGACCGTAGATAACGTACATGAAGTTGTATTTCTTATAGAATGTAATAAAAGGTAACATTAAAAAATAGTTGTTGTTGATCACGAAAAGAACATTATTAAACGGGTTTCATAGAGCCTTGTGATTATCTCACCGTGTATGGATCACAATTTTACTCATTCAACAGATAAATATTGAAACCTTCAATTCGCCAAAAAAAAAAGAAATTTACAAATTATAGTAATGCTATTTGTGCAAATGAATAGGATTTCGCAATTTTTAAAAAATAATTAGTATGAATAAAAATAAAAGCAGTGTTCACCTTAATGTAGCTAAAATTTGAAAATAATAAGTAAAGTAAATTAATCTATTTGAATATTTTATAGAAAGGATCGACAACCCATGAAGGAAAGTTTGATGAAGCTTACTCTAGTATATAGCCACTTTACAAGGTGGTTTACAACCCTTGGGATTGTAACTCATTGAGTGTATTGAAATCATAGCTAGTATACTTCAATAATTCTTGTATTTTTAAAACCACTGCTCATAAACTGTCACATTTGGTGGCTATTTTGATTTCATTACTGACGTTTCACATATATGTTATAAATATTAAAATAGCTGATGATATATTCACAATGCTATTAATATTAAAAAATACCGTGTGTTTCACTCTCAAGAGTAGTGCCCTATATTGCAGGATTGACATCACCATTTTAAGACTTGCATTTCACACAAAATTGAAATATAAGCAATAAATACTAAACACAGAAGCTTTAAAATAGCTTCTTTCATAAAGCAGTTTATAAATCATATGTCCAACAACTATGTTGGTTAACACCAACAAATATGTTGGTTTAACATAAACTCATTTACAAAATACGAAGATGATATGGTTTAAGACTTTCCTTGGTAGTATAGGATTAAACATTTTGTACATATCAGTCCAATCAAAGCACATAAAAATCTTTTCTTTTTTTTGTTGGTGCTTGTTTCAAAATATGACTTGAAAAAATAATTTCAGTTAAGTTGTTTATTTTAAATTTAAATGATTCTAAAATGATATAAAATAATATTGACGACAATATTTATTTAAAACTAAATTTACCATTATAGTAAAATTAAAATTCTTCTTAACTGCAACATTTATTATCTAGGAGCTTTAGATGGCAGAAATATTTGAAAAGTGGCACCATTTAGAAATCGGGGTTACAGAGTATTGTCGAGGAATGGTTAGCGAAACTTTCCCCTAAAGCACATAACAACCAAATCAAGTAATCCATTGAGTAGAACTCATTCACAAAAGATTATGTTAGGAGAAAAATATAATTTATCGAATGAATATCCAATCAATAATTACATGAATAGGATGCACTGAGCAAAAATAATACAACAGTTGCATTCCATCTGAGATTTGATTTAAAAAAAAGTATCAAAAATATTACAATTTCAAGTTAATATTATATTAATTTAGTTTTAAATCAAGCTGAAAACAAAATTAAAAGTTTATAGATTTACCTGAAGATCAGGTTCAACTTATAATTTATTTTATACATAGTGAACATACAAGTATTTGGAAATACAAGTATTTCCAAATTACTTGTATAAAATTAAGTTCTTTTCCCCCCTAATAACTATGTATCTGTCAAATAGTACAAATTCTCAAATGTTAAAACTTGTGGAGTATTTAAAAATATTTTTTTATGGTTATAGAGTATTCAAATGCAGGAAGACATTATGAAAAATATGTTTACAGGGACTCAAAACTGTATATCCAAAAAACAAAAAAACAAAACTTTTTTTCATGACCACTAAATATAGTAACACAATTAAAAGGTTTATTACATGTAAGTTAAAAAAGAAAAAATCACTAATTAAAGCAGTAGTTTGGAAAATATAATATATAAAGTTATGATATATCATACCATATTTGTAAACCATGCTAGAGCTTTTAAGTGCAATACTATTTGCTTAGTTTCGTGAACTTCGCTGCAGTGGCTTCTAATAAAAGGGAGTAGAGATTGTAATTACTCAATACTATAAGTAATTGAGGCTTGATACAAAATGCTAGACATCATACACTATTTATATAAATTCCTTTTGAAGGACTTTACAAACGAATATTCGATTATGTATTAATTTAGTTTTGAATATTATTAAGTTTACATGTATTCATAAAATATATTATGAACTGCAACCACATAACTTTCTGACTTTTGCATCGGGACCAAAATGATTTCATTCAGTAACTCAGAGCAAAAAAGGTATTTAACGAAGATGTAATTTGCATTTACATTTTTTGAAAAAATTAAGTAATTTTCCTTGTTGTCACCCTTATTTTATATTTCCTCATTATCATAAACTAAGATGTTAATCTCTTATCAGGCCAACAAAAGATGTTAGAGAATGTCACGCAATTTGGATTTGATTGAGTTTTATCCCCTTATTTTTATCGTTATCAACAACTTTTTTTTTTATGAAAAACTATCTTACAACTGAGATGAGATTCACAAAGTGAATACAACTATTCTTGGCATTATCATTTCAATTAACTGGCGTTTCTCTTAGCACTCGAAAAAATTTTTAACACTTCTTTAAGCTTTGTCAATATAAGAGAAGAATAGAGAGCAAGTAGAAGAAATTATTTTGCTGTTTTCATTGATTAAGAATTTTGAGATTCTTAATCAATGTATACATTCTGTAAGCTCTTAAGAAAAAGTGTCTAAATATTGGTATGTTAGTTAAACTGTTAAATTGAATTTCTGAGATATTTGCAAAAATAGGAAACTTGTACAGGTTATGGTTGGGTGGTCCGCGAACATTAAACAACAATATTTCTGGATAAAGGCAACTAAGAAAAGCAACCTTCACTTTATTTCTTTTGCCATTATAAATTATATTGTTACCTATAATTAAATTAATTTCGTAAGAAATGCTGCTTTTCGTATCAATCTGTAACTGAAGCATGATATATCGTCAGGATAGGTTAGGTTAGGTTTCTGTGGTAGTCACACAAGAGAGCACACATAGGCCAAAGATTCGCCTTTTGTGATAGCACACAATGAACATTCTACATTGGGAGCCCTAAATGTTGCCTACTCAAGTGTATTTAAAGTAGGGAATTTTAACGAGTACCTGACATCCTACAGGCTTGGGACCGACAGCATAACATCCTCTCCGAGGGACGACGTGCCCAGATTTATTCATCTCCCACATGAATAAATCGAGGACCAGAGTAAGTATTGAACCAAGGATCTACTAGTCCAAAGGTGAACGAATACGTTACCACTGGGCTAACCTGACCCCTATCATCAGTACAACTAATTCATCTAAATTGTATTAAGCAAAACTGAATTCAATATTTGAGTTTAAAATAATTGAATGAATACATTACTCACAAGAGAGAATAAACAAATAATTTCCAACGTTAAAAATGGATATGTTATAAAAGTAATTTTTAAATTAAAGCGACTCTAAAAACCCTTACTTATTCATGTAGAAGGTTATTGATATATTTAGCCAATTTTTCCTGATGAAAATTGAAAAGGTCCATTATTGGTACATTACTAAAAATCTGGAGTGACCTACAGTCAATTTTACTATAAGTAAACTTATTGGGTATATAATATACAATATTCCATTTAGGCATAATATAAATGTCTAAATGGGAGATGTTTATTAGTCTTTCATTCCTGGAGGTAGTACAGATAGTGGATGATCCACATATCAATATATGCTTATTTTTGTACCTCACACCACTGATGCATATAATATCATTAGTATAACTACAGTAGTAAAAATATTTTTAAAAATCGAAAGTGTAGATTTTGTGTTACGAAATAATCTCTTACAGGAGTACATGGTTTTTGTTCCAATAGTTAGTGGATGTCTTATATGGTTGATCTGACATCCTTCTACATTGAAGATTTAAGACAAAGTTTCCCATTTGAAACTTGGAAATATTCCTATATTATCTGAAAAATGTCAGAAACATGTAAGAAACAATGCCATTCTAAGATAATTTTTAATTTAAGATTTAGGATAATTTCATTTATTATTTCTCAAAGATTGTTTTCAATTATGAATTATTATTAAATTTTTGGTCTTTTATATAATTATTATCCTCCGACTTTTATGACATGCTAGTGTTTTTTAAAAAAAATCACTTTTCTTTCCCTTTGTCAAATATCCAATTTATTCTGAGCGTGTGTTATCATCTTCCTACATGCTGTACTCTGTTATACGGTTGCTCCAAATGTATATTGAGAAAAAAAAACATATTAGTAATTAGCCAGTTTAGCATACTGAAATCAAATTCATAGCCGGCTTTTTAGTATAATTTAAAGCTTTTATAACCGGAAGCTTGAAATGTTTGAAAATTATAGATATGAGCTATTAGATTAGAATAGTAAAACAACTGGATACTTGTCAACAAAATAATAGGAAAGAGTTGATTTCTCACAATTCAATATTACCAAAGTGTGTGATAATATGATTCATTCATGCACACACAAAAAAATTATATGATATTAAGTTTTGCTAAGGGTGCAACATATAGATTGATTAGAGTATTTTGTAGGACAAATCCATCATACCATGGAAAGCATCAGAAATTATATTTTCATGGCGTTAATTTTTACATGTAAGAATATTATTCCTTTGCATCTCATATTAAGTTATTAAACTGTTAAAAAATTTTCATTAAACCTCTAAACATCAATTTTATTTAAGTGGATTCACTCAAATAATTTTGAAGTTAATGTAAACAATATAAATAAATGTAAACAATGTAAATAAATGTATAGCTAGTAAACCATTAGTCCAGGATAAATATTTAGTTTTCATAGCTCTATTGCCCTTTGCCATAATCGAAATTTTATGATTTTTTTTTCATAAAATGTTAATTTTCTTTTAAAATTTTTTGCAAAATTTCATGGTTTTTTGCGAGCAGTTTAGAGTCAGGAAAACATTTTCAGAAAACAGAAAATATGCTGTAACAATCCTTTGGTGAAGTAATTTTAATAAAAATTATCTCAACTTATCCTTCACTGAATGTTTTATTTTTAGGTATAGTTTCTCTTAAACGGTATGGCTTATATCGCTCTTACAATCTTTCAGATTGAATTATAAGTCAAATTTTTTAGACTTTATTAAAAAAAATTCCTGTTGTTTTAAAAATTTGAGGTTATTTTTCTTTTATACGTTTGTAGCTTTTAAGATAATGCCAAAGTTTCATGGCTCTAGAATTAGTAGTTTAGGAGAATGAAATTGTAGTCTAGAAACAAGTTTTTGACAAAAAAAAAGTGACTTTCTCCCAAAAAATAGGGCTCATCTACACTATGAGGCTCATTTTTGTGTAAAATAACAATTTGATCCATCAAAGATTCAGTGCCGTAGCGTGGCTACAAACTTCGGATACATAATCACCCACCCTCCTACGCACACACACACAAACATCACTGAAAAAAAAATCATAAAACGACTTCTGGGACCTCAAAACATTTAATTCCGTCAAAATTTCGAGATCGAATTTTTTCACGATAAAATACTTTTCTTATAGTAAAGTATAAAAGAGACAGTATATATATGAACACTAATCAATACATAATCATCAGCAAGACATACTCTCTTTACTTTAATTAAACCAATATAATTTCTAATAAAACTACTTGTAGTTATTTTCTAAATTTAAAACATCTAATACTCTGTTACCGGCAAGCACACAAACAACTGGTTCATAAGCAACATTCCAAAATCATAACTTGTCATTTATTAGAGGTAAAATAATCGTTGAATTTATGCCATGTACACTTATAAATTGCCATTCGATCTTAAGATCCAGTCACATTACACGGTAGTTAAATATTTTTGTTATAGTTTTCCTGATACAAGATATATATTAAAAAAATAATCTAAAGTATTGATTCAATTTTTATTGATAAAAAAAAGCTAAAGGTAAGATGGAAAGAGGGAGGTGAATTCTCAAATCGTTGCATTCTCATGAATATTAAATATTGAAGACATCAATTAAATTCAATAAATAAATTATACAATTAAAAAGCTTTAGTACTTTTGTTGTCTCTCTAATGTTTTTCTATATATTGAAAAAATAGTCTTTCCATTCATTAGACAATTAGAAAAGCTTACCATTTGTAACTGCAATTTTTAAAATTGTTAACTTTTTTAAAAAATTTAATAATAACACATTTTTTTATTTTATAATAACAAACAGATGAATATAAATATTATTCATTCTGAGGTAAAATTGATAAACATTGAGATAAATACCACACAATTACGGATTACACACTAATGATTTATAAAAATTATTATTGTTACTATTATTATTATAACATTTGTTGTTATTAATATTATTAATAAAACAAATGAATATTATAAAAACATAATTTTGTTTCATGGTAAAGTAACATATAGTTTCTTATTTTATAATTAATTACTAATTATTATTTATTGTAATATATAATATATTTATTATATATTATTTCTGATTATATATAAATTCTATCTTTTTGTATCGTAAATGATCATATATTCAAAACACCATCTTAATATTAGTTATTTCAGTACATCTAAGAACAGTTTTTATTACTTGAACTGTATCCAATGTGATGCTTACTGTATAAGTGGGTTGGTAACTTATGTTTTAATATTTGAACTATTAAGCCAATTGTATTAAACTAATGGTTATTATTTTTTAATAATTTCATTTTTATAACGTTTTAATAAAATAAAATTAATGATTAATAACTTCTATTATTTAGTTATAAAACTTATAATAAATAATTCTATTAATATAGTATTTTTTTCTGTACACTTTTACCCTTTCTTGTCTGATTTTTCTAATCTTTTATTTGTTCTCGGATTGAGAACTGACGCTCCCTGCGTCAGTCTGCCAAATCTAAAGGCTTTTGTTTTGTTCTTCTCTCTGACAACATTACCTCTTGCTCTCCAAACAAAAATCAAAAAGCTTGAAATATTGCGAGTTATTTGATTGTCCAGGTTTCTTTTTTGTATAGACATAATCAATAAGTTTATAAATTTAGAACAGAAAGGATAAAGACATGACTGGTAGTCATAACAGATTAACTGCAAATTTCTTTCCAACAATTCATAAAAAAAAATTGTAAATAATACATAACTAATTGACCACCTAAATAGTAGTGTTCAAAAAATGTCTATAAGTATGGTTTAATACATGATATATGTATATCATATAAACTATATAAACAATACTATATAGTTTAATATATGATATATGTAAAGAATTTTTTTTTTATTTGATTGGATTGAAGTCTAGTCCAACAAAATACTGTTACACTAATTTAAACTTGATGAAATAGAAAAATAAGACATTCAAACGAAGATAAATAAAAATTATAATTAATGATATCTCATGACACATAAAAACAGATGTTATATTCTAAATGGCTACATTAATGTATTCGATTAAAACAATGTTTAATTGAGAGAAAGCTAACTCTGGAGACTGAGGTGCTTATTTAGCTCGAAAGTCGGAGATTATCCAAATCCACACAAAAGCTGTTAAATGCATCATTACATTTTCCGGAAAATTAGAGAAGCCTCTTTCCCCTAGTTGTACATCATGCCAAATATTAACGGTGTTTCTGTTCAGTTTTTAGAAATGAATTGAAACTATCTATATGATCACTTTTCTACTATTTTCAATTCCTCTATAATTCAATATAAAAGTTCTTAAGAAATTAGTATTTCTGAAATGTTTATCAGCCTAGTAATTTTATCGGTTAAATTATAATTAATTCATGACAACATAGAGAAATTAGGTGTCTCAGATACTGGGAACTGAGTAGGAATTCTTGTCTTCGGGAATATCTCAGATATGAATACTGTCATCTTAAAACTACCATGGACTTTATTTCTTAAAAACTTTCTTGATATGTATCATCAAATATCTTTAAAGAAAATAACCATTTATTATATCGTATATACTAATTAGTATCATAAATACTAACAGAGGTAAGCAGTTGTATCATATTTGTAATAAATATGAATGAATAAGTCTGTAATCAATTTGACAAGTTGTTAGAAATAAAGTTATTACATGCAAAGAATATAGGTATTTAAACTTGTGTTTAAAAAGAGTAAAATATAAATACTTTTTCATTTTGTTCCATATTTTATATTGTACAATATTGTATAGTGAAAACACAATAGAAATCTTAAGAAGATATCTGCTATATTTTCAATTTTTTTGGGCCTATACTCTCTTATATATGCTGAGCTCTTCGACCAAGATTGAAAACCTTACTGTTATCACGGGATCTGGGCTCACTCGCAGACAAGAATTCCTACTCAGTTCCCAATACAACTAACCCATGCTTACTGGCAGAGGCTGCAGCTCTTTAGCTGACTGTCGTTGAGCTACACTGGAGAAGAAATTGCGTCTTACACACAGTGATGGTGAAACCTGGTTACAAGCCAATGAGACACACCAGTGTTTTATATTAGAAATAGGTAAAACCTAATATAAATCATACTAACCTCAGTGGTATTAACAATATGCATGTGTTTCACACCAGTGTCTGCTTAACAATATGATTGGAGCCGCAGATAATGCTTTGGCCAACACCATTCGATACTTAAGCACCGAACTGCCCAGGGACATTACCCTTGGAGCTCCTTGTTGTACTGACCTGTGACAGCTGATACCCCCACACTCTCAAAGATGGGGTTCTGCTAATTTCTATCTATCTCATAGACCAATGGCAAAACCACTATTAACTCCAGCGTTATGTCTTTTACCACAAGGAGTGCACCAGGAGGAGGACTACTGAAAATCAGGCTACTGAAAACATATAGAATGAATGTTGAGCAGCTCAAATCTGTACTTTTAATAGCGATACACGAATTAAATTAATAATTGGTAAACAGTTGTTAACAATATCACCAATAAATTAAGTTTACCAATCTCCAATCTTTACTAAAGGTGACTTAACAGAAGAAATTCAACCATAACTGTATTAAATCATATTAATGTCACGATTATCTTAGATTGTCTTAGAACTATAAAAATATTAAATTTTCTGAAACAGTTTTGACTACATTTTGAACTATAGCTTCATGCAATGTATGACGAATTAATTTAGATATTTGAATGGTACAGTGGGGCAGGGAGTAGTAAAATGTTTGTGAAGTAAAACCTGTGTTTATTTCTGATCAACTTTTTGGAATGATTGATTGTTTGGTCTAAATATATTTATAACACATATATTGTTACTTCCTTCATGCTATTCTTCTTTTGTTATTAGATAATTTATAACAATATTTAATTCATATAGTGCGTAATTGTTATTTTTACTACTTTTAAAGCTAAAAGAATTGTATAAATTGCATCAAAAGTTATAAACACGATTATAAACAAAAAAAAACATAAATACACGATGCTTATAGTTAATAAAACATAAACCTTATGACAGTTTAATTGGGGTCAGGATAGGACTATCAGGTAACGTGTTTGTCTTTGGTACTGAAGTTTGCAGTTCCTAATCTTTACCACAACCAAAGATTTTTTTATGAAAGAGATGAAGTTATGTGTTTACTATCCGATTACGATGTCAAGTACTCGTTGAATATTTCTACTCCAGTGAATTTGAAAATTCAAAACTCCCAGTCTAGGATCAAACTGGATCCTGGGACCAAACTATCAAACTTGACTCACCTATAGCTAAAATGGGTACCAAATAAGATATAAACCACACTTTTTACTCTCCTTAGAACATATACCTAAAGCATATAAATTTGGATGATGATAATATTGTACTTAAGGAATACTGAATTTTTCCAAAGGCTTAATATATGACGCCTACTGACACCTCCAAAGTTAAGGTAAAATGTAGTCTAAGAGCCAAATATATGGCTTCTAGAAGCTTTTATTCCCATTTTATTACTAAAATGAAGTTCATGCTTATGAATATTGACATTAAAAGTATTTCTGTAACTATGATCATCAAATTTGAATGGGTGGAGTATAATATAATATATTTATATTAATATAATCATAAAAAAAGTATAATTTTATTATTAGTATTATAAATCATATCAGAAACATGAACTATTTCATCTCCAATAACATGTAGACGACTATTGTTTGCTTCTTAGTACAATATTTCTGTCTTATCAGTCAACATTTCAGCCAACGTAAGAGTTACGGCTGAGATTTGTTTTATGTTCTTTACTGTGTATATTCTTTCAGAAGATACATTTTTCGCCATCCTAATAACATTGTGGTCGTTAAACCAATGTATGTGCACTTCAGGAACTCATAGTTTCCTATTTTACAATTATGTTAGTATACAACATTACTTCGCTGGAGCTTTGGTTTTCTTTTGAATAATTACTGTTAACCTGTTTTGATATTAGAACGTGTACCCAGCCTTTCGGCCATATCACGTATAATAGCAGCACAGATTGATGCCTTTTAACGTGAAAGCTCTTTCGCCGCATCTCGGAGGCACCAAGCGCTATCCTAGGATAGAGACAATGTAAGCCTCCGAGATACGCCCGAGGTGGACCACGCGGAGGCGAGCTTCCACGACCCTACATCACTCACATCATGCCATTTAATCATACTACCATAACCAGAACTAAAACAAAACCAGCCAAAGAACCTTATCCAAAATCAGAAAAAGACATAAAGAAAAACAAACCTTCAGTAAGAACAAAAACACTGAGTTACTGTTTACCACTTCCTGTTAAGAAATTACTCCTTTCACTATCAAAAAACAGAAATATACATCTCTAACATAAGCGTGTCACTTGCTTATTGTCTCCTGAATTAGCACTTGATTTTCAAAGTTACAAATATAAAAATTTGCAAATCGGATGCCTAATGGAGACAACACCGCTTCTCAATCTATTTCGTTGTGTACACTTTATAAGCGCAAATGGACTCTAAAAAGTGAAAGCTTTCAGTAATTCTTCAAAGAAAGGTCATATGAAGGCAGGGTCTGGCAGCGAAATGTATCTTTCAATCACAGATGGCTACGATTGCCTCTTCTAGAAATACGTTCATTAATATAACAACACTTCAATACTCCTTACGGTTTAGCAGCTCGTAATAATTCTAAAATGCCATCCGTAGGTTTGAGCATATATCTTACTGAAAGATTTTGTGATGTAACCTATTCAACGTTATAACTAGACCATATCTGTGTCTTCTTACTTAAGATACGATGGAGCGCAATTAAAAATTTGTTTTCTGCGTCGTAATCAATAATTATAATTGGAGACAATAATTCTCCAATGACAATTCTATATATATATATGAAAGTATAAGCCACAAGGAAAAAGTAAAAAACACAAAAAATATGCTCTAAGGCCTTTCAAATATATGTCATCAGAGAGCAACTAAATATTGATAACAACAGAGGTTACAGGTTTGTTACAAAAAACAAAATATGGGGATAGTGTTTTTTACTTTTTCCTTGTGGCTTATACTTTCATTAGTTTTCATCAAGTGTTTATTGTGATTATCTAATATATATATATATATATATATATATATATATATATATATATATATATATATATATATATATAATAAATGATCAAACCGCAAAGTTGTCAGTTGGGTTTTTGAAGACTGCTTATTACGGTAGAAGGATTTTAGTTTTTTTTCCTCATCTTTTATTGTAGTTATGGTTATAAAACTATATTACATGAAAGAAGAATAAATGGAAATATCAAAGTATTCTGCATATTCATAAAAACATACAAATAGCAAAAATTAAATAACTAGAAAAAATTTATCAGCTTGGAATCAAATTGAAAAAACACTATTTACATAGAAATTTTTGCATACCAAAGACGGGTTCAGGATGCTAGTGTATCAATGGAATTGCCGATCAACTGAAATGGAGCTAACGATTGTTCCAAGTTACTTTCTTTACTCAACTTTCCACTTTAATAGTATTGAAATAAAAAAAAAAGCTTCCTTTATCAGCATGGTTATTCGGTGAAAAGGAAGCAATACAAACCTTTTCCTTTTCTTCTCAATAGGGTATTTATTAGTAGAGATTACTTTATCTTCATTTTCTTTATTAAGTTGTCTTTAAAAAGTTCCATACTCTCTTCTTAGTTTTTTACATTCAATTCATTGATAAAACTACTCTAAACTCATTAATTCCAAAATATTTTTTAAATAGTTTTTAAATCTGATTAAATTATGCTAAATATTTTTTTTTTTAAAAAGCATTAATACAACACAATATACTTTGTCCATTATTCGAAGTTGAGTTTTCAATTTTTAATGTTATATTATCATTTCTGATTAATTAAAATTTGGTGGAATTTATTTATTGTCATACAATTTTTAAGTTGATTGTGTCAAAAAATAAAATTTCCTTGTTCTATATCGGTACATAAAATTTATATAGAACAATTAAATTAAATGGACATTAACTTTTTGTCCATGTTATCTCAACATAAAGTATTCAGGTCATGACGTTATCAGACTTTTTTCGTCATTACGTCATAATGAAATTGTACCGTAATTGTTTTTGATCGCGTCAAACTGTGTGATCTCTATCTTGTAGATAAGCTTTATAAAATCAATCATAAGTCAAAAATTCCAAAATTTTATATTTTAATGTAAAAATGCCTATTAAGTGTTTTTTGTAAACATCTGAGAACTTATTCATATTATCATATTATTAGTTTTATAATGCTCTTAAAATTGCAACACTATAGAGTTAGCAGTTAAGGTCGAAAAATATGTTGCCTAAAATCATATTTTCCCCAAAAATATCATCTGTACTACAGGGCCCACTTTTGTGTAAAATATCACTTTGGTTCATCAAACAATTTAGCGTGCCCACAAAATGTTTAATACACACCCATTCATCCACACACACACACACACACACATAGGCATTAACAAAAAAACACCAAAAAGGACTTAAGAAACCTTAAAAAAGGTAAATCCGCTGAGTTGAAAAATTTTCATGATGCCTATACTTAACTTGTAGTAAAGTAAAAATCTCTGTTGTAATGAAATATAAGACATTAACATATTGGGGTTGGACATTTCTCAATTGAACGATAACTTCCAATAGTAATAATTATATGTAAAAATGTTATAAATATCACTAAAATGAAATGAATGATCAGGTATTCATTACAACGCTTTGGTTTCATCCGAACAAACTTTGCTTCATTTCTCACCAGAATCTCTTGTAGATTATAAACAAGTGTCAGATTATTTTAGTTGTTTATTATAAAAAAAAATGAAACTCTTTTATTTCTGTCTATTAGTCCAATAAGTGCAGATCAAAAATAATCTTTATTACCTATAAACGTTAATATATCCCTATTCCATAACTCAAAATTTCTAAGCTGATCACATTCCATATGTTTAATGTCAACTTAATACGTCAGAACCATACCTATAATAAAAATTGTGCAGGGAGATTTCTAATAAATTCCAAAAAAAAAAATTATTTTTTAGATTATCGAACTTCTAAGAAAGGGGAACACTGTTGGGGAACCTGCTGTTCCATCTTAAGGCTAACATTTAAATATAAACTTTAGTGATTATATTATTTTAGTTTTTAAGATATCTCGCTAGATACACACACACACTCACCTAGAACAATTTGTGAACCTATGTTACTGGACTCAGAGAACTTCTAAATGTGTATTTCCATTGAAAACTCTATACCAAAATTGTAACTGAAATATCTATTTTTATGTCCAATAGAGCGTAAATGTATAAAAAAAAAAAGCTGAAATCAGATACCTCAACAAACTACTAAAGTACTCTAACTTTTCTCATGAGAATAGCTTCCACTCTGCTGTCTTCAGATTCATTATCCTATTTGCGAATTAGTTATTTTCAATAAAATTCTTAACTGGTTGTAGTGTTTAGTCATGAGTCACCCAGATTGCTTATTTGAGCAAAACATATATTATTTTTTGAGCATAAATAATTATTTTTATTTTGTTGACTGTTTTTATAAAGGTGAATGAAAATTGTTCTATATATCACTTGTAATTCAACCATTTATGAAAATATACCAGATTAGAATTATAAATGCATGTTCATTTCCTCTTACATCCAATAGTGCTTTATAGGGGATTGTCGTTATTTCAGTATATTTGGTAACAAGTGCAAATACGGTTTTTAATTAAATCCCTTACAAAGGAATGCCAATAAACGTATTACATGAGTTTAACTTTACAAAATTATCTAGCAATAAAAATCCCAATACGACTTTATCATCTGCTTTAACTCACTTATTGAAGCATGATGTTCGTTTGAAAGTTTGGATGGATTTTAACTGAATTGTCTCAGTTATAAAAACATATATTTAGTGCTTACTTTAAACATCAAAATGTAAGTATTAGAGATATTTATTTATAAATTAAAATACTTCAATATGAATTTCATACTTTTTTCATTATTTATAGTACTTTTTTTAATCAAAAATAAATAATGTCTTTATCTCCAGGACGAAAAGTAACATTTTAGGTCTAGTTTTCATGTAATAATGTAAGACATTTAATCTCCATACTAAAAAGCGTGGGAATAATAAAAAAATGCCGGGTGACAATGAAATAACAGGGATATAATCCAGGTTGTCCAACCTAATTATTTTGTTGATATGAAGTGAAATGAGATCGGAAACATTTAGGGTGGCAAGCCTGATGTTTAACTCCCAGCTGTATTCCTAATTATTCTACTTTGTTTTGTTTACATACTTCTATTTACCATTCTTAAACCTTTATTCTGGATTAATAAGAGTTATTATTAATGGTTTTTATATTAATTATTACTTAATAAATTATTATTATTATTATAGAACCTTTTCTGGAGATAAAATATTGTATACGCCTCGAGAATAATGAGCTGTTATTCCGTCACGTATTTATCTCCTTCAGCTACGCCTTGGAAGTTAATTATCATTAATTCCTCGGCTGAGCCTCAGGAATTAAAATTCCAAAAGCCCTCGGCTACACCTCGGGATTTATTAGCCTTCATTTCTTCGTCGTTGCCTCAGTAATCAACTAAAACACTCGGGAAATAATAGACCTCACTATTCTCTGGGTGCAAAACTATCTGTTAAATAAATATAATACCTGTAAATACACATAGGAAAAAAGGATATATATGGTATTAAATTTTGCAGCAGCTTCTGCATTGACTAACCTTTTGTTGGCTGCCTCCAACTTACGTACTACTTTACGCTGAGTAGGCTGTACTCTGCATAATATGTCGACCAAAGACATTCAAAATGCACTATCATTACATATTACACTGTAATCTGAAGGTGTAATTTGGAGGAGTCCATTCTACCAAACTAGATTTACCTAAGAAACTATATTTTTAACCACTGAAACCAAATTTTATTTCTATAAATAAATGTTGAATTAACCATAACTAATTTTCATAATTAAGGTCGAAGGTTTGTTATAAATTATTTTTACAGTGATCAAAAATTATTCATAAATTACTAAAAAGATAGTTTCTTAGATAATTCTAGTTAGGTAACAATTGATCACCTGTAATATTTGGATTACAGTGTAACATGTAGTGATAGTGCATTGTGAATGTCTTTACCCAGCTTATTCTGGAGTGTAAAGGATATAACAGAATATTTTTTATATGTTACAAATTGTAACCTTCCGATTTTGTTTTTCAATATTGTTATCACATTAATTTTTATATTTAATCGCTACTTAACTTTTCCCATTGTTTATTTTGCATTAGTTTATTGTTAATTTTGTGAAATCTACCTGAAGATGATTTCTGTAAAATTGAAAGCTCGTGAATTAAACACACCGGATGGTAACTTATAGACTAGGAGGGGCCAACTTGTGAGCCACATGTGGCTCTTTGAAGGATTATTTGTGGCTCTCAATAAATGTACACGAGTTCCCTTATCATTTTTTATTTTTATATTTTATATTATATTTTAAAAAATGACTATCATTCCATATGTTTCTCTGTATATTTCATACATACCTTTTAAATACTTATTGAATTGTAGCCCTCAAAAGATTTTGAATTTTTTAAAATTGCACGGACTATCAAGGAGCTTGGCTACCCCTGTTATAAATTTATTTCATACCGTCAATGTCTCTGAAACAGCTCCTGCGGGAACTTTCACCGCAACTTAATTTTATACTTAAGTATCTCCTATATTTAATTTTAAAGTGATTCTTATCTACTTTATTCTCTGTGACCGGACCCGTATGCTGCAACATTATGCATCAGCGCGCTTGGTTTCCCTCTCTTCTCTCTCCTGAAGACGGTCCAAACCGAAAATTAGAGACTTTAAGCGTGTTTCTTTATTGTCTGTATGTTTCTTTATCTAAATTGAACTTTAAGTATATATATATATATATATATATATATATATATATATTTAAGTAACTTACCACAAGAGATAGGAGACAAACGCTTTGAGACTCTTCGTGCATCACATCGTCCGAGGATGTCACTTACTCTCTGACGACGTAATACACGAAAGACATCAAGCGTTTATCTTCTATCTTTTGTGGTGAGCTACTTGAATATTTATATCACATGTTCTTGTGATAATTTTGTACATATATATATATATATATATATATATATATATATATATATATATATATATATATATGTCATATAAGTATAACATCATACATTATATATAAATATATATATATATATACACTTTAACACATAGAAAAGAACACAGAAAGACACTACAGAAAGACACTACAGAACTCACTTGGATATTTCGACATCCGTCGTCATCGGGAAGAAGTGCGAAGTACTCGCGTTGAGAAGCAAACTGCTAGTAGCAGTTTGCTTCTCAACGCGAGTACTTCGCACTTCTTCCCGATGACGACGGATGTCGAAATATCCAAGTGAGTTCTGTAGTGTCTTTCTGTAGTGTCTTTCTGTGTTCTTTTCTATGTGTTAAAGTGTTTATTGTCCACACGGACCTTTCATTTTTTTATATATATATATATATATATATATATACATATTAAATATCTTAGCCTCATTTCTGAATTTCTTCCCGTGTTTGGGGGTTGATTTGCATTTGAAATGTTTATTGTGCATCCTTGTTATTTATATAGCAAAATATGAAAATGATAATCCAACAGGACTATAAAAATCTAAATATTACTTCAAACTTAGAACAAAAGAGGATCCATAGTATACTGTGGTCAAATATTTCAAACAGTTCGTCATCTAGAAAATGACAAACCAAGAGAAGACGAGTCTCGATTCGTCTTTGACCATATTTCTCTTGTTTCATCTTGTATTCTATCTCCTCATGACAAACTGTTCCTCAAAATAACCATCAAAGTAGACAATTTTCTTTTTCATGTTTTATATATATATATATTTGTGAATTTTGGTAGCAGTCCTTCTTTTAAGCACATATTAGTAAAAACGTAACCATAGTTGGCAGACACTTGCTTCTTTATAAGTTTCTCTATCTTCCTAAATAAGTATTTCGTTGTTGTATCTAAACTGTATAACAAACTTCCTACACAGTTAACAGTCAACATGTTTCAACTCTTTCATAGAGCCATCTTCAGTACGAGAATGATTCTCAATAGCTTTTCCCTTTATATAAGCAAAGTAGAGTCAATTAGAGGGATTAAGGTTGTTTGTTCAAAGCTGGAG
The DNA here is from genome assembly GCA_026182355.1 of Hermatobates lingyangjiaoensis. Lineage (NCBI taxonomy): Eukaryota > Metazoa > Arthropoda > Insecta > Hemiptera > Hermatobatidae > Hermatobates > Hermatobates lingyangjiaoensis. The sequence goes on along the minus strand of JAPFBL010001923.1, from coordinate 5,338,282 downwards.
GGGTGAGTGACCTAAGGGGTCGCTGTTATTACCTGGGCTGAATCTAAATGTTTTACTCACTTATTTTTTCAAAGTAAAAAGGTCTAGAATGGGACAACATTTGCATTCAGGTTTAGCTTCTCATCATAAGTTTCCTCACCTAGATCAACTAGAATAAAGGTTATAGTTCACTACAAGCATTATTTACTTTTACGTTATAGTTCCTTTACATATTTCATGCAATTTTCGTAAAAATCATTTCATGTTTACTACAAAATCAGAATTTCTGGCGCAACCAAGTTTTAGAAGAAAAAATCAGATACCATTCGTTATGTGACAGAAAAGTTGATTGCTAAAGAGATGATCAAAAAAATGTAGTTTTAGTTAATCAATGTTTATAAAAATTCTATTTGTACCCAGTAAAAACTAAATCTTTTTTTCCAAGAGTTGTATTTAAGACCACAAAATTGAATGGAACGGGAGATTCCTTCTCTTTATTTAATAGTCTTCTCTCGTAACAGCCTTTATACAGGGAATGATCCAATTGGACCTTTTATATGTTTATACCAGTTTGGTGGGTTTTTTTGTATTTATTATCATTATTTGATTTTAAAAATTGTATTTATCCCTATGTTTGAAACGTGTTCTCCTATTTCAACTATACGACCACAATGACGGTCTACCTCCGAGCAGCTAGACGGAGAATCCTAAACCCTTTACACTCATCTACCATGATCAAGACATAACAACGTATTTTCATCAAAAGTAAGTTTTATCAGCTAACTGTATCTGTATCACAATTATCTGTGATCTATCAAATAGTCATAATAAAGTAAGACACATATTAGGATTTTCAAATCTTTTGTAATTCGTTTTGAAATTATTTCATTTAAATCAAATAATTTAGCTTTAAATACTTCATACTATTTCAGTTATTCCTTATTTATTTTTATAATTCTAGTAATTTTTTATAAAACTTATATTACACTTAATTTAACATTTTATAAAACTTACTCCATCTCCCAAGATCCAACAAAATAATTTTAACTATTAATTTCATAGTTTCATAGTCTAAGAGGCCCTTAAGAATTTTTTCGAAAACCTAGAATACAAACAAAAATTTTAATTAAGCTTCTCAATCAGAAATCAGAAACCTCCTTAAAAGGTTTCCCTCAGTTTTATTGTGATGTCCGAAGGATTAAAAAAAAAATAAAAAACTTTTCTGTAGTTTTAAGTAAAATACTGTTAAAGTGTAAGGTATATTTACAATTATTTTAATGTTTTGTCACTACTTTCTAAAATAAGTAAATAATTTAAAACAGTAAAATAATTAGAATGAACTAAAGTTTTATTTTGAATGATCTGAGTTTCGTTGTAAAATAGAGCTTAATAGCATTTGCCTGCCTGAATACCGAATTCAATGCGCAGTTAACACAGTTTAAAGTTTCAATGTGACATTACTCATCAAAAGCTGCATAGCAAAACTAGGAGTATCTCAACTTTTTTAGTGTGTTAAATTGATGATGTGAGTGTAGTAGTAAAATATTTTGTTGCTCTTTGAAAATTGATAACATTAGTTCAATTTAATACTGTTAATTATTTTGTAACACTTTGTTCACTTGTTGAATGAATTGAATTATATATTTTCAAATCTAGGTATGGATATTTTTAGGAAAAATTAAGAATCAATTAGGAGAACAACAAAAACTGATGCCACAACGTGATAGAAGCACGCACCTTCTAATTTACACGTTGGATAGTAGCCAAACCAGTAAAGGCACTGCAAAACAATGTTGCACAAATTTATATTTACTGGATTGTTTTTGCATCTACAATAGATACGAAAAACGGACTTTCACAACCAATCTATACTCCAATCAATTTGGACTTAGCGTAATGAGTGTAAGAAACTGCAAAAGAATCCATTATGTAAAAAATTCTATTTCTTTAACTGTATATAATAAAAAAAATTACTTATTCAACATGTTATATTGTCTACTTAACTACCTCTTCCAACAAAAAATGTCTATTGCTTAGTAAGTTGAGATTCTTTGCTTCAAAATCTACCGTAAGTCTCTCTTTTCACCGCTCTAATCCGCATACCAAATATCTTTCATCTAGTATTATATCAGGCCAGCTACTAACCCTCAAGCTTCTGGAACTGATGTTGACCTAAGGGTTTACTGCAATGAAATTGGTATTGAACAGAATTCACTAAGAGAAGTGACATCTCGAGTCACTCCTTCCTACTTTCACATGTCATCATGTACAATCATAAACCCATACCTATTACTACTACTACTACTACTACTACAAACCAATTTGATAAAACAGTTATTACGACTATGGATTATTTTGTTATACATTAACATAAGGATATTGTTATAATTATTCTACTGCTTTAGAATTATTGCATAAGTATAGAGATCAAAATTTGATTACCTTGGAAATCTGTTTATGTTGCAGCATTCTTCTTTAATACTGTTTCATGATGGTTACTATTTGTTTTCTGGGAGGTTTCTTTACGGTTATGTTCTGTTTTGCTTGTTTGAGTACACAGTGTTTTTTTTCCCCATATTTTTTTTCCTATTTTTATTTTTTTTTGTTTTTTTTTTCTATATTATTTTTACTGGGTTGCCTATTCTTCCTTTGTTAGTCCCTATGGTTTGTTTTCTTGTATTGTGTAAAAATGTTTGTATAAATTTGGCTAAATTGTTCTATGTCTGTTCTAGAGTTGCAAGTGTTTTTCGTTTGTCCTATGTGTATTATTTCCTTTACTAGTCTCTTTTGGGTGTGTTTTTCTTTGTCTATTATATGTGGGTTTTGAAAGTCAAAGTTATGTTTTTGTGTGTTGGCATGTTTAGCTAGGGCGCATGTTATTTTTTGTCCTGTAATGTCTGATTTATGCTGTGAAATCCTGTTTGCTAAGTATTGGCTGGTTTGCCCTATATATTTTGTATCACAGTCGTTGCAGTTAATATAGGGCAAACCAGCCAATACTTAACAAACAGGATTTCACAGCATAAATCAGACATTACAAGACAAAAAATAACATGCGCCCTAGCTAAACATGCCAACACACAAAAACATAACTTTGACTTTCAAAACCCACATATAATAGACAAAGAAAAACACACCCAAAAGAGACTAGTAAAGGAAATAATACACATAGGACAAACGAAAAACATTTGCAACTCTAGAACAGACATAGAAAAATTTAGCCAAATTTATACAAACATTTTTACACAATACAAGAAAACAAACCATAGGGACTAACAAAGGAAGAATAGGCAACCCAGTAAAAATAATATAAAAAAAAAAACAAAAAAAAAATAAAAATAGGAAAAAAAATATGAGGAAAAAAAAACACTGTGTACTCAAACAAGCAAAACAGAACATAACCGTAAAGAAACCTCCCAGAAAACAAATAGTAACCATCATGAAACAGTATTAAAGAAGAATGCTGCAACATAAACAGATTTCCAAGGTAATCAAATAGTGATCTCTATACTTATGCAATAATTCTAAAGCAATAGAATAATTATAACAATATCCTTATGTTAATGTATAACAGAATAATCCATAGTCGTAATAACTGTTTTATCAAAAAATTCCTCTTTGTTACCGAACATATTAAAATGTAATAAATTACCAAATAGTAGTAATAGTAGTGCTAATTGTAAAACAATCATGTTGTAGCCCTGAAGATGACATAAATATATGTCGAAACGTCGGCAAATGAACTAGTTTTAATCATTGGACCTCAAACCTCAAGAAAATTACATCATATATATATATATATATATATATATATATATATATATTTGTAAAATTTGGGAGCAGTCCTTCATTCAAGCATATTTCATTGAATAACTGACCGTATTTCACTGATGTCATTTTCTTCACCAGTTTTTCAAGGTTTCAGACATAATGAAAATGTCGGTTCGCACTTAATTAGTATTCTCCAACGTTTGTATGAAGGAAAGAAGAAGTTATGCAGAAACCTTGAAAAACTGCTGAAGAAAATAACATCAGTGAAATATGGTCAGTCATTCAATGAAATATATATATATAAATAAAAATACTAAACAATCCAGACTGGACAGATAAATAAATGAAAAAGACAAACATAATTAATATTAATCAATATATATTAAGTCAGCACAGTAACAAAAAAAATGGAATAATTTCCTGTTTCTTTGAATTAGGGTTGTTGTTAAGAACATACCTTAAAATAAAATATGGAACATACATATTTTTGCTTAATCTTTTTGGTCATTTAATTGACTCCGCGGAGAAGTTTACTGTGAATAGAAATAGCAGAACACCTACTGATGTCTCTAAATTTCAATCAAAATTATTTTCTGGATCGGATATAAATAAGAATATCTATCATTTAAGCGATTTTGTTGAGGATCTTTCTTCTCTTTGCAGATCGATCACTTGTTTTCCTGGTGATATTGAAATAAGGTATATTGATTTTTTTTTCTGTGTATAATGATGACAACTGACTTTTTACTAGTGTGGTTAATTTTCATCTCTCTTCTAATCATGAGATCCACTAAAGTTAAGAGAAAATAACCTTCCTCCTGTTGTTTATGATCTACTGATTTAACCCACTTTGTTATATACTACTAAACAAGTATACAATTAATATTCAATTCATTCATCAAATCACACAAAATGAAAACAATAAAACTCTGAAACATTCTCTAAACTACATTTCGACAAGAACCTACAATCATTTCGCCAGTAATTGAATACAGCAATCTGCGATCAACCAAGGAACTGTAATAAAAAATTATTAAAATGATATCAACTTAATGATACTTTAAAACATTCTAAGAATTAACTCCAAATAAAATGGATATTTATAATTACTGTTTTGAACAAGTAATTACTGTTTAAATATAAGTAAATTACTGTTTTTAAATATTCAGTAATTTGTTTTTCATTCCATGTTTTTGCTTCATTTTAGATGCTCATAAAATGGCATATAGTCAATATTTTTTCGTTATTGAGCTAATAAACTCAACACTAAAGATTTTCACAATGGGTATGCAAATAAGAAAAAATCTAGAGTGGCCCACACTCTATTTTACTATAAGTGAAAAATATCAAACTGGTTAACAACAAAATTATTTTTGTCTCCTCAAAAACTTTCACATTCAATCATAAGTCAAAATGTTTACAATTTATTGGAAAAATACCCTTTTTGGCGTTTCAAAATTATAAAAATCTCTCGTTTTTATGTAGAATAATTCTTTATATATTTTTTCCAAAGGTTCCATGTTGAGCACATCTCAGTTAAAATTATGCAAATGACGATCAACTTCATCAACTATATCTATAGTTTAGAAGAAACTAGGTTAGTGAGGAAATGCTTTGAGCGTCTGCATTACCTGGATACCGTACCTACCAACGCTACGAGATTGAATTGGGTTTCTCAGGTTAAACAGTTCTTTGCCAGTTCTATTGACAATCAAAATATTCTAACAAGCAGGATCAGCAATGAGTCAAGGAACACAATCCTCAAGAATTACTCCAATAGACTTAAGTTACAGGACTTCCATAAAATACAAAGCTCTTCTTACAGTAAATTATATAGAATAATAAACAGTTTTAACCACATAGACACTAGCTATTTAAATCCAGATCTCAATTTAACATATAATTATCAAAGAACACTAGCGCAAATAAGAACAGCAGGCGGTGACAGCCTACACCTTTCGTTCAGAGGTATCTTATATAAAATTAAAACTGAGGAGCTCTGTACAATATGTAATATGCAGGAATGTGAGACTTTGGCCCATATACTATTGAGATGTCCTATCTATGGCCCTCAACGGCAAGCCTTCTTACCCCACAGCTTTTTCAATAACGAGTGGTCGGATGAAACCAACCTTGCCTCTCTCCTAGGAATTGTACACAAAAGGCAGGCTGCAAATATATTTTACTTTTTTGTAAATATTTTAAAAATTAGAGCTTTTATTTTAAACGAATAATAAAAAGGAGAAAAGGAAATTAAAAAAAGAAAAAAAAACTATTTTGTAATTAGTTATAATAGTAATAGTAATAATTAGTAATAATAGTAGTTTTGTAATTACTATTTTGTAATATTTAACTATTTTGTAATTAGGTTTTCAACTATGCTATAAATTTTTAATTATTTTGTAAAAAGTTTTTTAACTATTTTGTAAATATTTTAAATATTAGAGCTTTTATTTTAAATGAACAATAAAAAGGAGAAAACAACAGAAAAGCTTTTAAGAAATATTCAAATATCAGTATATTTAAGAATTTATTTGTTTTGTTTTTTATGTATTTCGTTATTATTGATAATATTATGGCTTGAAAATACTAGCATGTGAATTTTAAACTATGAAGCAATGTAATACTCCTTTGTATAAAGTTTATACTTTAAATACAAATATTATTCTATTCTATTCTATTCTATATATTTTTTCCAAAGAATATTCTCAATGTTGAATTACGTTTTAATTTTGATCTTTATAAACTTTTCATACCCAGAATATTATTACATCCTAGTGCTGTTTATAAAATTACTTTTCATTTCCATTGTAGAAAATCATAAAAACTAATTTACTCTCAGCAAGTGTTAGCTTTTCCTGCAAGCTGCACTCTTTTATAAGATTGTTGAAAATATATCTTGAAACATAATATATCAGTAATTAGCCAGTTTTTCATACTCAAATCAAATTTAAAACCGGCTTTTCAGTATAATTTAAAACTTGTATAGTTCGAAACTTCAAATTTCTAAAAGCTTAAATATAAAGTATTAGACTAGTGGATAGTGAAAAACTGGATATTTTGTCAAAAAACATAGCAGATCTTTTATGGAATGAATTAGTCCATTTTTCATACTTCAATATTACCCAAAGACAATATGATTTATATACACAATGAAATCTACCTCTAATATTAAGTTTTGTTCAAGAATGCATCGTATAGATTAATTAGAGCATTTTGTTTGATATATCCAACATACCATTCTATATAAAAGTATTAATAATGTTCAATTCTTTACATATAGAATTTTATTCTTCTTACATCTCATATTAGTCATTAAATCATTTCAATTTTTTTCATTAAAGCTCTAAACATCAATTTTATTTCGGTCGATTCACTTAAAAAAAGTTTTTTAAAGTTAATATAAAAAACTTTAAACATATATATTATAGTGAATATGTAAACATATCTGATAATTGTAGCAGGTGATCCATTATTTCAGGATAAATATTCAGTTTTTATAGCTTTATTGCTCTTTGTGGCATTTTAAATTTTACGAACTTTCTTTTTATAATTTGTAAATTTTTTGGTAAAATTTCATTGTTCTATAATGAGCCGTTCAGCGTTAAAAAAACATTTTCTGAAAACACAGGATGTACCATGAATCTCATACCCCACATAATGCTCTAAACTCAGGCATAATTTCACTTTGATCAGTCAAACGGTATGGCTTGCATCCTCCTGAGAAGCTTTCAGATTGAATCAGAAGTCAAAATTTTCACATTTTATTGAAAAAAAAAATATTCCAGTTGTTTTAAGAACTAAATTTTTTTTCAGTTATTGCTTTTGTAGCTTTCACGATAATGCCAAAATTTGAATGCTCTAGAGTTAGTAGTTTAGGAGAAAAGAAATATTGTCTAAAAACACATTTTGGCCAAAAAAGTAACTTTCCCATCATACATAATTGTTCCTAAACAATAGAGTTCATCTACACTCCCATTTAAAATATAAATTTGATGCATAGAAGATATAGAAAGTAGCGTGTACACAAGCTTTGGATACATTCCCACAGACACATGCACACACAGACATCATCAAAAAACGTCATAAAACGATTTTGGGGACCTCAAAGTATGTAATTTCGTCAACATTTTCGTGATCAAATTTTTTCACGATTACTATACTTTACTAATAGTAAGTTGATAATAAGTGAATAGTTATGTACAACAAATTTTTGTCGTTTCTCTATTATCTACTATTACCCTAAAACCATATTCATATACTTCTGGTCTTTGAATATTTCTCTTTATAAATAACTAATTGATCCATAATTTAAATATTTAAAAGTAAATATAAATTTAAAAGTGTTTAACCAAAGTAAACTGTATAATAAATCTATTATAATAATAATATATGTTCCAGCTACGAATGACAAGATATATATTGCTTTAAAAGTATGGCATATTTGTTAAGATTTCAAGATCCATTCATTTATCATTCTTGAAATGTAACAAATGAACCTACAAAAACCATGTTACATGTGTTAGTCACATCAATACAATACATTTGAAATAGTAATTTTGATTTTAAAACAAAGTACATGTAATTGTTTAATCAATATTATACAGAAGGGTTATATTTTCTTTTTCCCAATCATGGATTAAAAAAAATTATAATTACTCATACAGATATGTTTAATTAATTAATATTTTCAATCTATTTTTAATACATGAAATTTAGTTCATATATTTAATACCTCTAATTTAAAAATATGTGTAAACATTATTTTTTTACCCATTATTAAAACTAATCGGTCTGAAATTTCAATAATTAATTATATATTTTCTAAAATTATATCCTTGAATTAGGCAAATGTTTAAACATTCATTAAATATACTGTTTGTATAAATGAACAGTATTTAGTATTTCATATCATTACATTTGAAACAAAAATAATTCAGATCACTGAAATATTATATACGGAGACAAGCTCACATGGAATTCATTTTTTTTCCTGAAGGTCCTAAAGTATAATTTATTAATTGCCTAGAAAATATAAATAGACATAAATACTTAATAATTATTTTTCCTAAAGAAAAAATAATTGAAAATGCTTTGTTGTTATTTTAGCTCTTTTCTGTTGTTGCAATTATGAATAAATTATGTAGATACATAAATCCCAAAAAAAGTATTAAGTAATATTTTATTTATAATAATCAAGTAAAAACACATTTATAATTTTTTTTTCAAATTGTATTACTTTCCGCTGAATTTCTCATTTTATATCTACTGTATTCAACAATAACTTAACTGATATAATTTCTTTACTTAGTTTTTAATAATAACTCCATGAACTGTATAGTACTATCAATAAATTACAATTTACAACTATTTAAAAATAAATTATGATTTTTAATACAATTTGACTTTTTTATGAACTTTATAATATGACGCTAATATTTTCAAGATCTTATCATCAACTATATATTATCAACATATCAAATATATGTTGTGCCTAGGAATATTATTTATTTATTCCACAGGTTTGATAATTAATTAAAAAAAATTGTTATAGTTGAACATAACTCAACGTTTATATAAAAATGTATAGATTTTTTTTGTTAAAACTTTTTCAAACACGTTATGCAATAATACTTTTTTTCTATATAAGCTTGTTAAGATGATTCTATAATGCGTTTCTTTTTCATTAATTTGAAGATAAAAACTCTATTTGATTAATAAAGTTAGTAATTTGTAAATGCCCTCTATTAATATTTTTATCTGTTTTATCCTTACATAAACTTATTAGAAAATACAGCACATAATCTTGTTAGGGGAGTTGTTTAACATTCGTGTTTATTGTCTTCCATCTAGGGGTAGAAATTAAAATATTTAAGGGTTGAAGGGAAGCATTTAATGACAAGCATATTAATGTTGGTATAACATTGGAGTGCATGGCTCGCTTAGCTCATCCCCTATGCATTAAGGTAATTAAATGTTCCACACATCATGCCATTATAATTCTGCTCTCCTAGAAGATCAATTTTTAATCCATCAGAAAGGAACAATGGATACTTAAGACCATTTTATTAAATTTAACTTAAGTATTTTAAATAAAATAAAAATTCTAAATCTAAAAAAAAAATATTTATTTATTTAGTTTTAATTCTCATCGTGACTTAAACTATTTCAAAAATTTGTAAATAAAATTATTTTTAGTAAGAACTTACCAGAGATGAACGTCATGATGATTGGGCAAGAAAGGATTACGATACGATACATGGCGCAATGTATTTCCTGTTATTAAATGTTTATTTAATTTGTTTTAAATATAAAAATAAATAATATAAAATTAATTGAAGTTGTGAAGTATGTTTTGAGTCGTGAAAAAGATCGCGATTGAAGAGAGAGGGAGATGTGAGCAGGTGGCTAGGTTGGCCAGAGCCCACTGAACTGTAGAGGCTTGCTTCGCCCTAGCGCATGCCTTTTCAAAACATCCCTCTCTTTTGTCCCTCACAGGAACTTGAATCGCAATATCAAAACAACTCCATTGACTTCTTGCTTCCTACTTGCCACATAATTATAACTACCATAAATAATTGAATATTAATTTTTGCAGAAGAAAATTCCTAATATCTAATTTATATATATTTATTAACACCTCTTCTTCTTACTTCCTACGTAAACTATATATTTATAAATACCATAATTGACTATTAATTATTACTAGAAATGTATAAATATTGCATTTAATGAAGAGTTATTATTAGAATTGCATTCATATTACATAAAATCTTGTTAAAATAAAATACTATCACATCAGTTCTCGACTGATAAAGAACCAATTAATAGACTGAAAACATTAACAAATTATTTTGATAGAGCGCATGATGCCGAACCAACCAATCTGTCATTTAATAATATGGAAAACTTTTTTTCCATGTCTTGATCAATCTGTACATGTATGGCAATAAAAGACATTAGTTGTTAAAACATAACAAAGTAATACCTTATATTTGCATACAAATTATAACAATCATTATATGAATTGGACAGAAATTATAATGGTCACGTGAAAAAGATAATTTTTTAAGAAATATTATATAGATTCTTCATTATATTAACTATAAGAAATCAAATACTATAGATATTAATAATAGTTTATTCAAATTAGACTCAGCATTAACAGGAGTAATAGCGCTGTCTGCCAGATTTAAAATATCACTCACTCTCATCTGCCTGTTTTCTCAATACCAGACCATACGTCATTTTCTCTGGACTTCATCTCTGATTCTAACACGACTAGTTATTTTGGTTCAAAGATCTTAGATTTATTTCTCAATTTCTTCTTGAAACATTGACATATATATACACTCAGAATAAACTGAGACACATAGAAAAAATATAACAAAGACCCACTTTTCAATATTTCGACCGTTATAGCGGTCGTTCTCAGGAGAAAAAGTGAATTGATGGAAGGATTACAGTCAACTAAAGAACTCACTGGGTGGAGGGCTAAAGCACTGCTGCTGAAAAGGAGAAAAATAAAAAAAGAACTAAGGAGTCGAGATCAAAGAAAAAATTAAAGACAAATAAAGGTGAAGAAAACAAAAAAACAAAAAATAAAGGAAATGTATAAAAAAATATTTAAAAAATTGCAAAAGTTTAAAAAAAATGTAAGTTGATAAAATAAAATAATAAAAAATAACAAGTTATAAATAAATAGAAAATAAATAGATAAAAATAACAAAAAATAAACTAACTGTTTAAATTCAAGCCAGGTTTGGAGCGTGGCCCTAAGAGCCATATCTGGGCTTCCTCAGAAGCTTTTTTGAGTAACTTGTCTCTTATCACTAGGGACTTGTCTAAGAACCTGGACTGTGAAACAATCAGTGAAGCTGAGGTGATGGGAATTAGTGTGAGTGGCGACAGGGAGACTGCTGCGTTTACCAACCGAAAGCCTGTGATTATTCATCCGAGGGTTTCGCATCATAAATGCTAAGCCAACGTAGAAAGCATCACATGGGGTGCATTTCATGAGGTAAACACAGTCAGTGGAGATACAGGAGGAGGGATTGTGAATAGGGTAAGAATTGAGATTAAATGGATACGTGAATGAAGATCCAGAATTAACAATGGGACAGGTAAGACATCTCCGACGTCCGCAACGTTGCAGACTACCGAAGCTCTGGGGATTCTGAATGACTTTGCCAACACAACTAGCTAGATTAGGAGCTTTTCTACAGGAAATGCGGGCAATTGGTTAAAAACTGAAGTGGTATAGAAGGAAGAGGAAAGAATAGGGTAAAGTTCTTTTACAAGTTTACTTAATTTATGGACACTAGGGAAATAGTTGGTAAGGAGCCATAATAAAGTTAACATTAGCAGGGATGATTCGGCTATTGATGAAGCTGGGGGAATAACTGCGCTTAGTGAATTTGCTTTTGAGTTTTTGAATATTGGTTTCCCGAACTTTAAGATTATTACAGAGGTAGAGGGAGATTCTACATTAGTAGAGGGGAAAGAGACAGGGGTCTATGATTTAAAAAATAGCGTAGAGCTTCCAAACTTTCATCATGACCAGTGACAGTATATAAAGATTTCACATCCATAATAACCATGACAAGAGGAAACTCAAAGTAAATGAAACACAATTTTTGGACAACGAGGATTATAAGGAACAAGAATGGCTACATCTTCCCGGGAGAGCCTCTCACGCGAAGAAGAGTTTTTGAGAAGTTGGCATAAGGAGTTATTATAAGTGCGACTGGAGTGAGATGTTAATGAGAGGTCGCATTGCTGGTCATTGAGTTGTCTCATAGCCTCACGACAATAGTTGTCGTAATTCATGAGAACTACAGAAGACCCTTTATTGGCAGGCATAATCATGAAATTGCTGTCACTTCTCAGCTCATGAATTGCCCTTCTCTCAGGAAAAGACAGGTTGTCTGTAGGATTTAATAAATTTAGAAAAGTTGGATTGGAAATTTTTTGAAATAATAAAGTGATGAAGAGTTTAACTGGGTGGGAAGCAGGAAGGGAAGGTGGTTCATTAGAAGAGAGAGGTTTGAACTGTTTGAGAGAAGAGTGGAGTTTAGAACTGACACTATCATTGCCACCAGCACAGGATTTCCAAAAATACTGACAACGAAATGATCTGAAAAACATTTAAACATCCTCAAGAAGCTTGACATGGCTAACTTTAGGTACAACAGAAAAAGCCAAGTTACTCTAAAAGCTTCTGAGAAATTCCACATTTGGCTCTTAGGACCACGCTCTAAACCTGGCTTGAATTTAAACAGATAGCTTATTTTTTTGAACTTCAAGAACAGACCGAGTCCTGAAAATTTTTATTTTGTAGGCATATATATATATAATACATCAATAATCAAACCACAATATGAAAATGGGAAAACAAGACTAAGATCTTTCAACCGTAACAGGCGGTCTTCATCACAGTCAAAAACCCAACTGAAACACTAGATGCAGAAAACAAATGGTGAGGGGTTGAGAAGAGTGGGAGGGAAGAATGGTATTTTAAAAGGGTGAAAGCGCAGGAAAGGACTAATGCCCAGAAAGGGATGTTTGGAGAAACAAAGGAGTACAGTAAGAAAGAGTAAAAAACTATCCGCTAGCTGTCAACCTTCTTAGAAGAGGCTATTGCCCTCGTAACGAAAGTATCAAGTTTAAAGAGACCGTTACTAATGTTTATAATATTTGATCTATTAAATTTAATTAGAGACGATTCAATAATATTTCTTAACAACATTGATTTTTCATAGGTAATAAATTTAGCTCCTGTCCAATCAATATGATGCTTTTTATATACAAGAATAAGGCACTACTTTTTTCCTGTCTAGGAATATGCAAGAATAAGCACGAAGACCGCTTGTTACAGCTGAAAGATCTTAGTCTTGCTTTCTCATTTTCTTATTGTGGTTTGATCATTGATTGTTGTTTCACGTGTTTATATGAAATATTTATATATATATATCTATATATAGATGTGTTCTCTAATCCTGGTTTGGTCAATTTTCCAGGATAAAAAATATCCTGGATTTTTTATCCTGGAAAATTGACCGAACCCCGATTAGAGAACACACCTATTCTATCAAACGGTCGATATATTATTGAATCTGTTATATATATATATATTCGTAAATTTTGGTAGCAGTCCTTCCTTGACACACACATTATTGAAAATGACACCAAATTTAGCTGATACCTGTGATACATGTTTCATTCGAAACATGTCGACCATAGGAGATGTACTTTATTGTGTAGACGAAATAACGAGAGTGTTATTTAGAAAAATTGAGAAACTTGTTAAGAAACAGGTATCAGCTAAATTTGGTGTCATTTTCAATAATATATATATATATATATATATATATATATATATATATATATATATATATATATATATAATTATAGCAATAAAACGAGAACAAAAAAGAAAGAACTAACACTCACGATTCTCGATAATTTCAGCTGTCTTCCGTCTTCAGGAGATGCAAAGGGAAAAAGGAAAAGGAAACAGGAGCAGAGACGTAAATAGTTCCACCAGCCGATACAAAGTGACACGCAGTACAACCACCTTGCCATCGTGGACTAGTTTAAGATAACGTATAAAGATTTAAAGAAAGAATAAAGATTGCTCCAACAATTGATTCCACTTTCAATGAAAAAATGGTTAACTGAAATATATTACTTTTTAATAAAATTTCTTTTATTATATTTTCCATGGTTCTTTTTGCAAAAAAGTATAACATAAATTTTTTTATAACATTATAATTCTTTAATATTCCTTTGTTCATGCAAACATATATAACAAATTGACCAGGTATGCATTAAATGGAACTCTTCTGTTCAGTTGGGGCAAGGTTCTCGATCTCAATTTAATATATTAGGTAGGAATTATATGTTACTAAAATTATAAAGAGCAAATAAAAATTACTTTTTTTTACATAAAAATCGTAATAACTACTTAATTCCTGCTTTTTACTGCGATGAAGTTTTCAGTCGGGTTTATTTCCTCACTTATTTATTGTTTCTAAAATATTTGTAAATAATCCTTTTAAAACTTTTGTATGAAATTTAAGGATCAAAGAGAGTTTAACAGGTAATATTCTTTTCTTAAGTGCTTAGTAAATGCTTAAATGCTCTCTTTTCGTAAAGGACGTGTGCGATAAAGGCTGTCTCAATCCTGTACGATGCTTACCCTAATAAAATTGGTTGTGGGAACATATAAGACTCTCATGTAAAATAAACTCGGAAATGTGGTTTGAGCATAAATGATGGGATAGAAGCCAAATAATAATTGGGCCATACCCAGTATAGAATTAAACCTGTAATGTGAGCATTGGAAACAAAACAAACAAATATCAATGTAATTTTATTGAAACATTTTAAAACTAGCATTTATGTTTGTAAAGTTGGCTACACTGCACATCTTTAAGACAATACTAGCAATGATTATGCATTTTGTAATTTATGATATAATAGTTAATATTTTAAGAACTACATCCTTGGTTTAATAAAGTGTGATAATTTAATTATTGAATGGCCGACCCCCCACGAGGGTCTACAGTTTAAGGCCTACCTTAGGATCCATGAGGATTCGGTCGACCCCCTACAAGAGGGAAAGTACCCGTTGCCCCGGGATCAGGGATTGCAATGATTTGACTCCTCTGGGCCCCGTTTTGGGTGCTCCTGGACTAGATGTTAAAAAGAAAGGGATTAAAACCGCTTGTTGGCCAAACGCCACCTGGCAGTAAGGACTTGGTGGGAGTAGATCTTGTCTCGCTCTTTGTTAGACTTAGTGTTTGAAAGGGAGGGTGCCATTCACGCCCATCCCGAGTTCCGTTAGAGCCAAAAAGAGAGCAACTACCAGTGTTCCAGCCCACTTAAGCTGAGATCGTGGTCCGTACCTACTGGTAAAGGCTGGGGTCTAGCTCCCCCGGATGCTAAGCAGACATCCTCCCGAGATGAGACTGTTCCTCACGCAGCGACCCGAAGGTCTACCCAACCTAGGTGAGAACCACAGCCACTACGAGTCCAACCTCAAGGGCGGGCTGGAGAGAGAAACTCTTCCAGGGGCTCCCGCCACCCGTAGTACCGACTTATTTTAAGAGTTTCGGATCAAACTCCGGACCGAGGTCCTACTGAACCTGCTCAGCTGCAGGTAGAGTCAGTGGCCCTTATTGCCCCCGCTAAGCACATGTGTAAGGCCAGTGCAGTTATGAGCTAGCTGCACGGCCCCAGGAGTGGCACTAATGTTGCCCCGGTTCAAAAAACCTCGTGGAATTTAAGTCATCCAGCCTATGAAGGAGACTGCATGGCCCCACTGCGGGCGGGTGGACGGATGGGTGTCAGTTTGGAAGACCCACCACCGAAATGGTGCTGCACAAGGCTACCATTTTTGACACTCTTTAAGAAAACCTTTTAAACTCTCCTCAGAAGAGGGGCTACCACCCCGTACCGCCCAACGGGTGTCCAAGCTGTGCCGAAGCACTTTAAGAATTAAATACATGCATATTGTTATTACCACTGAGGTTAGTAAGATTAATTTGCGAACGAAGATGGACAAGATCCGAAAGCGCTCCAACATCTCCGATATCAACTTACGAGGTATGACGGTTTTTTCTAATTCTAATATTAACTTTAAGAATTTCCTCTGACAAAGTCAGGGACTAGGCTACTTGACCGCGCTTGGAGCAGCCTGCCCTGTACTGTTTGCTTGGCTGCGCAGCATACCAATTACCACATCTGCGACGGGGACGCCAGTACTAGGTACATCCACCCCGATGATTTAATTATTTAAAGAATAGAATCTCGTTTCTTAAAAACTGACAACGATTTTGTATATAATAAAACGAAAAAATAATAATACATGGTACCTTATGCCAGACGAGTCCAAAGACAAAATTTCACACACCGTTAGTGAGTAAAAAAATAATGCATAAGGCTACATTAGTAATTAAAAATATAAATGGCGATAGAACTGTAACTGTAAAATTTGACGGTGAATTTCATAAATATTTCGTTTGTTTTCAAGAATATCTGTTGAAATAGTAAGTTATTACATCAGCATCAAAAGCTACTGAACCTTTACCCCTTCAATTAGAGCTTGAAGATAAAATAAAACGACTAGAAAATCAAAATGAAGTTCAAATCAAGACATTAAACTATACTATATCGAGAAAAATTTTGCTTTCAATAAATTTGAAAAGTAACTATTGATCCTAGCTAATGATTACAAACATTTGAAAATGAATGTATATGGTATCAAATCCAATCTGACAACTTAAAAATTCGAGTTTCCCGTTTATTTCTTTTGTGTTGAGCAACAGCTTAGCATGAAAAAAATGTAAAAAAAATTGTATTTACATCTCAATGGGATGATTGGAAACGCCTTTTTTTAATGTGTTGGTTGGTCCATTGTTAAAAAAGATTTGGGTTTCAAATATTTAGGGCAGATATTTAATCGATTATACAATTCTTAAAGAAAAACGTTGTTCAAAAGTAGAACCCAAAAGTTTTGAGATTCTATGATCAACCAAATAGTTTTTGGTTTGCCAATCGTATCTCAAAAAGAACTTGACTTGAAAAGAGATAAATACACTTGACAAACAGTATCCAGCCCTAGGACAACTGGAAGACACATTTCCCAAAAAGAACATTTTTTCTATAAGTCCAACATTAAATAAACAACAAATTTTTTTCTTTAAAAAAGAAACATTAAACTTAACGGAAATCGTGTCCACACTGCGGTACCATTAGTTTTGTCAATCGCCTCCATTATCAGACTGGCGTAATCGTAATAAGGTGGCACAAGATAAATTGAAATTTAATTTTCCAAAACACTCATTGAACCTGATGTATTTTGAAGGACTAAATGATGACTTTGAAAAGGAAAATTTTAAACTACACAACTGGACGAAACCTTATCTAATGATAAAATTAAATGTAGTCATAAATGTCAAGATAAATGTAACTGTTCTGTATAATTGTAGTTCAAATATAACCCTCATTAATCTACAAATTATTGATTTGTTGAAGTTGGGAATAATTGAACAAAGAAATATTCTATAAACAATCAGCGTATCAAATTCACGCCAGTCAGGGTTATTATTGAACTTTGCATTGGACAGATTACAGACTTTATTATAACTTATATTGTTAAAAATAATCGGTTCTATTATCATGTTTTACTTGGTGTTGATGCTATCAAGAAATTTAAGTTGTTATAAGATGAAAAGTTAAAAATTTATCAAGTTTTAATAGTCTCAAGTTAGATCTAAAGGAAGATCTGATAATAATCAAATGACTTCAAATGTAGATGATATTATTGAATATTTTAATGAAAATTTAAATGTAAATGACTTAAATACTAATTTAGATCACATAGAGAATAATGAAAACCAAACAATTACTTTTCATTAATTGAGGAATAATTGTGAGTACTTTACCGTTTCGGATATTAATTCCACTTTCATGTGCATAAACTTAAGACTAGAAGATGGAGAACAACATTTGTGAAATTCATGTTCTGGTTCCTACCTTTTGGCCTCAAAAATGACCCAGAAACATTTCAGAAAACATTAAAAAATATTAATTGTAGAAATAATTTAGATGATTTTTGGATGAATTATATATATTATATCAATTATATAGACGATATTTTGATCTTCCCTCGTTCTGGGAATATCTTTAGCATACTAAAATTTTTTCAAGTGACTAATTCTGAAGGTTTTAAATTAAAATTATTCAAGGGTTTGTTTTCAGTAAAATCAGTAAAGTATTTAGGACATTCAATTTCCAAGAAACGAGTTATCAATTTACCAGTCTAAGAGAATTTATTTTATATTCAATATCTTCAAAATCCTTCTGACCAGTCTGGCGTTCGTAGCATTCTAGGATCCATTAGGTAAGTTTACGTTAGGTTGTAGTGGCAATCCCACAAGGGACCAAATATTGACCCTTTGTGATACCACACAATGAGGATTGATTCTACATTGGGAGTCCTAAATTTAACCTTGATCAAGGGTGTATAGAGTAGAATTCCTTGACTAATTCCTGATATCATACAGGCTCGGGACCGACGGCTAAACGACGTCGCCGAGAAACGGAATACTCAGATTTATTCACCTACCACGTGAATAAATCAAGGGTCACAGTGAGTATTGAACCC
Source organism: Hermatobates lingyangjiaoensis (assembly GCA_026182355.1). Classification (NCBI taxonomy): domain Eukaryota; kingdom Metazoa; phylum Arthropoda; class Insecta; order Hemiptera; family Hermatobatidae; genus Hermatobates; species Hermatobates lingyangjiaoensis. The sequence continues at coordinate 5,319,360 of JAPFBL010001923.1, read as the reverse complement.
CGGACCTACTTGTCCTGAGGCAAGTACTGGCTAATCTGATCCTCTTAAGAGCCATTAACTTTTATTTAAAATATATAATTAACAGCTTCCAGAAACTTAAATCCCTTCATCAATTACTGAGGAAGGACGTTAAATTTCAATGGCCCGATGAGTGTGATCAAGCTTTCACTATGATCAAAGATTATATATGATCCACACATTTACTAGCTTTCTGTAATGTTAATAAGGCAGTTTTTTTTATAGAAACTGATACAACTTATAAATGAATTATTGCTCCACCCAAACAACTGCAAAAGATGAAATTCTACATCTTGTTGCATATTTCTCTAGGAAACTCTCAACAAGAGAGAAAAGTTTTGATATCATTCATTTAAAATGTAGAGTTATTAGGATGTCATAAAGTTTTAGCAGTATTATCTTATTGAGCGTCAATTTAAACTGTACAGTAATCACAACCTTTTGAGGACCCCAAAGCAAAGGCGAGAGCAGATGAAACCCTGGATGATTTAATTATTTACATATCTCAGTTTATTTTAACACATAGTATATAAAAAAAATTACAGAAATCGGGATCTGGAATATTTTGAAACTTAGATGAGATCACAGTAGCCAATTTAGTAGAATTAGCTGCCGTACTGAATGATCAATCTAAACACCTTTAAATTAAACAGAGATTAAATGAAAAATCTATAATTTTTGTTTGAGGCTCCTAGAGGCTCAATGAGACTCAATCCGCAACATTTCTAATGTGAAAACGATATAATTGAACTTGTTCACCACCATTATGGATACATAGGTCCAGCACAAATGATTATGCACAAGTTGAATGCATTATTATTTCAAACACAATGATTCCTGACTGCTGTAAGAATTGTACAGTTTGTATTGAAAACAAACCTCGTTATAGTCATGCTGTGGGATTACATTACCAATTTTGCCCTGCCGAACTCCTATTTCAGATCATGTCACTTGACAGTGTTGTCAGTTTTGGAGATCCTCCTCAAAAGAATGGATATATATTCTACTATGCTATGACCTCATATGTCGAGATATAACTCGTGTATATATATATATATATAGGTGTATAATGTAATCGGGATTCGGTCAATTTTCCAGGATCAAAATCAAACTCTCAATGCCGACGTTTCGGTTTTATTTAAAACCTTTTTCATAGGCCTACAAACAAAGGATGACAAGAAATCATATATAAACATCAACATATAACTAACATCAAAATGGAATATTACAGTTGTGAAAAAACAAAAATATATATACAAGTAGAAGTAATAGAAAAGCAATAAACATTTTTATGAACTTACAGAAGTCAGAATTTTTGAATTAGAAAAATGATGAAATTTACATTATATAAAATGAAGTAACAATAGATAGTTAGTGAACTAACATCTTAACTGGTCAAAAACTTGGACCAGACTAACTGATTACAATTACATGTAAACCGAAACACTGTTCACTCAAAGAACACAAAAAGGAACTAAGGAAATTAAATTTCACTAAAATCAACTTAACACTCCTGAATAAATAGTGTTCAAATTGGTAATGTCACTTCTATGATTAACTGAACTTAGATCTTTTTTAATATATAGCATTTCGAGGGTCTTTCTTCTTTGCTCATCTTGTTCTTTATCTACTATAATTGCTTCTTCAAAATCGAACATGTGACCTTCGTTTAAGGCATGGAATGCTAAAGCAGTGGCGTTACTTTTATTAGTTCTTATTGAATAAGAATGTTGATAAAGTCTTTCTTTTAAAAAACGACTTGTTTCTCCGTAATAACGCTTGTCGCAGTCTTTACATTTGATCGCATAAATGAGGTTACTTTGTAACTCCTTTGGTATTTTTTGTTTCAAATTTGAAAATAAAGACTTGACTTTTCTTTTGTTATAAAATGCCAATGTAACTTCAGGTACATTTCGTTTGAAAACTTTTCTGATTGATTGTGATAAGCCCTCAACATACGGAAATTTGAAATACTTTTTATTTAAAACTTCAAGTTCAGCATGATTTTTATTGGAATGTTCTGGTTGTTCTCTTGTATATTTAAACCAATAACGTTCAATTAAGTTGTTTGGATAACAATTTTTCTGCAACAATGACTTTACCCTTTTCTTATTTTCTTTTAGAAAACATGGACTACTAATTTCAACAACCTTCTTAACTAAATTTTGAACGCAATTCAATTTTTGGTTTATAGAATGAGAGGAGTGATAGTTCAGTATTCTTCCTGCACTGGTAGGCTTTCTATACCAATCCGTTAAAATAATGCCATTTTCACCTCTTATAACTTTTACATCTAAAAATGGCAGATTTCCGTCTTTTTCTATTTCATAGGTAAATTGTAGACGATTATGAAAAGAATTAAACGTATTTAATACATACTCTTCTTCTCCTCTTTCAATAATTAAAAATAAATCGTCTACATATAATTTAATAAATTTCACCTTCGTACCTAATTTATTAATACAGTCTTCTAATAACTCAATCATAACTATATTAGCAAGGATTGGTGAAATTGGAGATCCCATAGGTAGTCCAAATTTTTGTTTATAAATAATATCATCAAAGGTGAAATACCTTGCTTCACATATAAGATCTAGTATGGATAGGAAAACCTTCTTTGACATTCCAACCTGTGATTTTATCTTATTCCATTGCTTATTTACTAAATTAAATGCTAAATCCAAAGGAATGTTAGTGAATAATGATTGAACATCTAGTGTTCTAGTGTCACTAGATGTTCAATCATTATTCACTAACATTCCTTTGGATTTAGCATTTAATTTAGTAAATAAGCAATGGAATAAGATAAAATCACAGGTTGGAATGTCAAAGAAGGTTTTCCTATCCATACTAGATCTTATATGTGAAGCAAGGTATTTCACCTTTGATGATATTATTTATAAACAAAAATTTGGACTACCTATGGGATCTCCAATTTCACCAATCCTTGCTAATATAGTTATGATTGAGTTATTAGAAGACTGTATTAATAAATTAGGTACGAAGGTGAAATTTATTAAATTATATGTAGACGATTTATTTTTAATTATTGAAAGAGGAGAAGAAGAGTATGTATTAAATACGTTTAATTCTTTTCATAATCGTCTACAATTTACCTATGAAATAGAAAAAGACGGAAATCTGCCATTTTTAGATGTAAAAGTTATAAGAGGTGAAAATGGCATTATTTTAACGGATTGGTATAGAAAGCCTACCAGTGCAGGAAGAATACTGAACTATCACTCCTCTCATTCTATAAACCAAAAATTGAATTGCGTTCAAAATTTAGTTAAGAAGGTTGTTGAAATTAGTAGTCCATGTTTTCTAAAAGAAAATAAGAAAAGGGTAAAGTCATTGTTGCAGAAAAATTGTTATCCAAACAACTTAATTGAACGTTATTGGTTTAAATATACAAGAGAACAACCAGAACATTCCAATAAAAATCATGCTGAACTTGAAGTTTTAAATAAAAAGTATTTCAAATTTCCGTATGTTGAGGGCTTATCACAATCAATCAGAAAAGTTTTCAAACGAAATGTACCTGAAGTTACATTGGCATTTTATAACAAAAGAAAAGTCAAGTCTTTATTTTCAAATTTGAAACAAAAAATACCAAAGGAGTTACAAAGTAACCTCATTTATGCGATCAAATGTAAAGACTGCGACAAGCGTTATTACGGAGAAACAAGTCGTTTTTTAAAAGAAAGACTTTATCAACATTCTTATTCAATAAGAACTAATAAAAGTAACGCCACTGCTTTAGCATTCCATGCCTTAAACGAAGGTCACATGTTCGATTTTGAAGAAGCAATTATAGTAGATAAAGAACAAGATGAGCAAAGAAGAAAGACCCTCGAAATGCTATATATTAAAAAAGATCTAAGTTCAGTTAATCATAGAAGTGACATTACCAATTTGAACACTATTTATTCAGGAGTGTTAAGTTGATTTTAGTGAAATTTAATTTCCTTAGTTCCTTTTTGTGTTCTTTGAGTGAACAGTGTTTCGGTTTACATGTAATTGTAATCAGTTAGTCTGGTCCAAGTTTTTGACCAGTTAAGATGTTAGTTCACTAACTATCTATTGTTACTTCATTTTATATAATGTAAATTTCATCATTTTTCTAATTCAAAAATTCTGACTTCTGTAAGTTCATAAAAATGTTTATTGCTTTTCTATTACTTCTACTTGTATATATATTTTTGTTTTTTCACAACTGTAATATTCCATTTTGATGTTAGTTATATGTTGATGTTTATATATGATTTCTTGTCATCCTTTGTTTGTAGGCCTATGAAAAAGGTTTTAAATAAAACCGAAACGTCGGCATTGAGAGTTTGATTTTGATCCTGGAAAATTGACCGAATCCCGATTACATTATACACCTATTCTATCCAACGGTTGATATATTATTGAATTTATTTTATATATATATAGAGAGATATATATAAACTAGAATTTTCAAAAGAACACATAGAAAAGAAATCACTGAACTCACTACTATATTTCGATGTCCTCGACGTCAGGAATAGATGTGAATCGCTCCAAAGGCTGATAACGACTATATATATATATAATTAAATGAAACAGTCCAACGGACTTTTAAATAAAAACCAATTAAAAAAAGATAGCACAATAACTCACTTCTATATTTCGACCATCGTCGTCATCAAGAGGCGATGACATCGTCATCGTCGTTATCGCCTACTGATGACGACGATGGTCGAAATATAGAAGTGAGTTATTCCTGTGTCTATCTGTGTGCTATCTTTTTTTAATTGGTTTATATATATAATATATATATACAAGTAATGCCGGCCGCCCGCGAGAGACTAGAGGGTTGAAGTCCAGATCAACATTGCCTCTCCTATAAACAGAAGGAGCTGACTAATAAACTTGATTCTTGTCTTCAATCACGTGCGAGCTAGTTTATTTAAATTCCTTTTTTTTAAAAACCTATTCATTACCCGGACACGCGTAACTGGTGCCGAAACCCGGGATCATTCGCCAACTGTTTAATAGTGTAGTGTTGTGTCCAGTGTAGAAACCAACATGACGAGTAAACAGACAACAGGAGCCGATGTTAGGCTCGCAGTGAAAATAGAACAAGCGAGAGTAGCAAAAGCAGGGTACCTGATGAACCTATTAGATTCGATAAAGAGGTTCGAGGGTGATGCTCGAGAGTTGGACTTTTTCATAGAGAGAATGGACTCCATCAACGAGCAGTTAGTCACAACTCAACTAGACCCAGCTACAGACAAGAACATCAAGACCTACTTCCTCGCCAGGGTCAGCCTTACGGTGATGCTGGAGTTAGGACTTACGTTTTGTGCGGAGTGGAGTGCGGTGCGAGCAGCCCTTAAGGACAGATATGCTGGAGCCGCAAAGCCTGTAGCTAGAAGTGCGCTAAAAATTTTTGAAATGCGGAAGGAGAATGGTGAGACCTGCGCTGAGTTCGGGCGCAGATTGGGGGATGCGACAAGGAAATTAACTATGAAGATAAATGAAAAGTGCACAGACAGTCAAGAAGCGAAATGGAGAACGACGATATATGAAGAGATAGCTAGTGAAATTCTCCTCAAGGCAGCTCCAGAACGAGTGAGAATGGCCCTCCGTATCATGAAGCCCACTAGTCTCGAGGAGACAATTAATGCCATCCGGGAGGAAGAAATGGACCGAGAAGATAACGGTGTTATATACAGAGGGAAGTCAGAAGGAGGATGGGCAGTTGTAACCAGGAGGAGAGTACCTCAGGATAGGCAATTCAGAGCAAGAGTTTATGAGGATCGAGGACAAGGGAGGTATTCACAGGAGAGGAAGCCACGGGGACGTTTTGAAGAGAGAAGATCTCAAGCCAGGAGGAACAGCTATGAGGCAGTGGGAGGCTACACGCGAAGAGAGAAGCCAGTAAGAAGAGGATGTTGGGAGTGTGGTGAACTCGGTCACTTCGCGCGAGAGTGTCCGTATTTATATCGCAAGGAGAGACCACGAACGACACAGTATAGACCAACACCAAGAGATGAGCCCATGGAAGTTAACACAACCCGGCGGGAGAAGATGTGGGGCAGGAGAAGACAAAAAGGGGAAGGCTCTTCAGAGGACGGGAGCTCATCAGAGTCAACAGGGTCGGAGCAAGAGACATCGATAGAACGACACGAGCGCTGGTACGAGCGAGGGAAGTGGCCTTCACTGGAAGAGACTCGTGGTGGGAGGATCGCTATTCGAGAGAAGAGGAAGAAGGATTGAAGGTTAGGCGAGAGGTATATAGGCGAGCAACAGAGGAATAGCATAAGAGGTAAGCTCCCTATATTTTTTTTTCCCAAATGGAAGACTAAGTGTTTGGTAGATACAGGGTCAGATAGCACAATTATGGACAATGAAGTGGCAAAAAGGATGGACAATTATTCAGGGCTGACACCGTGCAACTGCACCTTGGTCACCATGGCAGGAAGGAAGAGCCTGGTAGGCGAATTACAGGTAGAGATGGGAGAATTAATAGGAGAGACCTTGGAGATGAAAGTGCATGTGACCCACTTAGAGACCCAGAAATATGGAGTTATTCTAGGGTGTGACTTTTTGGAGAGAATCAATGCAAAACCTGAGTGTAAAAGAGGGAAGTGGGACATTAAACTAGGAAAAAGGAAATACTTCGTGGAAGGGAGAGTTAAACCAGGGAAGAGAATAACGGTAAACTGTGGAAAAGTGATACCAGGAGAACATCAGGTGAGTGAATTAATGAAAGAATTTGAAAAAGTATTCTATAGTGAAGGACAGAGGTTATCAGCTACAGGTAGGGTCAAACACCAAATAGAACTCCCTGAAGGTACAGTTGTTTACGTGAAACCTAGAAGGTACCCACACCAATTGAAAAAGATAATGCAGGAGCAAATAAAGGAAATGCTGGACCAGGGCATAATACAGAGGTCTAAGTCGCAATTTTCGAGCCCTATTTGGCTGGTCCCGAAAAAGGTCGAGGAGGGTAAACCCCCTAAATACCGGTTGGTAGTAGATTTTAGAGAGTTAAATAAGTACACTAAGCTTGAAAGATACCCTCTGCCAAGGATAGAAGACATACTCGACCATATGGCAGGAGCAACTGTATTCAGTACCTTCGACCTCAAGGCCGGGTATCACCAGATTAGGATGCACCCGAGAGATGTCGAGAAGACGGCCTTTACGTTCGATAGAGGCCACTTCGAATTTTTGAGGATGCCCTTTGGCCTAAAGAATGCGCCTTCCACGTTCCAACGCCTCATGGATGAACTGCTTGAAGGACTGGGAGAAGACTTTACGCAAATCTACATGGATGACATCATAGTGTTCAGTAAGTCAATAGAAGAGCATAAGGAACATGTTACAAGGGTGCTGAAAAGAATAAGGGACTTTGGCTTAAAGGTAGCGATGGATAAAACCCGCTTATATCAAAAAGAGGTTAGATTTATGGGGCACCTTATCTCAGGTGAAGGAGTAAGACCCGACCCCAAGAAGGTTGAAGCAATAGATCGATTACCCTATCCAAAGGGACCCAAAGACATCAGGGCTTTTCTAGGTATGATAGGTTTCTATAGAAGGTACGTAAAGGACTTTGCAGCAATCACGAACCCCTTGACGGACAGTTTAAAGAAAGGAAAGAAGTTTATACAAACAGAAGATCTAAGAGAAGCAGTGGAGCAGTGTAAGAAGGCGTTGCGGGGCCCGCTGTTGCTCCAATTTCCTGACCTAAACAAACCATTCATTGTAATGACAGATGCCAGTCAAGAAGCTGTCGGGGGAGTCTTGATGCTGGAAACGATCCAGGGAGAGCGACCAATAGCCTACGCCAGCAGAAAATTATCACCAGCAGAAAAAAGGTATAGCACAATAGAAAGGGAAATGTTAGGCATAGTGTGGACTGTAGAACATTTCCGACCCTACCTTTTTGCGGCTGAGTTCACTATTAGAACAGATCATAGGCCCCTAATGTGGATCGGGAATTTAAAGGAGACGTCAGCCCGGATAGCAAAGTGGAAAGAAAGGATAGCTGCATACAACTTCAGGGTCCAGCACGTAAAGGGCGTTGATAATCAAGTAGCCGACTGTTTGTCCAGAAACGTCAACGTCATTACGAGAAGTAGTACGAGAGAGCCAAGTACCTCCAGGGACGTGCGAGAGTTCTTCGCCAACTGGACACCAGACGCAGATGAAGACCAAGAACAACGAAATGGACCGGAAGCTGAGATTAGTCAGGATATAATAAACAACAAGAGAAATCAAATAATTATAAAAGACGACACAGAAGAAATAATAAACACCCAATTGCACAAATATGGCCACTTAAAAATAAATATTATTACAGGAGGAACGAAAGCGAACAACGAACAATTAAGTACAGTCATAAACCAACTAACAGTGCCAGGAAAGGTATACCATTTCTTTATAGAATCACAAGAACTTGAAAATAGACTACTCCGACTAATTCAGGAAAGAGAGCTGAGACAAGGAGCTCATTTCATAATCTGTAAGAACCAGGTAGAAACGGTAGAAGACGAAGAGCAGCAGAAAGAGGTCATCCTAAATTATCACAGGGGAAAAACCAACCATCGTGGTGTCACAGAGACCCTTAAACATCTACAGAGGTCGCATTACTGGCTCCAAATGGGCAAGAGGATAGCCCAAGTGATAAAGGACTGTGAAATATGCAAAAGGAGGAAGTATGAAAGAGTACCACTTGTACCTCCATTATTACAAAGTCAGACGCCCGAGGGACCCTTTGAGGAGCTAGAAATTGATATATTTACATACGACTGAAACAAATATTTAACAACAATAGATAGACTAACGAAGTTAGCCTCAGCATGGCCACTAACAAGTAAATCAAGTGAAAGTACAGAGGAGGCATTGCTGTCGTATTTGGCCACGTTTGACTGCCCGAGAACGATCTATATGGACAGAGGGCGAGAGTTCAACAACGTTAAAATAAAAACCCTGTTAAAAGAATTCAATATAAACCCCCATTGGTGTACACCGGGTCATCCAAGGTCCCACGGAGCAATAGAGAGACTACATAACACTCTAACGGAACACTTGCAGTTATTGGCTGATGCAAAAAACATAAAGGGTCATGTGGCAATGGCCAGAGCGGTCCTAGCATACAACAGTAGTATTCACTCGACCACAGAGGCAACACCATTTGAATTGCGGAAAAAGGAAGCGGATCCACAAAGGTTACATAATAGAGTCAAAGCAGCAAAAGAAAGATGGACCAAGCAATATAATCAAAGGAAAGCAGAAGAAGCAGTAGGGTTGATACAAGAAGGGGACTTCGTATATAAACTGAATAGGCAGAAGCGAAGGAAATCGGACCCGAGATATGTAGGGCCATACGAAGTACTCGCAACGTTACCACGGTACAGAGCACAGATATGGAGGATAGGAACGGACACCCTGAAACAAGAAATAGTTCATTTTCAGGAACTGCGACGGGTGAGAAGGAAAATCCCACCAATGGTGCGAACGATATAGTGTAGTTATGTGCGTTTACCTTTGTTAATTTTGTTATTTTTGTTTTGTACAAATAATCATAGAAGTTCATCTTTTGTTATTTCTGTAATTTCTATAAACAATGTTAATTCAGTTACTTGTGTGGACGTCATTTTATTTTTGAATGTTAAAACATTATATTCATTTCTTATGTTTAGAGTCAAGTTTTGTTTTGTTATTTTATTATATAACTCAGACACTTGTACGGAGAGCATTGTTGATAAGGACTGGGAGGGGGCAGTAATGCCGGCCGCCCGCGAGAGACTAGAGGGTTGAAGTCCAGATCAACATTGCCTCTCCTATAAACAGAAGGAGCTGACTAATAAACTTGATTCTTGTCTTCAATCACGTGCGAGCTAGTTTATTTAAATTCCTTTTTTTTAAAAACCTATTCATTACCCGGACACGCGTAACTTACATATACATATACATATATATATATATATATATATATTTTGGTATAAATAGGCAGCAGATCCTCTTTAAACAAGTATCATTAAAATTAACCGCGGTTTTGGCATTCATGATCTTAAGACTGAGAGATTCGATCCTACGAACTAACCTCCTGCTAACAGGAGGTTAGTTCGTATATATATATACACTTTAACACATAGAAAAGAACACAGAAAGACACTACAGAACTCACTTCGATATTTCGACATCCGTTGTCATCGGGAAGAAGTGCGAAGTGAGTTCTGTAGTGTCTTTCTGTGTTCTTTTCTATGTGTTAAAGTATATATATATATATATATATATATATATATATATTTTCTCTTGATAAACAGAAAGACGATCCAAACTGGACACAATAACAGGTCAAAATTGAAAATTGGTAGCACAGAAAGTAATGAAACACTTACAAGCTCAAATTTTCTCCTGAAGACAGATTGCCCGAAAATTTGAGATTGTAAGTGTGTTTCTTTACTTTGTGTGCTACCTATTTTGAACTGTTTTATATATATGTACATACTTCGAATAAATGAGAGGTCCGTGTGGACAATAAAAACTTCAAAAAATAGGAAAGAAAACAGAAAGTCACTATAGAACTCACTTCGATATTTCTGTGGCAGTTCGCTTCTCAAAACGACTATTTCGCACTTCTTCCCGATGACGTCGGAAGATGACGACGATGAGTGACTTTCTGTGTTCTTTTCTATTTGTTAAAGTTTATATATATATATATATATATATATATATATATGATCAAACTATAATGTGAAATGGGAAAAAAAGACCAAAATCCCTCAACCGCAACAAGCAGCCCTCTTCAAAATCAAAAACCCAACTGATAGATTGTTGGGTTTTCAACTCTGACGAGGACCACTTGTTGCGGTTGAGGGATTTTTTTTTTCTCTCAAAAATCGGAGTCTTTTTTTCCCACTTCATATTGTAGTTTGATCATTGATTGTTATTTCACGTGTTTATGTAAAATCTTGTATATATATTCATTTCAGTTTTATTGGCACTGGTTCTGGTCTAAGGTTGGTGTTTGGACTCCGAGTAGTCGGAGTGTCCTCGTAGTTCCAGTTTGTTGCCTGTTTATTGCCGTGTTGTTCTTCATTATTTCTATATATATAGAATATATATATCTTTCTGTAACATGAAAGAAAGAAGAACACCACGCTTATGTGATTAATAGAAATGTACAGAAACAAGTATTAATTAAACGTTATTGCTGAGTGAGAACTCGAGTGGTAGAGAATATTTTGCCCCGTAAATTTCCATTTTGTGTATGTTACATCCTTATTTAATGTGTTTTAAGTTAATAAGTCATAGCATTTTTTGTTAACATTTTTCACTCAATCTGCTTTGATGCAAACGATAGCTCTACATGCAACCATGTGATTCTCTTTTGATGCAATTTATCTATTCTTTAGCTGTTGCTCTATCCTAACCATGAATTATTACTTAAAAGAACGCTTATAGTAATTGCATATACTTCATTATGTTTTGAAATTAAAAATAATAGTAGTACACTGTATTTTAACACTTGATTTGAATTTCACATCTGTTTTATATCAACAGCATCAGATTAATATTGTAGATCTGTCAAAAGTATGCATGTTCACAGTTTGACACACACGCACACACGTATCTGTATATATCAATGTCCAAACCAAAGTAAGGAATGAAAAAAAACATTGTATTGAAACTAATATCTTTCAACCACAAGCAGTCTTCGTCTCAACTGAGTTGGGTTTTTGACTCTGACGGAGACCGTTGTGGGGCAAAAACTATTAAGAATATTCGAAGAAAAAAATTTCAGAAAACTATCATACAATGTTACTTTTTATAATATATTCTAATTTTAGAACATTTTATAATTTATTCATGTTGTCAAAACAAAATGAAAAAAATCTTTTTACTACAATTATTTCTGTATTTATTTTGTAGGAATGTGCTCTTAAAATAAGTGATATAGGATTCGTACTCACGGATGCTTTAAGGTAGAAACGGAGAGATGGAGCACAATTTTTCTACAACTTCTTTAAAGGCTCTATCCTTGAAGAATCTCTAAGATGTAAATTTAATTGTAGAAATTGTTATAAATTCAATTTTTGACAATTGTCCTTCTCATGCAATAAACGTCGTTTGTCTAATTGACTCCAAAGCTGCCATCCAGATTGTCAGCTTCCCCAAGACACTGATTGCCAGCTTGCCTTCATCTGCAAAAAAAAAAATCTGGAGTGGCCTACACTCTACTTTACTATAAGTAACTCAATGTCAAATTTCTTGAGTATATAAAACATAACGTATCATTTAAGCATAACATAAATATCTAAATGGGATATAATTATTAGCATTGCATTCGTGAGGTAGTACAGATAGTGATTGAAGGACATATCAATTTATAAGCTAATTTTTGTACATCACAAATAATTTATTATTTGCAAATAATTCCATTAGTATAACTACAGCAGTAATATCATTTTTGAAAAACCAATGTGAACATTTCTTGAAACGAAATATTATCCTACAAGAGAACATGGCTATTGTTCAAATAGCCAGTAGATTTCTTACATCGTTTACTTAACATCCTTCTACATTGAATATTAATGTAAAATTTTCAAATTTGAAACAGTAAAATACCCTTTTTTTCTCTGAAAAACATCATAAACAGCGAAGAAAATGTTGTTTTAAGGTGATTTGTTAATTAAAGATGTACGATAATTACAGTTATTAATCTCTAAACGAAAGATTTATATTTGGAATTATCTTTTACATTTTTGGTTTTTAACAGAATTATTATACTGGGAATTTTATGGCTTCTTAGTATTTAATAAGATCATTTTCCTTCCCCTTTGTCAAATAACATATATACGATTTTTTTTTTAATGAGTGTTATCATTTACCTGCACAATATTATTCCTCTTACATCTCTTATAAGTCAATAATATATTTTCATTTTTCCATTAGAAACATCAATTTTATCTCAGTGGATTCGCTCAAAAAATTTCTAAGTCAATGTAAACAATGTAAAAAAATACAAAAAATTCGACAAGTATAGCAGGTGATCTCTTAGTCTAGGATAAACAAAGAGTTTTTATATCGTTATTGCTCTTTTCCGTAATTGAAACTTCATGATTTTTTTTTTATGAATTGCTAATTTTTTGTTCCATTTTTGGTCAAATTTTCATAATTTTTTAACGAGCCGTTTAGCGTCAAAAAAACATTTTCTGAAAACACAAATCGTACTCTAACGCCCCTTTAGCGAATGTAATTTTAGAAAAAAAATATCTTAACTCATTGTCCATATAATGTTCTATTTATAGGCATAGTTTCATTCTTGTCCGTCAAACAGTATGGCTTGTATCGCTCTCACAAGGTTTGAGATTGATTTATAAGTCAAAATTTGTACATTTTATTGAAAAAAAATTATTTCCTGTTGATATAAAATTTTGAATATATTTTTCGTTTGTTCCATTTGTAACCTCAAAGATAATGTCAAAATCTCAAAACTCTAGGGTTAGTAGTTTAGGAGAAATAAATGTTTTAAAAAAAACGGTTTTTGGCAAAAAAAGTGACTTTCCCATCATGCATAATTCTTCCCAAACAATAGGGATCTTCGTCTAAATGGGGCCCATTTTTGTGTAAAATATCAACTTGATCCATCAAAGATTCTGGAGCGTAGCGTGGTAACAAGCAATGCTAACACACGCACCCACCCACCCACCCACCCACCCACACACACACACAGACATCATCGTAAAAACTTCATAAAACGACTTCTGGGACCTCAAAACATGTAATTCCGTCAAAATCTCGAAATCGAATTTTTTCACGATCACTATACTTTACTTATAGTAAAGTAAAAAACAAGTATTAGCTAACTTTTCACAAGGCTTTAATGAAATTACAGTTCAGTAGATCATCAGTGATCTTGGAAGCAGAGGAAACGAAAGAGCAACGACTGGAATCGATAAACCTCAGCCCACTGCAATGAGATAACGTTAAGGTTCTCTCTACTGCGTAGTCTATGGTGAAGAATATATTTGATAAGACCTGGTTAGGGAAATATTATAAGCACAGATGTCTTTAAAAAAAATGGTCTTAGTTGGCAGTAAATGGGCTTCTTCCTCAAGAACCCCTGTCGTCATGAAATAACTTCCGTCAGATTTCTTGATCGGTAACCAGTACTTTCAGAACTACCAATTGAAGATAAAAGTAGTCACCATCTCCAGTGTTCTTTGAGTGAAAGTGGACAGGACAGACACCACCTCTAAGAGCATAGAGTAAGAATTAAACAATTTCCATCATCAGACCAATTATTAGTACCTTATAAGTACTTTTATTTCTTATTAGTAAATTATATTAATAAGGTGATATATTTTTTCCTTATAAGTACTTTTATTAGTACCTTTATAAGAAAGCCATAAATTGGCAAAAATTGCATATGGTTTTAATTTCTTCCATATTGAGAAAGATAGACTCCTCCTGAAGAGATACACAAGGAAAGATTTTAGGTCCATTCTCCTTGTATTCATCACTAAAAGACTCGGAGAATGCTTCTGCAATGTCCTGAGGAGTAATATAGAGGAGACTTTCGTGTTGAGAGCAACGGTCTTCTGTTGAGTCCTCTTAAACCTCCTAAAAAGTGCCACACTTATAGGTTAATGTCTATTGCTTTGAGTTTTTTATTGATCTCACTACTCATAACGTATAATCTGTAGTAAATTTACTTCACTAAAGTTGTCAGTGATGATAGTTCTTGATTTTTCCATAGTTTACAAATCTTTTTACTGTATGAAATAAAATTAGATTTTTGCTTATCTTCTGGCTTTTCCGACCCTGTGTTGTTTCTAGAAGCTTGTGATTTTTTAAAACCCTCGTGAATAGAGTCAGTTAGATTTTGAACCTCTCTGCCTATATCTGTTTGTATATTAACCTCTGTTGATTAAGACATGTAGCTAAGAACGAACTTGGGTGCGAAGACCTTTTCAACAGCACCCAATTTGAGACGATGGGTTTGGTGGGGGTAAGTGAATTATTATTTTATTCTTATTACTGCTTTTAAACAGATATGATTAAGTTGAAATAGATATTAAAACAAAATTAGTTAAACATAGATCATAAATGGTAAATTTGATCTAAATTGATAGAACTGAGAAGAATAAATGGAAGATTTCAGTTTTGGTAAATAAACTAGATATAGCGTCTACATTTTTACCAGCGCTTCCTGGTGAGAAAATAAGAAAGCTCTTCAGATTACTGTATTATTTGATTAATTAAATTATTATTATTTCATGAATCCAGTGGATGTTAAAGGAGGATGATGATTCTTTGAATTATTATAAACATTTAAAGTTTTACGATGATAATTACTAGTAGCGGTTATAATTTAATAGTTATTGTTCTAATTAATAATATCATGCAAAATTAGAGAGACAAATTTATTCACATTTCTAAAGAATTTAATTTCTGAAAAATTGTATAATGAGTTAAATGAATGTAGTATGTTATCTCAAACGAGATTTTATTTTAATTACAAATGTGCATATGGACTTAGCCACGCTTTATTTGTTAAATAACAATAATTTATTTAAATACACATTTATAATGATAAAAATAAAAGTCATTCTAACCTCTAAAGAGTGACTCCCAGATTGTTTCCTTTTGTTCCATTCTATTTCTATTGTCTCCTTTCAGTTTAGAATATTCTGCTCTTCACCACGAGCATACGTAACAAACAGACTAAATATAAACATATAAATAAAGATGTTATTAATAATATTCATAACTGACTACTTTGTTGTAACATTTATTACAAAACAAACTATCTTTTGGGTTCATCTTTCTTTTCCCTAGTAGTTGTCTAATAAATAAAAGTATTTTTCTTTTTTTGGACTCATAACAGACTACTTACATAAAGTATGGCCTAAACACATTGTTAACAGAACGAAATTTTAACTCATAATTAAGAAGTCAACAGAAAAAAGTATTAGACCATACATTTTATAGTACATAAAAAATATGAAAATAGATTTAACAGAAAAATAGGGCTCTATAAAAAAAATGGGACTATATTTTTGCAGTCATAAATCTGATGACGCAACTATCTAAATAGGGTAAGTGAAAATATTGGCTCAGTTAGCTGTTGATATTTCCAATTTGATATTCCAGTTGAAGTTTAAATGACAGCTCTTTGCTCTGTCGATGAATATCATGGAATTCTTACAAGATTAATGTTTATATTTTCTAACTAATATAAATTTTCAGTTTATATATTAATTTCTTTTTTATTTTTCATTCTTACTGTCAATCAGGTGTTCAATAATTTCTTGCCGACTATTTCGATAATTAAGTTAGTGAAGGCTAACTAAAAGGTTCAAGCCGTAATTAAACTTGGACAAGGGCACCTCTAAAACCCACAATTTTTTTTTAATCAAGAACTAGGCAAGCTTCCTCCTCAACGAACGAAACGCACGAAAGGCTTGGCTGGTGGCCAAATTGATCCGGCCAAACGGCTAGGTTTGGTGGGTTGTTTTTGACTGTTTCGGTCCAAAGCCCATGTTCCACTTCCCCTACCGCACTAATTCGGGACAAGACATTCATTGCGATCCTTGCCAAGTTATTATCCAGAGACTTCACTTATTGCACCTAATCCACTCGAGTCGAATCCATTCCATAGAGTATTTGATTGACTAATACTCCACGTTTATGGGCAACAACACAAACATCAATAAGTATCAAACATTTTTACTATCATTTTAGCAATTCTTTAGTTCCTTATGATCAGATATTATTAAAGTCGTGCATATACCTTTTTTAAATATCCATTCAACACACTGGAAAAAATAAACACTACTAGGACTGTGAACTAAATAATAATAATTTATGTATATTACAAGTATCATAGAAGTAGTGGTAAGCAATGAATAAACCATCTTACATCCTTTACTAGTATTCTAGTCTCTGAATCGCTCGAACGATTCCAACACCAATATATGGAAGTAAGACAGTTTATTTATTTACTAATCTAAAAAAATAGTTATTTTACAAAAATGATAGACTTCTTTTTATCTATACCTCCAAATAGTTAAATTATTGGAGAAGACAATTCAGACAAATTACAAACCATTGGTAAGAGACTTATGAAAATTCTAATACGAGTGAATTCAGTCCCTACGCTAATTTATATTGTATCCTCATCGTCTAAAGGCCAACCAACGATATCAATCTGCTATTGTAAAAAAAAAACTGGATGTAGTATATGATTCAGTGTTATTAATCAATAATTTTTACTTTATTATAAGTAAAGTATAGTGATTGTGAAAAAATGCGATCAGGAGATCGAATATGTTTTGAGGTACCAGGAGTCGTTTTATGAAGTTTTTTTCGATGATGTCTATGTGTGTGGTGTGTGTGTGTGAGTATGTATTCAAAGTTTGTAGCCACGATACAGTCCAGAATCTTTGATGGATCCAATTGATATTTTACACAAAAATGGGTCTCATAGAGTATATGAGTCCAATTGTTTCAGAGGAATTATGCATGAAGAGAAAGTAACTTTTTTTGTCAAAAACCTGTTATTAGACTACGTTCTTTTCTCCTAAACTTCTAATTCTACAGTCTAGAAATTTTCACATAATTTTTGAGACTACAAAAGCTATAAACGAGAAATATCCTCAGATTATTAAAACAAAGGAAAATATTTTTTTTTAAATAAAATGTAAAAATGTTTACTTATAATTTAATCTAAAAGCTTGTGAAAGCGATACAACCCATAAAATGAAACTATACCTTGAATTAGAACTTTTTGTGGACGATGAGTTGGGAGAATTTTTTCAAAATTACACTCAACAAAGAGGCGAATGTAATAAAAAGTTTCTCTTTTCAGAAAATGTTTTTTGACGCTAAATGGCTCTTTAAAAAAAATGAAATTTTTCCAAAAAAAATCGAGCAAAAAATTATCAATTTATAAAAAAAATGCATGATATTTCAATTACGGCAAAGGGGAATAAGTTTTTAATGTAAAAGGAAGGCAGATAAACAATGTAAGAGATCCACTGGTGTTGGAACAAAAGTCATATTTTCCTGTAACAGATTATTTCGTAACATGAAGTCTACACTTTTGCTTTTCAAAAATATTATTACTGCTGCAGTTATACTAATGATATTATATAAAAAAGTGGTACAAAAATAAGCATATATATTGATAAGTGGATCAATTACTATCTGTACTAGCTCCAAGAATGAAAGACTAATAAACCTCTCCCATTTAGACATTTATATTATGCCTAAAACGACATTATATATTGTATATGCAAAAAGTTTTATATTACGTTTACTTAGACTAAAGTTAAGTGTAGGCCACTCCATATTTTGTATTTGACATCTATTTTTTTATGTTACAACTATTTTTTTAGAAATAATCATAATCAAAATCATAGTTGTCATGATTATCCCTATTGAACTATTACTATCCTGAAGAGTTTATAGTTTTATGTTACAAGGAAAAAACTGAAAAACGGGTTTAACTCACTTATAACTCAACCCTCATATTCCCTTACTCAATAGTTGATATATAGTTATTTAACAATCATATAATAGGAACCAGTTCTAGCAATGATAGAAGCAAAAAAATTTGCAGCCCAAAGCTCCTCTGTGCAACACCTCTGAGTTCCCTCAAAGTATTAATTTAAAAATATATGAGGAAGGAAGCAAGTTACTTGCACAAGCAAATCCTGCTCAGTTCTTAATGGATACAATGAATCTTAAAAGAAAAGATTTAGTAATCGTAACATATTTAACAGGATTGTCCCACATTATTGGGACATACAATATAAAAAATTTACAGGATCTGTCTGGAAAAAACAGAAACTTCTGACAAAAATTATATGAATGAGAGGTTTATGTTAAAAGTTAAAGATATTTCTGAAATTATACTTAACAACAATAAAAAAAAAGTGAGAGCTCATTCTCCACAATCATTATAATGTCCATTTAAGAACTTAAAATTTTAAGTGTTTCTAGAAGCATTAAAGAGAAAGTAGAATAAGACGTGTATGAACTTTTGTACACTTAAGCTAGTGATGAAGATTTCTATGAACTCTGGTCGTATGTAAATCAATAATAATAATAACATTTCATAAAATAACATCAAATAAAAAGTCAGTTATGGAATTATTATAAAACTATTAAATACTCTAAAATTTGAGATTAATATAGGGTGTAAATGTTTTTTCTTAATCAGCCCACCTGCCATAATATAATTATATAAGACAAATAGAGACATTCGCACCAAAAGCATACAGTTCTTTTTAAATAACGGCGTTTCTGAACAAAGTAGTAGTATTTCTACTTCTGTTAACCAGGAAATCTAAATCTGAATTTGATTAGTATGTGGTTTAAAGACACTGGCCTATTTTGGCTCTAACTGGAAGTAAACAAATATTGTTGCCTGCTGTTAAAATATTTGGTGTACACTGTAACACTCTAACAGCATTAAAAAAGTAAACCTTCTATTAAAAAAACTTTGATGTCATATTGATTTTCGCTGGCTGAGTATTCTTAAATTTAATAATTAAATGACGTCGTATGAAAAAATTATGTAGATTTTTTTCCCTAGATATAATATTTACCATAGCCAAAGTTAATAATAAATTATAGTACACATATTTCATTTATATACTTATAATAATATATGCAAGTTTGTTACAGTTCTTTAAATACATTAATCATAATAGTTAAAATAAATATTACATTAAGCTATTCTAAGCAATTCAAAAAAAATTTTACGAATAAATTGATGTTAATTTGTAAGTATGATTTCTTTTTAAATTGATAAATACTGAAAATATATAGCATATATTAATTGTATGAGTTACAAAAAAAAATCTAAAATTGAAAGACAAATATAAATGTTTACAATTGCTGTAAATTATAAAAAAAACTTGTTCCCTAAGAAGAGTTTTTGAATGGTGCGTTTTTTTTTTTGCAAAGATAGAAGTCGATGAAATGAAAAAGTTATGTAAATCTAAGTAGATGAGTAATAAAAATCGAGCTACTGAAATCTGCTTGTTAAAAAAGTTTTAATTTGATAAGGTAGTTGGGAAGGGAAGAGTTGAAGAACCACATAAGACTGGCAACCCTTTGACCTACATCAAGCTATTTTCTTCCTACGCAAAATTCACCTTTGAAAATTTATACTTCACTTCTTTCATATGTGACCAAAAGCCATCAATGTAATTTTGATATAATTATTATAATTTTTTCCTAGTAAAATCATAAAAGTATAATGATAATTAATTTTTTTTCCAATATTTATTCATTTTGCATGTCTATGTAAGTGTCACTAGTTACTTTTTCTATATCAAAGCCATCTCAGATATATAAGCCAAAACATCCATAACTTTTTATAGCACATAGCCTATTTGACTATTAGTTTTGGTCAACTGATTTGGCGGATAATATATCAAAGTGTTTCAGGGTGATTTATGTGAATGTATACCCTGACATTAACACAAATAATTCATAGATTAATAGTAATCTTGAATGAAATAGCAATATAAAATATAACTTATAGCTTTCTTGCTCAACCCCATATATTCTACATTGAAAGAAAATAGTGAATATTAACTATACAATAAATAGTTATTAAAAAAACAATATATTAATACATAAAACTAAACAATACCTCTTGGAGTGACTTACGGAGTTAACTTTTATTAATTTTTACAAGTTTACTGTTTGAAAGTCATTTATGACGTAAAAAAGTCTTTAAGTGAAGCCGATAACGGGTTATCCCATTCGAATATAGTTCTATTATTTTTATTTTTGTATGAATTCGTTAAAACTTAAAATTTAAAAGACAGTCAGCAGTATTTCAGTGAGAGACAGAATTCAATAAAATCATAGATATCTCATGAATTATAATGAGTGTAAGTTGTATTTCTCTAATAATTCTAAAAACAATAAAACTAACAGATTCATATCACAAATAATCATATATATAAATGCCTTAGATATTTTATATCATTATATTTTTCCATTCAATATTTTTTGGTACAAAAATTGTTTAAATTCTGTTTGAATTAAACAGTATGGGTTAAACAGGTCCCTTAGTCTATAATGGGTTAAGGAATTTGATATCAAAACTTCTAAGAGCCAGGCAAATGACCACTGCTACACCTACTAAACTATATTTGTCCAACATTGAGAAATTAATATATACATACCTTCTATAAAAAAAATTTCACAACAAATACGTAAAATAACAAGCAATGTTCAAACAATAATAAGAAATGAGAAAAATTAGAAAAAAAAAACCTTCTATCTGGCATATGGGTGTTACAGTTATTCTAAAGTTTTTTCAGAACTTCTTTGCTTCATATTTAAAACTCAATCATTGCCCCTATATATGGCCAGATTCTAAAGCAGACCAATGACTCACACAACAATCACAGAGACAAAATGGTTATTACTTTCTTAGTAAGAACTGAACTAACATGTAATTAAACAAACATGTATGTAATTAAATTAACACGTATGTACCAACAAAATTAAACTTTATCAGGACTCGGTCAGTTCTTCTGGTTCAAATTAAACTCTCATTGCCAACGTTTCGGTTTTTATTTAAAACCTTTTTTTTCATAGGCAAAGTATGAAATTTTGAAACAGAAAAACTAAGTATTACATTAAAGATTCTTTACAAGAAAAATAGTCTGTGGATTTTAATGACAACTGATTAAATCCACAGACTATATTATTCTTGAAAAAAATCTTTAATGTAATACTTAGTTTTTCTATTTCAAAATTTTATACTTCTGTCTATGAAAAAGGTTTTAAATAAAAACCGAAACATTGGCAATGAGAGTTTTATTTGAATCTGACGAACTGATTGAGTCCTGATAAACTTTAGTTTTGTTTCTATTCCACGGTCGATAGTTTTATCAATATATATTTCTATATTTAGGGAGCAGACCTCCGTTAATGCATACACAATTAAATTTCTTACCTATTTCTTTTCTTGCAATGTATATATATATATATATATATATATATATATATATATATATAACTAAAATCAATCAGGACAGCCTTCCATGCTCAAATCGAACTCTCAATTCCTGAAAGAGTAGTGGACTCTGGTTTATTTTAGTCTTATTTTGTTATACAGTCAACATATCAGTCAAATTATATATATATATATTTCACATGTAAGTCTGAAGGATATCTTCTAATTATTTTTTTTAACTCCAAAATTAAAGCGTAATAGCTGATGTTGTTGCTCTTTCATAATTTCAACACCAAAGAATCGACAAATGATTCTTTCTTGCCTATAATAATTTTGATAATGCAGGTAAAAGTCACTCCAAGTAAAAATGGATATTGTTTCTTGTATTGTTTGTCATAATTTGAACGTAGGCGTAATAAAGTCGACTTTCCGATGGAGGGGAAGGAAGCGGGTTGGAAGCATAAATCGGCTCTAAGGCGGCCGGCCCATAAACGCCCAGATGTTCGTCTCCATAGCTCAACCTTGCTGGCACCCTACCACAGTGCACCTAAGGCTTTATTGTTTCACCAATACATACCTTCACATCTAACACGGGCTATTAGACATTCCATTTATTTTTCAACTAACTTCCTCCCTTACTCAAATGTAATTGAACTGAAACATCAAATTAGCAACCAAGCTGTACCAAATATAAAAAGATACTTCCATCGCTCAAATCAACATAATTAAAAAACAATCATGAATTTTAACACAATTATTCACTTTTTGGACAAAACAGACAAAAGCTAAACACTTTATGATTGAGGAAATTGCCTATTGGTGTAAGCCCCCCATACGCATTGTTGTTAGTGTTGCCCCAAATTTAGAAGTTTTGAGTTAACAGTTATTTTCATTTATTTCCTACGTTTGACTTACGAATGTATTGTATTATATGATTTCATATACAATTTTTTGGAAGTAAAAAAAAATCAAAGTAAATTACTTCAAAAGATGTAAACTCATTCTTTGTTTAATATAAATATAAAATCTATTACCTACTTAATTATAAAATTAATTAAGACGTACTCATCTTCTTCAGCAAAATCTTAAAAACAAAAATGTAGTAATAATCTACTATTCCTTTAATCAGATTACATATTTTAATTAAAATAAAATTAATGGAAAAAAATGTACTAAAGCCTTCATATAGTTAAAGTTATGATAATTACAAATATATTTAGGAGACCTTATTGCAAATAACAGAATGTCTAATAACTCTTAAAAAATAATGAAAAAATGGCCTAGGTTGAAACGATAAGTTTGACAAAATATAAATTAATTGGTTAGAATAGTATTCTTGTATATTCATTATAGCTTTAACCTGTTTGAACATAATTATTTAATTAGCATTTTAATGCTATAATCACTATAATCTATAATCACTTTCTAACTCTTTTAACTAAAAGTGTCTGTTGGAAGGAATTTCCTTAAGACTCTATCTTTAAAAACCCTTTATATCTGATTAAGATAAAATTGAAAGTTTGTTATGAGACGGAATATTTTAACTAAATGTAATTAATGGAGAAAACAAAAAAAAGGAGGTAATCAGTTAATATATATATATATGATCAAACCACAATAAGAAATGGGAAAACAAGACTAAGATCTTGTTTTCACGTGTTTATGTGAAATCTTTATATTTATGAATAATAATCAAAATAACACTTGATTTATTGGATAGATTAATTTACCACGGTGAAAATAATTTGGAAACAATGCTCTAAGGCAGTTCGTCAACACATCGTCAGAGAGCAAGTGAACTAAAAAATGAACAATAGCCTAGTACTTTATAAATTAGATGAAGTATTGATTAGTGGAATAATTAAATAGATAAAGACTTCTTCAATTATAGGATCATTAAATACATTCAAGGTTACCAATAATTCTAGAGATTTCAATCAACCAGGTTAACCTATCTCTGACGATGTGTTGATGAAAGGCCATAGAGCAATTTTTTAGGTTCAAAAATCAAACTCTCGTTGCCGACGTTTCGGTTATATTTTAAATCCTTTATGTAGGCAGAAGTAAGAGTTTCTCAACTAAGGAAATGAAATTTACATTATTTATAGGGACAACAATCTTAACCGGACAAAACCGGTTAGTCAAAAAATTCTTACTTCAGCCTATGAATAAGGTTTCATAGTTACTTCAGCCTATAAAACCGAAACGTCGGCAACGAGAGTTTGATTTTTGAACCTAGAAAATTGACATAATCCCGATTAGATAACACACCTATTCTATCATACGGTCGATATATTATTGGATCTGTTGTATATATGCATAATAAAATGAAACTAAACTATATTTAAAAGTTTCAAAAATTAAATTGTGTAAACAGATATATTATAAACCTAAAAAAAAATAGCTAACTAATATGCTGCCATTCAGGTAGAAAAATTGGTAATACAATTTAGAAAAGATTAATTAATTTATAACAATTGATATTAATAAAGATACCCTTTTCAATTATACCAGTTGAGTAAAAACAAAAATAAGTAAGACGGTATAAAGTTGAACTAACAAATTAAAATCAATCAAAGAAAGAAAGTTAAACAGGGCTATTAAGCCACCATAACCATTTTAAGTTATCTTAAACTTCAAACGCCTTAAATTATCTTAATCAGTTTGAACATCTTAACTACTGTAAAAACTAATTATTAAGTTTTCACACTTTTAGGTATATTTAACATGAATGACTTAAGAAAATACTGAAGCAAGGTAGATGTAAAATTTCTCCAAAAACAATATTCATAGTCTCTAACAAGTGACTAAAAACAATGAGCAAGATATTGTTTTCTTTAACAATATGTAAAAGGAGGCCGATATGACTAACTGACTGACTTATCAAGGCAAAACCTAGACTATGGATGACAGAAAAATAAAATTTGAACAACTGATTCGCTTCATTACTTAAATAAACAATAGAAAAGAGATATAACAGCTTACCTCATAAATTTTCTTCCTTATTATTCCGGTTTCGGATCTTGTACACCTTTCAAAGTGATATCATAGTTTCTAGTTTTACTCTGATCGGGAAATAGTTGAGTGAGATAGAAAATTTACGAGGCCAGATGGTGCATTTTTCATTAATTGTTAGTAAAACGTCTGTGATACTAATAATAATAGTAATATTATTAATAAGAAAATATTTTACAAATTTAGACTCTAAGGGTGCTATTTTTTACTCAAAATGTTTTTTTGACGTTAACGGCTCATTAAAAAACAATGAAAATTTGCAAAAGATGGAACAAAAAATTATCAGTTTATAAAAATATATGCAAGTGATTTCAATTACGGCAAAGTACAATAACACTATAAAAACTAATTGTTTATCCTAGACTAACGGATCGTCCACTATAGTTGTGGAATTTATTGATATTTATTTACATTGAATTGAAAATGTTTTGAATGAATCCACTGAAATGAAATTGATGTTCATAATGAAAAAAATTCAAATAATTTATTGACTTGTATGAGATATAAGAGGAATAATCCTTTTACATGTAAAAACTCACTGCCAATGAACATAAATTTCTGTTGCTTTCCATGGTATGATGGATTTGTCTCACAAAATGCTCTAATCAAACTACATATTGCACTCTTGAACGAAACTTAATATCAGTTGTAAATAATTTTGTGTTTGTGAATCATAGTATCTTTGGGTAATATTGAAGTGTGAGGAATTGACTCTTTCCTCAAGAAAAAGGAGTTATGTTTGTTAACAAATATCCAGTTTTTCACTATCCTAGTCTAATAGCTTATATCTGTAATTTTCAAAAATTAGAACTTCCCAGCTATAAAAGTTTTAAATTATACTGAATAGCCGGCTTTGACATTGATTTGAGTAAGTAAAACTGGCTAATTACTAATATATTTTTTCTCAATATACATTCACAGCAACCTTATGACAGAGTACAGTACGCAGGAAAAAGATAACACTTGCTCAGGGTAAGTTGTATATAAGATTTTTGACAAATAGAATTAAAATAAATTTTTATTAAATACTAGGAAGCCATAAAATTCCCAGCATAATAATTCTATAATAGACCAAAAATGTAAAATATAGTTCAAAATTGAAAACATTCTTTAAAGAATAATAAATGTAATTATCCTACATCTTAAATTAAAAATGATCTTAAAACGACATTTCATCTTAGATGACTCTGACATTCTTCAAACAAAATAGGAATATTTTCAAGTTTTAAATGGGAAAATTTGTCTTAAATATTCAATGTAGAAGGAGGTCTATTTACTATGAGAGATCCACTGGCTATTGGAACAAAAGCCATATTTTCCTGTAACAGATTATTTCGTAACATGAAGTCAACACTTTTGCTTTTCAAAAATATTATTACTGCTGCAGTTATACTAATGATATTATATGCAACAGTAGTACAAAAATAAGCATATATATTGATAAGTGGATCAATCATTATCTGTACTACCTCCAAAAATGAAAGACTAATAAACATCTCCCATTTAGACATTTATATTATACCTAAATAAAACATTATATATTATATACCCAAGAATTATGATATTATGTTTACCTATAGTAAAACTGAGAGTAGGCTACTCCAGATTTTTTTTGTTAATTTTTTTTTATTTTTTTCAATTTATTAATTTAGTTACTAAATGATGTGCTCTACCATTTTTGTTACTTTACTGAAATTATTTTTGTTTAATTTGAATATATTAATTATATTATTCCACTATAATAACTTGTTATAGATGTTACTCGTGGAAATTCATTGAACAATGTTAGATTGAAGAGCCGATTTGTTGTTTCTTACTCAATGCCAAAAGAGATGGATCTTTTAAAAATGTAAGCTATGATTTAACGAATTCTTTCTGGATTGTGACGATTTTGGGACAAAAAACAAAATTTGGTAGTAAATACTAAAGTAGACTCTCATGTTTCAAAATAATACCATCAGTCTTCTACAGCGATTATTTTCTGCTTCAGCCATCCCTGTTCGTTGGCTGAAAGGACTCTGTCCCTACCCAATCTAATAATTCCACAGGAACATAGAACAACAACAAAAATTTTTTCTTTGATTGTTTGTAACCAACTCCTCCTAGGGTGTACAAAAACAAATAAATTTGATTCTTTACAATTTCAATTCCAAATATTTTTTTCTTCGAATTCAACAGTTTTTCTTAATAAAGTAGAAGATCGGTGCTAGCAATTTATTTACATAATTCACCTCATCGCTGATGTCACCATATCACTGATCATTCTATATTATCTTTTGTTACTGCAATACACATAATTCATTAGTTTGCGCTTCATTAATTGGTGACATTGAAAGTGTAGGTTAATAAATGGTAATTGCTAAAAATTATTTCTTTCTAAATTCATGTGTTTAGTCATAAATTACTAGATAACCTTTTATCCATCATATGTGCAACATTTTTTTTTATTTGAAAGTTTGATTATAACTATATGATAAAAAAACACTAGCATGTCATAAAATTTCTAGCGTAAT
Organism: Hermatobates lingyangjiaoensis; assembly: GCA_026182355.1. NCBI lineage: Eukaryota > Metazoa > Arthropoda > Insecta > Hemiptera > Hermatobatidae > Hermatobates > Hermatobates lingyangjiaoensis. Next base: position 5,291,838 of record JAPFBL010001923.1, on the reverse strand, counting down.
AACTTTATAAAAAAACAAAAATGTAAAACATAATTAAAAACGGGAAACATTATTTGAAAAATAATAGATGGAAATATCCTACATCTTAAAACAACATGTTTTCTTACATGTGTCCGACATTTTTTTAAACAAAATAGGAATATATTCAAGTTTTAAATAGGATAGTTTGTCCTAAATCTCCGATGTAGAACTTGAAGTTGTTCAACGCTGATAATCTACAATACATAAATAACAAAACACTTACGTGAAACAAAAAAAAAGAATGAAAAATTAATTATTACTGTTATCATGTTTTATTTACGAGGTTGAACAAAATCATGTAAATAAATAGTCGCATGATTTACTTGTTTTATAATTATTTCTAATGTCTTGAATAGTAAAATTTTACAATTATTTTTATGACATTTAAAAGCATATGTATCATTATACCTTACTTGCAAATAATGTTGAATTAGTAAGTCAAATGATAAAGTTTAAATTACAGGCAATCAAATAGGCTTCCAGTATCATTAAAATCAATGATATAAAATATTCCAAATTATTATTAAAAAAAAACAAATAATTTGTTCTCAACAAATATTTTGGAATAACTTTTACGTAGTTTTGTACTTAGCTATTATGACAGAACATTAAACCCAACGTATTCCTAATGATGCACTTAGTATTAAATAGGACTGAATGTTTTGAGAAAATTTATGGGTTTGGTAGAGGACAGAGGAGGAGGCCGATCGAATCTAATGTATTCAGGAAGGAAAGAGTCAAGTGCATGAAACGTATGCAGATTACGTGATAGAAGAGGAACCATCAGGGAACCTATATCACCAATACACCTCCCCATTAGAGAGTCATTGATTACATATTCCCTTCAAGAACTCTAATGCTTCTATATGTCATTCTATAATTATGAAACCTTAAACAATGTCTCTTATTTAACCTTTATCATTTGACTTGCCTAAACCGCATTCAAAATTATTTACAAAACAAGTAGCTTTCATAATATTTCATTATATCATTTAAAAAAATGAATACATTTTTAATAATCTTGGCATTATAATAAAGATAAAGAGTGTGATGGTTATAATAATTATCAAACAATTAAATCATAGGGCTACTTTTTATTTTCAAAAAAATATAATTATTGTCTAAATTCATGAGTATAACCATAAATTCATAGATAACCCTATATCCATTACTGTTAATTGCTTGTTTTTTAATTTGATAGTATGATTTACTTGAAATTGAGCACAGGTGCTCCACAACGCATAAATAGCAAAACATTGGCCAGGATTATAAAAAAAATATATAATTAATTATTAATTCTAACGTAGTGCAATCACTTATTATGTGGTATTTAATAATTATAGAGTAAAATGTTAATAAAATGGTCTCCACGTATAAAAATTTAATGGTATAAACAACGCATTTCGAACACGTAGTGTTCTTCCTCAGGCAATAACTAAGGGTGAGTGTCGGTGGTACAACTGAATAGGATGGACGTGGGTGGGGGTATGGAGTACATCTGTTTCATATTAGAAGGTCCTAGTCCTAGAGGAAATGTAAAGGCTCAGCCTAACCTTTAGGGAAAAAAAATAACAATGAAATCTACCTGCCTTCTAATATCTATTCTAATATCTGCCTTCTAAACAGATGTACCCCATACCCTCACCGACGTCCATCCTATTCCCAGTCAGTTGTACCACCGACACTCATCCTTAGTTATTGCCTGAGGAAAAAAACTACGTGTTCGAAACGCGTTGTTTATACCAATAAATTTTTATACGTGGAGACCATTTTATTAACTTTTTACCCTACTATTAATTATTAATCAAAATACTAATCCTCTGTAATTAAATTAGTTTTTTTGAACAATCAGTAGTTGAGAAGTTATATCAATATTAATTATTATTGTTATCATGTTTTTTTTTAGGAGTTTGAACAAAATAGTGTAAATTAATGGTTGTATGATTTAGTTATTTTATAACTATTTCCAATGTCTTGCAAAAATCTATCTTTATTTTTATAACAATAGTCTTAAAAGTATACGTATTAATTGACATAATATTTGAATTAATGCTATCGTAAAGTAGCTATAGATTCTAAATACAATCATAATTTAAATATATTTTAATTTTTATGTTGTATAATATTTAAATTTTTTTTTAAAAAAATACGTGCAGAAATACTGACCAAAATTTACGCTTATATTTGGGTACTTCTTGCTATGAGTGGAAGAAGGAGATTCTTGGTAGCAAGATAACAACTGACTAAAGAGCAACTCTGTTCTAGTTAGTTACCAAAAGATTTATCTAAATTTACAGAATTTAGACAAATAAACACACATATAGCATTATAAAAATATAAAACATGGGCTTCAGGAATCTAAATTATTATTGTTTCACATAATTTTGATGCAAACATAAAACCCCAGAAAAATTAGAAATTTTTGTTACTGTATTACTTACTTCCTAATGCAAATAATATTTTAAATTGTTTTTGCCTACATTAATAACAATTAAGTCAAAATAAATATCTCAAGAAAGTAAACTTTTACTTCTCTTTTTTGATTCCTCCATATTTATCAGTCAGTTATCATCCTTTCAGAAGTAAAACTGGTACTTGGTGTAAGCAGCAAGTATATTTAGCAAAACCTAGAAGTAGACAAATGATGGGTTATCAAAAGAGTAACAAATCAAAAGAATGATAAAACCCAAGGAACATCCAACTTTCCCTGACTTGCCACCCATACCAAGAAGTATTGAGATTAATGCCCTAACCTACTTCTCACTTCGTGAACACAGTCATCTGGTTGAAGCATGTCATTACCAGCACCAGGAAAAAGAAAATTTCTTTAAAATGTTCCCTAAATTTAATAGTCATAATGGAAAATTCACCAATATTATGTGTGCATCATTTGAAATAGCCCAATACACTATCTGCTTTCAGTCAATTGTATAAAATTTGGATATCACAAGCAAGTCAAAGTCATAACTATTGACTCTTTGCAGAGACCTACCGTTTAAGTCACTCAGACGCGTTATTAAAGTTCATTTGATGTATACACATATATACTGATTGCAAAGTTAGTCACATTTTGTAGATACTTGATTTTTCATAAACTTCTCCAGCTATCTTAATAATTTCATCAAGTTGATACTACTGGTTCATAAAAACAAGGAATACGGTTAAAATAATTAGTTACATTCCACAGCTACGACATCTAAATTGTTCTATTGCCTAATTTGTAAATACCATTAATTATTTAATGTATAATTTACAAAAAAATGTTTGTCGTCTTTTTTTTAGTGTTTATTCATCATCATTATTTTGTTTGTTATACCTTTATCATTCTTTTTTCAATCAAAAACATTATGATTTAAGTAGGTAACTCTGATTAATCTGGTGGACTTACTATTTCTCATTTACTGCTTAATAAACCGCTTTTGTTAATGGTGACACGCGTTGAAATATGAAAGTGAGTTGTGTCGGTTCTTATTATGTTATTTTTCCGTAATTTTACATACACACTCTTGAATGATTTCATATTTATGTTACAAATATTTCAAAACACAAAATGGTTGTTCAACTGGAACTCATAAAATTAAAAATTGCACGTAACACAAAGCAGTACAAAAGACAAACTGTGATCAATATTTTGAAAAATAGTTTATGCATCCCATTGAGCACCGATATATCAGATTGAATGCATCCCTCCCGATTCACCTACTCTTCGGTTGATGAGCTGTTGTTCAAAATATTTCTCGTAGTAAGTGAAAATGTTCTGCATAACAGAACTTAGTTATAAATCAGAGGTGTTTGTCCCCTTTCTGTGTTTCTCACTTTAAGCTTTTAGTTAAAATTTAATTTATAATGGTTAAACAATAGCGATAATGATACAAGCTTAAAAATAGATTTATATAAAAGTCGGTGCATGTTTATGTTCTTTTCTTATATGGGGAAGAGGGTTTCTGTGTCCGTTCAACATATTTTCATATTTAACATATTCCGAGGTAGATAATCTCCTCTCGCTTTTCTAAGACGGCTATGGGTAGCAAAGCCCCTGGGCCCTCCTAATATATTGTTTCCACTGTGACATTCACCTGTCAGTTGCTGCAAGTATTCTTTTATAATGCATATTAACATAGCATAAAAAAATTTTTTAACGTCCTACGGACGTAAAACCGTTGGCCCTGAGCCTTTACGATGTCAAGCACTTATTAAAAATGCCTACTCTACTATACTTGAGGAAAGTAAAATTGAGGTCTCCTGATATAGAATCAACCTGGTTATGCAACTCGTCCATCTCAATATGGCTGCCATATAATAAATAAGTCACACTTGCAGCAACTTAAAGGACAAAAAAAGGAGTAAATCTTATAATTATCAGCCTTTGAAAACAAACAAAATATTATAATTAAACAAATAATTGTTTTAAATGTACCTAATTTGTTTTGATATATTGATTGATTGATAAATGTAATTGCTTGTAAAATTTGATTTCTTTAAGAACATCAAGTTAAAAACAGAAGATAAATTAACAATAAATTATTATTTATAGTGAAAAAAACTTAACAATTTTTTTTGAGATTTTTATTTAAAAACATTTGTTTTTTTACTTTTCCATTCCTCTTAGAATACGACAAATACGTAGTAAGTGACTATAATATTGTAAGTGTGAAGATATGAGATTGAACCTCTCTCGTCTGACCAAATTTGCTATCTTGTTTTGGATGTTAATTTTTCAGTTCTCTGCAACTTTAGTGCCTGTTTATTACCTTTAATGAACCGTAGAAACTTTAAATTGTTCTTTAATTGTACAATGAATTCTAAAAAAAAACTGATTTAATATTTTTCCCAGGCAAAGCTGGGTACACCAGATAGTCAATATTGTAACGAATGTATCAAAAAAAACAACAGTGTGAAAGAGTGATTGTGGGATAATGTATGAAAATGAAAATAAAAATAAAGAGAAGAATCACACGAGTTATATAAAGAAGAGAAAAATTAATAAAACTCCAGTAAATTCTCTCAATGAAATATCATACCATTCTAGTAGTCTTATTTGCATTACAAATAAAGAAAATATGTGTTGGAAGGAAAATAAATTTCTATTAAATTAACAATAAATACAAGAAAGATAAGAAAGCTAAGAAGTTTGAGGAATGTTTTGTGCTGTCAGAAGTTGTTTGTTGGCAGGGCTAAGACGTTTGTACGAAAGAGTCTGGGACTCAGACAGACTCCAGACCTGGCTGGTGCTGATATTAAATTCTAATTGTGACTTACTCCGCCTCCACCACACTAGGCGTCAACTCTTTGACTTTCTGACTGACACCCCACCCTCCCATTAAATAATGCATTCACTTTCTACCACCTACTTCTACGCTTTTATTAAAAACCGAAAAGCTAACAGCTTCATTTTATATTCTCCTTGCTAAGGTAATAATGTTTTAAAATGTTCCTCATCTTCACTCAACTTAACTCCTTCAAATAGAAATTATTTACAAAATTATAATTTATTGAATGGACATTTATTTTTTAATTTTTTTTTTTATTTTGATTATAGCCCAAACAAAATCTACTGTGTCTGTCTATGTGTGTGTGTGTGTGTGTGTGTGTGTGTGTGTGTGTGTGTGTGTGTGTGTGTGTGTGTGTGTGTGTGTGTGTGTGTATGTTTGTATATATATATTATTTCACATAAACACATGTAATAACAATCAATGATCAAACCACAATATGAAAAGAAAAAAAAAGGACTAAGATCTTTCAACCTGACTGACTCTGACGAAAACCGCTTGTTACGGTTTGAAGATCTTAGTCTTTTTTTCCCATTTCATATTGTGGTTTGATCATGTATACTTCCATTTAGCAGTATAACAATAAAAGCAAATTAAGTGAAAATATACAACACATATCGTTGTTTATTCACTGGCTTCAATCAATGGATCAAATGTGAAGTGATTAACTATGTTTGGCAAATTTACAACCTAACGACTACAATTTCTGACCACCTCAACCGTTGTTCTAACAACGAAAAAGCTGTTTTTAGACAAATCGAAGGTCTTGAGAAGAAACTTATAGACAGGAACTACTCTGTCGTGTTCAACACAAAGCATGCATATATATATATATATATATATATATATATATATATATATATATCAGATTCAATAATATATCTAACGTCTGATAGAATAAGTAGTTATCTTAATAATTCAATAATATATCTAACGTCTGATAGAATAAGTGGTTATCTTAATCGTGGTTCAGTCAAATTTTCTAGGTTCAAAAATCAAACTCTCATTACCGACGTTTCGGGTTTATTTTAAATTATAGTAAATTGCAATTTTTATGTTCAGTGGAATGTTTTGTTCAAGTTAAGATTGTTGTTCCTTTAAATAATGTAATTTATCTACATTATTTATAAAACGAATATAAAAACGAAATATAAAACGAAACATGTTTCGTTTTTTTAAATGCAATTGAGTATTTAAAAACAGAATTGTTCTTCAGTTAATCAACGAGGATTTTTCATTGGGCGTAGAAATCGACGATTACGGCGTAGAACAATACCAGCATTCTCCTGGACCAGATAAGATCGTGTTGTCCCAGCGTGTGTAAGGCTGCCTTCTTTCCACTCCATCAGCCATGTTGTCTCTGCAGCATTACTAGCTCCACTGGTAGCAATAGGGGCAAGTCCCTGCCTGCACGACGGTTATAATGGTGTTCAATTCGTAGCCTGGTCTAAAGCGTTCTACGCTGTAGAAAGTTTAGTTGTCAATATCTGATTTAAAAAAAAACATGTTTACATGAGAAAATCTAATATGTGGGATTGGTGCAACTGAAGCAGTGCTTTTTCAATGTATTTTTTTTTTTCTGATCAGCATCTTGGCTATGGCAATTCCCTTCTCTGCAAATCCATTTGCTTAACTGTAGTTGGAGCTAGTAGGTTTCAATCCCCATTTTTCTGAATTTTTTTATAATCGATACAGTTAAAGGGAATATTGTCAGATAAAAGTTCCGAAGATGCTCTCAATAGTATAAACCAAAGTTTTTCAAACTTTTTTCAACGCGAAACCCTTTTTGCTTCAGTAATTTTCCCAGAAACCCCAGATTCTAGTGATTTTATACAATTATAATATAAATATTTTCATATGCTGTTATAAATAGTATATGAACAATGTTTAAAAACAATTAAAAAGTAATATTACTGCAATGCGTGTTTTTCAAAGAAAAATTCAAAACTAAAAGTGGCAGCAATGTGTGAACTGCTATTTTTACAATAGAAGAAAATTCGGGAATCAGATAGCTCCAAACACTGACTAGTGATTCATCCTAAATATGAATAAAATGTTGGCCACTCCTAGTAATTAGTATAAGTATTATGTGTATAAGTATTATTCGGTTTCATGATTCACAAGAAACACAGAATAAATCCATACCCACTAAAGAAAAAAGAATTAGAAATTTTTTTTTCTAAATGTCTTTCACGGAACCCCAGACAGTCCGTTAAGGAACTCCTGGGTTCGCGGAACCCACTTTGGGAATCTCTGGTGTAAACAATGATATCAATGTTTTCATCACATTGAATACAGATTTCTAATTTAAATGGTAGATGTCTAGCTTGTGGAGTAACTATTATAAATAATGATATAGTCTCGTTGTTCAAGAGTCAAAATGTCAATAGTTAATTTTTTTTTCCTATGACCGATTAGCAGGTGGCAGCAATATCAAAGCCTCATTAGTATTGTTCATTTTGTATTTGGAACATACTGTGCAACCTTCAATGAGATCGACAATGTCATCTTGCATTCCAAACCAGTACAGTGATTTTTGTGGAAGACAGATTGCCTTGTTAGCGTTGAGATGGCATTTGTACCTCAATCTACTTTTTCTGCCTTGGTAAGACCGTCAATTTCCAATATTTTTTCAAACATATTTTATGTGACACAGTTACTTTTTTTTCATAAAACGCCTTCTAGATATTTTTATAGCTCCACATTTTCAAAAACATTTAGTCAAAGGCATAGATATTTTCAAATTTTCTTAAATATGTAATTTAGTTGAAACTTTTGATTTTTGGCAGTTTAAAGTAATCATGTTTTTATTATCAGCTTCTGACTATTTTGAAAGCATTATTTCCTACATTTTCTAGTTCTATACAACTTTTAGCTGTTATCATAAGAATATAGTTTTTGGCATGTTCTCAGGATGAGGTGGAAGTGTGTGTGTGAGCGTTTGTATACATGTGTGTGTCTGTCTCAGTGAATATGTTTGAGCCACGAGGTTTGTGGCTAGTTTTAAGGAGAGACAGATGAATACTGTCATCTTCCCAAATGGATACAATATCTCACTAGAGCTCCATTCGGAAAACCAGTTAGTTCATTATCTACAACCTCCTTGAGTCCCTCTCTTCTTCACTGTTAGTAAAGGCAAGCTAAATATTAGTTTACTAAAGACCATAATTTCCTTTGTAATATAATCTTACTCAGATTATATTTGAAAAGCCTTTCTCTTCTCGTTTCATCAATCTGAAGAGAACTTAGCTTATTTCACCAGCTGATAATACCTCTTAATTGCATTTCAAGTCAGGTAAAAGAGTAAACAACTAAAAAATGCTTTGATAATTGAAACCAAAATAGTCGATAAAAATTGATGATAATGTGTTTAGCCAATACGAAAATAAAACCTTTTTTTATTATATAAGTAGTTTTTTTTTATTTCAGTGCAACTATGTTTTTTTTCTCAAACATACCTTAACTGAATTTGAGATACTTCACGCTTAATGAAAACACAATATTTAATATTTTCACAAAAATTAATATTTGTAGTTATAAATAGTTATGAACTCCATAAAATGAATACAAATTGAACTTCAATCTTCTCTGTTTATACACTTTTCCTTATGGTCTCGGCTTTAAAAGGAACTTTTTTTAAACTATTCTTAAAAAAGTGAAGAGATAGAAGTTTTTTGAGAAATTTGTTTAATAATGGCTTTTCTCTGTGAATACAAATTGCCATTTTACAATGGGTAAATTGATTAAAACAATTGTATATAATAAATGTGGCAATACTTTCATTTTGCTTTATGATCTCAAAAAATATGTGCGATACAAATTCACAATATCAAAATAGACAGGAAACTCTGGGTAGAGGTAAGATCGGGCCTAAAAGATCCAGCCCGACCTGAAGCAGGGCCTCGAGTGTAAAGCCCGACCCGACCCGGCCAGATCCTGATATATCGTGTATATACTGGAGTTTATTCTCCACCAGCTAAGCAAATTTCTGCCACCTGTTTTATCTAAATTATTTATTTTATAACAAATATTCCTTAGTTTAATATCTATACATCGTTTTAATATACATAATATATATTTATTTAAACAAAGTTAGCGAGAGAGAAGCCTGAGCCCGACCCGACCTTACCCAAACGTAATAATTGAAATTTTAAGCCAAACCAAAATAATATTTCAGGTCGGTTCGGGCTCGGTCTTAGAATCTTACCTCTAACTCTGGATACTAATACAAAGATCAGTGCTTACGAAAGATAAGAAGCACCTTAAGATTGTAGAAGTTTTACATATTCTAGTTAATCTCCATTAATTACAGGACACAAATTAATTTCAACAGTATGTTAATCATAATGTCTTACACTTTCCAGAATAAGTAAGTGTCAACGACTTGTTATAAAATTGTTCGCAAATGATTTTAATTATTTGACGCATAATGAAAAATTGACTTGTATATATCAAACATGTTTTTTTTTAAATCAATATTCTAATTATTGCTATTAGTTTATAGTATCTTTTATAACAAAAAAAAATTAATTTTGTTGGGTGGTATTTAAATACAAAATTTAAAGAGTACCCAGAAGTAAATTTTGTGTATTTCCAAACCAACAAAATTGATATTTATCTAAAAATGTTGAACCTAAATATAGCAATAGTTTTTTTAACTACTATGATAAATAATACTAACTACTATGATAAATTAATATTGATTGATATAAAGAGATATGTGATGTTTATTCTCCTAATAATTGTAATGACGATGATACTAACAGGTACATATGAAAAATAATCTATTTTTGTAATGTCAGTGCCATACCGGGTCTTTAACAAACAAATTGACTACTATAAATCGTTTTCTTATGCATTGGAAGATCATTCAAATGTAAAGGAAAGATGTTTACTTTGCTCAAAAGTAAAGTAATTAATAACCCATGTACAACTTTTATTTATTAATGTTCCTAGTATTGAATATATATATTATATCTGAGAGGTCATTATCATACTAAAACATATTAGTGCTAGAATGTATTATTAGTTTTAGTGGTGTAATAAACTAAGTCATAATTGTATAAAGTTTCTTAAATATTTAAACTTTGACATTATTAAAGATATAACTATACTTGTTAATACATTTTTTATGTCAGTATGTTTTAATCCTTCTAAATAACACTCTTGTTATTTCGTCCGTACAAGATAATATATTTTTAATTCTCAACTTAACTGAAGCAACCCGTAAAAAGCGTTCAGCAAAGAGTATAGAAAAAAACTTTTGAAGTATAAACCAAGAAAAATAGATAGAACGAACTAATATAACACACTTCTATATTTCGACTATTATCACGATGAGGAGTATAACTATCCCACTGAAAGGTCAGGGACTGGGAAGCAGTAGATTTACTAGAGCAATCAGAGCACTACCGCTAGATCGGGAAAACAGAAGTAATAGAATAGAAGAGATAAAACAGGAAATAAGTGACAACGAATAAAGCAGACAAAATAAATAAATAATAATAATAATAATACATAGAATAAATAAATAATGATAGGACCAAAAAAACATTAACAAATTTATTATTAATAACAAAAATATGAAGAGAGTCCGGGGAATGATCTGGCACCAAGAAGGCTATAATGTGCTTTCTATGAAGCTCTTATGGTAACATTAGATTTCACAATTAGAGTTTATTTATTGTGGACTGTAAAACATCTTATATATATATATATATATATTAAAATAAGCAGTAACACATGAACAGAAACACAACAAAGACTCACTTTTCAATATTTCGACCGTAATGGCGGTCGTCCTCAGGAGAAGAAGTGAATTGACGGAGGGACGACAGTCAACTGAACAGTTGACTGTCGTCCCTCCGTCAATTCACTTCTTCTCCTGAGGACGACCGCCATTACGGTCGAAATATTGAAAAGTGAGTCTTTGTTGTGTTTCTGTTCATGTGTTACTGCTTATTTTAATTGTTATTTGTCCTGCCGGACCGTTTTTCGTTTATCATGGTATATATATATATATAAATGATCAAACCACAATAAGAAATGAGAAAACAAGACTAAGATCATTCAACCGTAACAAGCGATCTTCATCAGAGTCAAAAACCCAACTGAAACACTAGATGCAGAAAACAACTGGTGAAGGGTTGAGAAGAGTGGGAGGGAAGCGTGGTATTTTAAAAGGGTGAAAGCGCAGGAAAGGACTAATGTCCAGAAAGGGATGTTTGGGGAAACAAAGGAGTACAGTAAGAAAGAATAAAAAACTAACCGCTAGCTGTCAACCCTCTTAGAAGAGGCTATTACCCTCGTAACGAAAATATCAAGTTTGAAGAGACCGTTACTAATGTTTATAATATTTGATCTATTAAATTTAATAAGATACAATTCAATAATATTTCTTAACAACATTTATTTTTCATAGGTAATAAATTTAGCTCCTGTCCAATCAATATGATGATTTTCATTTTTTATATGCATGAATAAGGCACTACTTTTTCCCTGTCTAGTTACGTTGTATTGGTGTTGTTTTACACGTGTCTTTAATGATTTACCAGTTTGACCAATATAAATTTTATGGCAATTTTTGCACGGAATTTTATAAATACCACCGGACTCCAATTCCCTGGGAAAGTTTTTTATTAACATATTACCCACGTTATTACGATTAGAAAACACTATATTAAAATCAAGTTGTTTGACTAATCATGGAAGGGGGTCCAATGACTCATATGGTAAAACTATAGAATTTGACAATGAACGGGGCTCTGATGAAGTATTAGAGAAAGTTTTTTTAGCACCCTTCAAAGCTAAATCGATATAAGAGGAGGGGTATTTTAATGAAAGGGCAATTGACCTAATGTTGTTAATCTCTTCATTAAGGAATTCAGGAGAGCACACTCTTAACGCCCTCATAAACATTTTTCTAAAACCAGAAATTTCAACATTTTTTGGACGGGAAGAATAAAAGTGAACATATGCAAGTACATTCGTAGGTTTTCTATATACACTAAAGCGTAACTCTTTAGGTAACCTATGGATCAGGACATCTAAGAAGAGCCAATTATCGCTTACTTCTTCTTCCATTGTGAATTTGGTTGTCGGCACTAATGAATTCAATTTTATTGAATTTATTTATGAATAAAATTGAATTCATTAGTGCCAACTATCAAATTTACAATGGAAGAAGAAGTAAGTGGTAATTTACCACGTAATATTATAAACATTAGTAACGGTCTCTTCAAACTTGATATTTTCGTTACGAGGGTAATAGCCTTTTCTAAGAGGGTTGACAGCGGATAGTTTTTTACTCTTTCCTACTGTACTCCTTTGTTTCCCCAAACATCCCTTTCTGGACATTAGTCCTTTCCTACGCTTTCACCCTTTTAAAATACCACTCTTCCCTCCCACTCTTCTCAACCCCTCACCAGATGTTTTCTGCATCTAGTGTTTCAGTTGGGTTTTTGACTGTGACGAAGACCGCTTGTTATGGTTGGAAAATCTTAGTCTTTTTCCCCATTTCATGTTGTGGTTTGTTCATTGATTGTTATTTCACGTGTTTAAGTGAAATCTCTCTCTCTATATATATATATCTTTCACACTCATGTAGAGATATATGTGATAATATATTTATGATACAGTCCTTTTATGTTCTACTTATACTCTAATCTATCTGCCACTATTGTATAAATGATACTGAAAAGAATACATTAATATACTTTGTCCAAAATTATTCTGACAGTGGTAATATGAAAAGAATATAACATAACATATAAATAAAATTTAATTTATTTAAATGAAATGTCATTTGACATAAAGTGTTTCAAAGTTCAACTCAATTCGCGCATTTTCAAATATTGTAATCGATGCAGATATAAAATTTAACAAATGACATACATATTTCCAGTCCATCCTTTCACTATTCATACTAAGCACACTGAGTGTAGTCATTGCTTCTACTTCTATGTCTGTCTGTAAAATAAGAGCATAATTCCTCTGAAATCATACACCAATCTAATTACATCTGTATCATAAATATTGAAGAAAATATGCTGCTTGTCTGATTCATGAAGACTAAATATTGTTTAGCCCCTATTGATCGTTACAACAGCATTTTTTTTGTAAAGTAGAAAAAATAAAAAAATTGTTTGCTGCAAATCAAGAAGGTTGATGACTGTATATTTGGTTGCGCGAAAATTTTTTTTTTTTAGACAACTGTCAGTGAAATGGCCAGTAAATCACTTCTAACTGAGTAGTGTCTCCCACAGAGCAATCGTAAATCCAAGTAGCCTGGGGCGAGCAACGTTTCCTGTCAAAGATGGCTTTGTAAAAATAGCAATGTCAGCTAGACTGACATCGATCGTTCGGAATTAAGGACGCATCAGGGACCTCTTATCCGATGAACATTCGACCACAATCACTCAAACTGTGCGGGTCTTACCACAGTTTGTAAAAGGAAGTCAGCATATCTTTCATATACAAAATATTCATCAATCAAATTTTTATGAATTATTGAAACTAATCAGTTTACTTTGTTTACAATGACTAAAAATAAAATCGTATTATTGAAAAACTAAATGACCCATCGGAATGAAACATCTTTCCATATTTCTAAGAAGAAATTTCAAATTATAAATTAGTATCTTGCAAATGTAAATAACAGTGTTCAGTCCATACCATAATTTCTTTTATTTACTTTCAGTTTTCACCCTATAGTATTTATTGTCTCTAGAAAATGTTACGCCTTGTTTTTTTTCATGTTTTTTTGCGGTCCCAATACCTTTTTTAACCTCGATGACGGTTCACATGTTGGTCCTGGGAGAGTTTAAAGTACATGAAAAGGTAAACATCACAATGAAGATATCTTTACATTTTTTTACTCACTTGCCAGTTGATGGAAGCTCTTTCATAAAAATAATTTTAAAGCAGTAACGTTTAAATAACACAAATTTTTATTTTTTTTTATCGTAGAAATCTACAAAAAGTTATGTTATAAATTTTAAATGATGCCTCCTCCACAAAAGGAAAGCTATTGGAAAATTGTCATCTGAATCTATTAAGAAATGAAAAGACATTTCAAATGTAGATTAGGTTGTAGTAGCAGTCTCACAAGGGAACACATATAGGCCTTTTTTTGATACCATATAATGAAGATTGATTCTACATTGGGAACCCTAAATTTTGGTTAACTCAAGTGTATTTAGAGTAGGGATCTTTAATGAGAACCTGACATCGTACAGGCTTAGGACCGACTGTTTAACGAACTCTCGGAGGGATGACGTACCCAGATTTATTCACCCTTTTCAGATTAAATAAATCGAGGGCCAGAGTGGGTATTATTGAACCCCGGACCTACCAGTTTACAAAAGTGAGAACGTTGTCACTAGGCTAACCTGACCTCCATTTCAAATGTAACTCTAAAGATCAGAAATGAGAATATCAATAAAAGAGCTTTAGAAACTCTTCTAGGTAAAACTGGTTGGACAGTAGGTAAGAACTAGAGAGCAACAACGAGCAGACTTCAGTTACATGTCGTTTGCAGAAACATCCAGGCAAAAACTTCATCGAAGCATGAATGATGTAAGGTGTATCGATTTGTCACTTCAAGTTGTACGAGTGATCTGTTTGTGCAACGCCGGGTGCAATATCTAGTATATAATGAAAACCAAAAATAAGACAGTTTCTAAAAAAGAAAAAAGTTTACGAAAACAGAACTTTTTATTGGACGTCTTGAAATAATATAGAAGTATTTATAATTTTAATTTTCACCTTCTCATTTATTTTCATTCTATTCTAAATTTATTCCGAAAAGACCTGCCTATTTTAGTTTGTTTCCCACATGTTTTAGGACTTTTAATAAATGTAATATTAAGCTTTGAATCAATATAAGATCAAATGTATTTGAGAATGTATGCAAAATATATTTGAAAATATTCAAAAATAAATAGACATAAGTGTATTTAAATACAATTAGGTATTGTTAATTGATTTCAATTTCATTTGCATTTAAGCTCCCAGCAAGAGATAATTGACAAGGTGTTTCCCGAACAGACAGCTAATGCGGTTATACAGAGCCACTTACTTAACACTGTGCTAATAAATATATTTTTTCTTATTCTATAATTTTCCGAATAATATTTCGAAATACTACGTATCATCTCTGATTTTTCATAATACCCGTCAAAGACGGACTCGTCTACTAGTTATTAATAATTTATAAATAATATTATTCAGTATTATTATTCATAATTATTAATACAATAACGAAGAGATTAATAAGCTTGCCAAAAAAAAGCAGTCACATCCCTTTTATAGGAACGGAACCTACGCTACCCATATCCTACAGTAGGATTAAAGGTTAGTTGACAGGATGGGATAGGAATGAACAGTAGAATCGTTGTAGATCCTACAGTGGCTCTCACTGTAAGTGGTTGCTACGACAGAGGAACCCACGACTCACTCGTACCCTACCAAGACTCCCAAGGAGTCAGATGAGGTTAGTTGTAGGCCTACTGACAGAACACTGGTGCTTCAGAAGTGACTTAAAAAAAAGTTGGTCTTCTAAGAGGATCGACAGAGTGTAGACTACGAGTATGTGGGGAGGCAGAAGAAACTGCAATCCACATAGTTGGAGACTGTACTGCGCTAGAAAACTGTAAGCAGTTAATCCCGAACTCAGGCAGCAGTTGTAGACATTGATCTGAGTGATTGTACTCAAACGTCCGATCAAACAAAACGACCGTAAGGGCTGACGTTTTCTAACCCGCGAGAGGTTAGAGAATTTGTTCTATTCTATTAATACAATAATATTACGTGATAATTGAAGGTAATGACTGGAAGTTATTAATTAAAAAGTGTATATCATGGAGTGTATTTAATATTTATTGTCGACGCATGGTTTAACTACCTTATTGTCAAATATAGAGGAACTAGTATAAACATTAATAGGAAAGAATGAATTTCATATCACCAAAGTTAATGATATTTACAAAAAAAAACTATACCCAATAGATAATTACTTAAACGCTTCAAAAATTTTACCTGAACACTATCTTCTATTCAACAAAAACAAAGGAGTACTGGGGTTCATGAAGGAAGGTACTGGTACAATAATTAAAGAATTTTTTTTTATTTTTCACGAAAAATGCATTGCTTAAATTTAAAATGATTGTGAAAAAAAATTATTAATGGTATTTCAAGGCATGCTGGCAGTTAATTTTAACAACTTTTACAAAGTTTAACAAGAAAGTGTTAGCGCATATTGAGAGAATAGAAAATAACCAATATTTCAAACAGTAAACACTGCTTGTTTAAATTTAAATCTGTACAATGGAACAGACGTATTATGTTAGAGATATAATTCTTTTTCTAAAGAATCCTGGAGGTGGTAGTAGATGTACTAGGTTAGGTAGTGACGGTAACTAGAAGTTACTACCAGCATAGATTACAGCTAATGATGAGTATTCTCAATTCGTATTTAATTAAAAAAAAATTATACATAAAAACAAAATGGTGATGTTTTACCCAACATTGAAGCTATGATACACAAGAGTAAATGAAGAAAAAAGATATTGTTAATTGATAAAATAAATGTATTTTTTTTCAAAAGTAATTATATTTGTTACAGTTTCTTTCTTTTTTTACATTCTCTCCCTATTTTTCTTATTGAGACCCAGCAACAGTGCAAGTTTTTCTCTCCTGACCTTTGCTATAGTTCATTAACATTTTTACGTTGCTATGCTCCTAACATTTAAAGCAACGTCCATTAAATTTGCCTTCTACTGATTTTACCCTTTTCGAAGCCTTCTTCTGCAAAATCATGTTCAATACATGTCAATCACTGAAATTATAACTCTGGCTATCAATTTCTCCCTTCCATTGTTGATCTATCCGTTTAAAAACTCATTTTTTACCCCCTCCTTCTTTTTCTAAGCTTGATGTTTTCTTTTTCAATGTTGTGTTTTGTTCCACGTAATTTTATGAGTGATAATCCTATCAGCAATTATTTCCTAAATATGTTTACAAAAACATATTTAGTTTTCTGTAAAATTTTACCAAATATTTTACATTTTGAAACTCTCACTTTCAAAATGCCAGCAAGACTATATTGATATATGCTAAGAACACTTTACTATTCAATTTATTTTCCAAAATTTCACCTTTTCCGATAATAAAATTATAGTAATAATTTTGCTATTATCGCATCGAGCAATATGGTGGCTACTGCTGCTAAAAATTGGATGAATCATATTTAACAATGCAGGTTAAATTAAAGAAATGAGGTGCACTATTTGATGAAAACAGAGCATACAAAACACCATGATTGGAGGTAGGTGCGATGTTACTGGCAAAATGCAACGACTTGATGTGATAAGAAAGAACTGAAACGACTTTTAATCTTAAGTAAAAAATGCAGGAATATAGCTAAGATCTTTTAACAAAAGCAACTGGTCTTTATCTGTCTCACTCATAATAAAACAAGTAGAGAAAGGAGGGCAGTAAAAGTGTGACACCTATCATTCAAATTAGATATAATTTGCACTTTTCTATAGTAGAAACAGACAACAGACGCTTGAGTTTTAATATTTATAGAAAATTACAAATTTAATTAAATTTATTACATCTTGGAAGTTGTAGCTAACGTTCAAGCATTAAGACAATTCTTGAGATACGGCAGGCGATATATTTATAACAAAAAAAAGTATACTTATGATTATATTATCTTCAAATGTACTAAATAATACTAGAATGTATTACAACTAAAATGAATATAAATGGTATACATCATAAGGGTTAAAGTTGAACAATATAGTATATTTCTGAAGTTTGAGTAAGTAAGGAATTAAAGAAGAGACGAGAGGTATTTGACACCTGTTTGCTTAGATTTAGTTGGAGATTGGTTTAATTTAAGGAATCCATTGATGGTTGTTGAGCTGAGAAGAGGTGGTATTAGGAAGTGAAAAGTCGGTGTTTGTGTGAAATTTGCCGTGCGGCTGAGGCACATTGAACAAGTTTTAATGAATCATTAGTGGATATGCGTGCCCCCCCTTTGCCAAGCTAAGGGCCCCTTAACAGTAGAGTTATTAGCGCCTCTCCCCCAATCTCACCACCTTCAATCCCAACCCTTTTAGAGTAGCACTCAAACAACTCTTTCTATAAATAGAACATTTTGTTAAATTGACACTTGTTTAACTTGAGTATAACTCTCACAAATTATCATCTCTCTCATAATTTTAGTAGCATTGTCTATGTGTCTCAAAAGATTCTATTTCAGGGTTACTGTTCAAATAAGTTCATGATTAAGGCACTCTCTTTGACATACTTGAACGCCTCAAGACAATTTAAAAATTTAATTCAAGAGTTCAAATAGCATAAAAGTTTATAAAAAGGATACTTTAATTTCTTAAACTAATACCAGTAACAACATATTTCAGTTATGAATATATTCATCTTCATACTACTAACATTAACGCACTAAATAAAATTTAAGTTTTAGAATATTACAAACAGTATAACAGTATAACTTATCCGAGAACTGTAAAAATGAGTTCGTGCAAAACATAAGAACTCTTTGACTATTTATGCAATGCTATATACGAGGTGTGTAAATAAAGTAGTGAGACTGATTTTTTTTAAATTTTCTATTCAAATATAATTACAATGTGATATTGTCACCTTCAAAATAGTTCCCTTCAGAAGCCACACAGCGCTGGAGACGGTCCTTCCAATCATTGTAGCATTGCTGGAACTCGGATTCTGGAATGGCCTTCAGCTGGTCGGTTACAGCAGTTTGTATGTTTTGTAGTGTCCCGAAATGAGTTCCCTTGAGGTGATTTTTCAATCTCGGCAAGAGGAAAAAGTCACAAGGACTCAAGTCTGGTGAATAAGGAGGCTGAGGAGCAACAGGAATGTTTTTACTGGCCAAAAACTCGTTTATTGAGATGGCAGTGTGACAGGGCGCGTTGTCGTGATGCAACACCCACTTGTCGTGGTTCGTCTTCAATCGACTCTCTTCCTTCTGAAAATTCCTTAAACCACCGAAAAACCTGTGCCCTTGATAAAACACGTTCTCCATAGGCCTCCTGAAGTTTTTCAAAAGTTTCGGTTGCATTATGTCCAAGTCTGAAGCAAAATTTGATTGCACACCGATGCTCAACTTTGAGGTCACTCATTTTTAAAACGCTCAAGAAAAAACCATTTCACGAAAACCAACGCTACGGACAAACAAATGACTGTGGCGAGTTCAGATTCACACTGGAGACGCATCACACGTGCACCTGACGCTACTCAAGGCCACGCGTCTCCAGCGTTGCCAGATCGAAAGCGACGTTGCCAGTCTCACTACTTTATTTACACACCTCGTATATATCCCAATAAATGTTCATAACACCATTTACATTATATAATGTTATATTCTAATGTATTATCTTACATATTATATCCGATAAGAAGATTTCACAATAAATATGTGAAATAAAAATTAATGTCTCAACCACAATAAGAAAACACGTAACAAGAGTTCTTCGTCAGAATCAAATCTTAACTAGAGTCAAAGATGTAGAACTATCTGGAAAAGGGTTGAGAACAGTGGAAAACAAGAGAGGTATCTTAAAGGGTGTAAAGTGCAGGAAAAGGAATGTTGAGGTAAACAAAGGAGTACAGGAAGAAATAAGGAAACTATCTGCTAGCTGTCAACCCTCTTAGATGAGGCTATTGCCCTCATCAAAACTGAGTCAAGCTTTAATAAACCGCTATTATGTTTATAAATTTAATCAGAGAAGTTTCGATAATATTTCTTAACAGTACCAATTTTTATGAAGTAATCATTTTATCTCCAGTCCAATCACTATGATGATTTTCATTGTTTATATGTAAGAGGAAGGTGCTACACTTTTCCTGTCCACTTACTGTATTAGTGTTGTTTGACACGTGTTTTTAATGATTTACCAGTTTGATCAATATAAATTTTAAGTCAACTTTTACACGGGATTTTATAAATGCCACTAACTCCAGTTCCCTGGGAAAAGTTTTTATTAACGTAATTGCCTACGTTATTACGATTATCAAAATCAAGTTTACTCGTAAGCCTAGGGAGAGGATCCAATAACTCATGATACGGTAAAACCATAGAATTTAATAATGAACGGGGCTCTGTTGAAATATTAAAGAATGTTTTTCTAGCACTCTTTAAAGCAAACTCTTAACTCAAAAACATATTTCTAAAAATCAGAAATGTTAACATTTCTTGGATGGGAAGAACATGTTTCATTATTTGAGCCAAAATATTTGGGTAAAATTGATTATTTATATCTCTATTCCAATTTTTAGTCACAATGCAATTTAAGAATTTCATATGTGCTAATCTGTGTACTCACTTTTACCAAAAAAAAATTATTTTCACCAGTAAGGTCTTTTCATAGAAACTAATTCCACATGGCAGGCTGCTGAAATAATTGTCTTAACATTTTAATTATAAAAAAATCCTTAAGTATTAAATTTAACAAACAGAGAGCAGATTAGGAGGGGTGGAAAGCATACAATACGACCCCTAAAAAAAAACCCTAAATACAATACCACGGCTAAAGGAGTTACTACGTCCATAGAGTCAACTATTCTGATACATGACTGAGGTAACCTCCATGCTGCTGGGAAGAATTCTCTATAAGAGTGCATAAACATGTATAAGCCATACACCCACATCGGAGACAGGCTAATCCTGTGGCATCTTTCAGGGTTCATTGATGATTCCCCCTTAGGAATCAAAGACATATTACGTTTTAAACTTGTATAAATCACAGCACTATATTGTACAAATAACAGAATAAGAATTCCTTTGTGTATTGGACTAGGAAAGAGCAAAATTTTGAACAAGTACTTAAAATTTCATAAGTCATCATTGTGTATTAAATAAAACATTTCATAAGTAATCATTGTGTATTAAATAAAAAAATATTTAAATAGTCAATGAAAAGGTGTAATCTTAATATTAAAAAGTAGAAACTTTACATAGAACAGATTTATTTTAAAAATTCACTGTACAGACTTTCCTACATGCCTTTCAGTTTAAGGACTACCCTAGGGTTCTTGAAAACTCGGTCGTCAACCTCCGAAGAAGGTAAATGACCATTACCCTGGGACCAGGGCTTGCTACTAGTAGTTAGTTCATTGAGCCCCATCAGGGCATCATTGTGAAAATTCTTAGTACCTCAAATGCAAGACTCATAGAGAGATTACAAACCTCTCTTTAGCTAAACGCCACCTGTCTGGGCTAGTTATAAGAGCCTCTAAGGCCTCCCGTTGGCTAAATGCCACCAGTACAGAAATAAATGATTGAGATAAAAAAAAATCTGGAGTGGCCTACACTCTACTTTACTATAAGCAACTCAATGTCAAATTTCTTGAGTATATAAAACATAACGTATCATTTAAGCATAACATAAATATCTAAATGGGATATAATTATTAGCATTGCATTCGTGAGGTAGTACAGATAGTGATTGAAGGACATATCAATTTATAAGCTTATTTTTGTACATCACAAATAATTTATTATTTGCAAATAATTTCATTAGTATAACTACAGCAGTAATATCATTTTTGAAAAACCAATGTGAACATTTCTTGAAACGAAATATTATCCTACAAGAGAACATGGCTATTGTTCAAATAGCCAGTAGATTTCTTACATCGTTTACTTAACATCCTTCTACATTGAATATTAATGTAAAATTTTCAAAATTAAAACAGTAAAATACCCTTTTTTTCTCTGAAAAACATCTTAAACAGCGAAGAAAATGTTGTTTTAAGGTGATTTGTTAATTAAAGATGTACGATAATTACAGTTATTAATCTCTAAACGAAAGATTTATATTTGGAATTATCTTTTACATTTTTGGTTTTTAACAGAATTATTATACTGGGAATTTTATGGCTTCTTAGTATTTAATAAGATCATTTTCCTTCCCCTTTGTCAAATAACATATATACGATTTTTTTTTAATGAGTGTTATCATTTACCTGCACAATAATATTCCTCTTACATCTCTTATAAGTAAATAATATACTTTCATTTTTCCATTAGAAACATCAATTTTATCTCAGTGGATTCGCTCAAAAAATTTCTAAGTCAATGTAAACAATGTAAAAAAATACAAAAAATTCGACAAGTATAGCAGGTGATCTCTTAGTCTAGGATAAACAAAGAGTTTTTATATCGTTATTGCTCTTTTCCGTAATTGAAACTTCATGATTTTTTTTTTATGAATTGCTAATTTTTTGTTCCATTTTTGGTCAAATTTTCATAATTTTTTAACGAGCCGTTTAGCGTCAAAAAAACATTTTCTGAAAACACAAATCGTACTCTAACGCCCCTTTAGCGAATGTAATTTTAGAAAAAAATATCTCAACTCATTGTCCATATAATGTTCTATTTATAGGCATAGTTTCATTCTTGTCCGTCAAACAGTATGGCTTGTATCGCTCTCACAAGGTTTGAGATTGATTTATAAGTCAAAATTTGTACATTTTATTGAAAAAAAAATATTTACTGTTGATATAAAATTTTGAATATATTTTTCGTTTGTTCCATTTGTAACCTCAAAGATAATGTCAAAATCTCAAAACTCTAGGGTTAGCAGTTTAGGAGAAATAAATGTTTTAAAAAAAACGGTTTTTGGCAAAAAAAGTGACTTTCCCATCATGCATAATTCTTCCCAAACAATAGGGATCTTCGTCTAAATGGGGCCCATTTTTGTGTAAAATATCAACTTGATCCATCAAAGATTCTGGACCGTAGCGTGGTAACAAGCAATGCTAACACACGCACCCACCCACGCACCCACCCACGCACCCACCCACGCACCCACCCACGCACCCACCCACCCACACACAAACAGACATCATCGTAAAAACTTCATAAAACGACTTCTGGGACCTCAAAACATGTAATTCCGTCAAAATCTCGAGATCGAATTTTTTCACGATCACTATACTTTACTTATAGTAAAGTAAAAAGGGAATGGTATCTAATCGTCCCCACTCTGAGATCCCATCAAGAGCCCAAGCATCTACCAGGCAAGTACCAGTTGTCCAGTACAATCAGCTGAATTCAAGGCCCGTTCCCACTGCTAAGGGTTTGGGGTCTCTAGCTCTCCGGTATACTAATCAGGCATCCACCCGAGAAGTTACTGATTCTCACAAAGCGACGACAAGTGTCTACCCAACTTGGGTGAGAACCAACAGCCACTACGAGTCCAACCTCAGTTGGCGGGATGGAGAGATAACCCTTCCATGGGCCGCCTGTAGTACCGACTTATTATAAGTATTTCGGATAGAACTCCGGACCATAGGTCCTAGTAGACCTTCTCAGTTACAGGTAAGATCAGTAGCCTTTTTAGACCCTGGTTCAAAGAACCTGTGGATATATATAAGCCAATACAGCTTGTGGTAGAGCTGCATGGCCGCACTAGGGGCAGAAACATTTATTTTAAAAATGTTATAACTTGCATCCGGCAGCAAACATTCACCATTTTTTTCAAATTAGGTGTTTACTTGCTTTTGTTAAGCAAAGATTTGCTCGCCAACAAGTAACAAAGATTTGAAAGTATGAAAAGGAGCTGTATGCTTCCATTATAAGAAAGACTTGCTGAAAAAATTTTGACGCAAATAATATTATTTTTATTTGTAAATGTTTTCTCATTTCAAAAGATTTTGGAGTTAAAAGATACGAGAACCCCAATAACAGATTTATTTTCAAACATTATTTTAAATAATTATTATACAGGATTGTGGAGATGTTGGTCAAGAAGATAAACACGAATCAGTTCATCACCCAAGTTTTGTCAGTATTTATTGATATGTTCAAGGCTAAAATAAACAATAAATGCCAAAATAACAGAGGAAATTTCTTTGGATAAAACAGTTTAAAATAATTACGATTACCTTGAATTTGGAATTACTACAACCTCTATAATAATTACTAAACTACGTGGTCGAAAATGGTGCAGCTTATTATTTCAATTATAGTCAGATTATAAAGTAACTATTTTTGTAGTACACATCTTTATGTGGAGCTTAGAAAGCATATAACTTACTGCACTGGTATCAGAGAGAACTTGTGGCGGAAGTCAATATAATAATTTGCTATAATATTTTGGAACCACAATATATTCACCGTTACATGCTACCTTTTATTTGTAATTTATGTATCTCTAACATCTATTTATCTATCTCTAACAACATGATAAAACACTTTTGACCATATTTTGTCAAATGGTCAACGACCTTCCACCAGCTGACCTTCCAAAGCCTTTGGAGGTAATTTGTTTGCCCACTGCTTACTTAGAATAAATATAAGCTCACTTACCTGGGTCACAATGGCAGAGATTCAACTCAGCAAACTGATCTTTCTTTGCCCACAGAGATCCGTAAGTTTTGGAATTTTGACCTCTGAAATTTTCATGTTTTTTTATGGCCAATTAGTCGATATGGAAATAATAACTATAGACGCCGATGCACCTATTAAGTAAATAAAAAAAAAATCAGATTAATTGTAGCTTCTTAGCAAATCGCATGTGCTTTGACCAATTAAATAAGTTCAATAAACATTTATTGTCATGACTAAGTGTTTTAAGAAACTTTCAGCCAATGAATGTTGATTTTGTTCTATTAATAAATTAATAAGTTAATGGTTGTTTTTCACGCTTTTACCAATCTAGTAAAGTCAGTTGTTCTACCTAATAGTACGTTTTCAACTAGTCAGAATTGCACTCTCCTTATCGAGTTAGTAAACACTAATACAGCAAAAACCTTTCCAACTTCTAAGCTATCGCTAACTCAATCTGCATGGATTTCAAACTTAGAAGGCAGAATCATGATAAAGCCGACGTCCGTGTTATCTATCATTCTTTTCTTGTCCCTTCATATAATATCGATTTCAATGAGTACATTGTATAAAGACAACAATTGTTTCCAAAAATAATGAAATATTACAATAATATTTACAACCAAATCATAATTATAAGTTTGTTTTTTAAAATTTTCTTCTTTCATTAAAGTTTCTGTAATGTTTTCATTTAAAAATGAGTTCTTAAATCTTATGAACTAAAGTTAAATTTATTAATTGTTTAAGTTATTCAATACCATAGTTATTAATTCTATTGTAACAGTTCGCAGACACTTATTCTCTCCAAATTATCTGTTCTAACTTATTCCTTAATATATGCTCACAAAGCTATCAACCTCTGTGGTTCAATGTAACCTATGAAAGTCAGCCGCCAACACCCGGAAAAAGGTAATCATCAGGATTACTTCAATCCATGTTTCTTCAGCAAGATTACTCCATAATAATTCTCTCATATGCCTCTCGAGAGAGCAATTTAAGAAAATTTTACCTTGAGTTTTCACAGCTTATCACTGAATTCCACACAGTTGAATTCAGCATTTAGATTTCAGTGTTAAATTGAATCAGCACAGGTATTAATGTATTTTAACAGAAATATACACACACCTTTTTGAAGTTTTTAAATGACATATTGGGTTCCATCTCTTTTATATCATTCCATTATTTGCTTGTAACAATTTCAATAATTCATCTGGAATTTATATTAATGAAGCTGCATAAAACCACTAAAGATAACTGTATAAACTATTTTTGAATTAAATTACTAACCATCAAATTAATGAAGAATTTATTATTTGATAAAATATTCTTTCAACATAACACAGGTTCTTCTTCTTCTCCTTTTTTCTATTCTATAAGTAAAGTTTATAGAATAACAAATTCATGAATAAATTTGGTTTCGAAACGTTGAGAGACTTACACGTTTTGAGGTCCCCTAAGTCTACCATGTCTGAATATCGACGAGTGAACGGGTGAGTACTTTAAAAGTTTATGGCCTCGATACAAGTCCGTTTGATGGATCAATTTGATATTAAAGACAAAAAATATTTTTTATAATTCAGATGAGTGCTTATTTTCGTACAATATTAAATAATGAAAAATCAACATTATTTTCAATTATGTTTTTTTAGACATCATTTTTTGAACTGTTAACGCTAGAGAGTTGAAATTTTATAGTAATAATAAAACAAGCATTAGTATCGTCTAAAATTATTTTAGCATTTTTTGACAAAAAAAAAAGGATCAGTTTTGCGTAAAAATGTAAAAAAAGTTTACCTGTGACTGAATCTGAATACTTGTGAACACTAGTAGCAGTGGTGAGAAAGGAGAGGGAAGAGCGGCATTTTGAGGGAGTGAAAATAGAAAAAAAAATTGAAATAATAAAAAGCTAACAAATAATCTGAATATTTTATACTAAAATGATTTTTTAAGGTCCTAATTCTTTGTATGTTTTATTTGTGTAACACTGATTTTAAACGGATTTTCAACTGTAATATTTGCCAATTAAAAATAAATTGATTTCAAATTTCAAAACTAATTATTTAATGTGGTTAAAATGTATTATATTTATTTTCATAGCCAGTTAATTTAATTTAACAATTTTTTTATGATTTGATTTATACGTTTTTGTTTTCAAAAATCTTTGGTTTTCTTTGATGATGACTTTATATGTATACAAGTACCGTAATAAGATGTAAGTCTGGGACCAATGACAGCTGTCTAAAATTAGAACCTGAAGTGTAATTCCATGAAAATAAATATTTTGAGGACGTTCTGCAGTTTTAAATGTTAACAGATTATCAAAAACCAGTGGGAGGGGGGGGGCAAATTTTACGACTGCCCCGATAGTTACTACGCCACTGATTACGGGTCCCTCCTTTCACCATATCATTATGAAATAATAAACACAAAAATGGCTCGTCATAGAAAGATGAACATTAAAGTAAGGTAAGTTTTTTACCAAAAAATTTTGGTATTTGGGTACCTTGGTCCTCGACCATAATTCGTTCCAAAATTTTAGTCAAAAACTAAAAATATTTTTCTCATAAAAAAATGCACAATGGGAAGGGAATTAGATAATCCGTTAGGTTAGATCAGACATAGGTATTATTTTTTTAAAAAAAAAAGGGTTTTCTAAACCCTAAACCTAATAAAAACATGTATATTAACTACTAAAAGTACATTACTCAGTCTAAAGTAATATAATAAGTTAATCTAAACAATTTTAGGATCATTTGTGTTTGGACGACTGTTCGAGTGACAAAATCATGCTCGAATTGGGAGGGATAATTTTCACGAGATCTCTTTTCGAACCCCGATTTGTTCCAGTTCAAAGTCAGTCGAACACCGATGTATCATAACTATAAAACTTGTTTATCACAATTCAACAAAAGGTATTCAGTAAACATTAAAATATTTTTAAATAAACTGCCAATTGATTAAAAAAAAACTTAATTTTATATCTACATATATAAAATTGTATATATGTTGAGATGAATACTATACGGAAATATAAATTTTAGCATATTATTTCTGATGGCATATGTTCTTTGGGCAGGGTCATTACATCGTTCTTTGCTGTACGGTAAAATTTTGGTAAATTATTGTAGAATAATTATTAATGTTTTGAAATATATAATTATAAGTTTGAAATATAAGTATGTTATGATCTATACTCATTATATAAGTTATATTTTCCGAACCAATATTAATTAATTAACAATTAATTAAAAAATGACCATATGTATGTTAAGGAGGAAGAAACCATTATTTAAATATATTAGTCCGAAAAATATAACTTATACTATGAGTATAGGTAATAACATTCTTATGTTTCAAACTTATAATTATATATTTCAAAACATTAATAATTAATAATTGTTAATTAATATAGTCTGATGTAATATTACATCAGAAGGCAGGGAGTGCCTACAGAATTCGAAATCCACGTCTCTGATAGGCGTTTCCACGTGTTTCATCGACATTTATGGATATCAAGCGAAGAGAAGCTGTTGTCAGAGGTGATCGAGTTACGTACCCTGTAATAACAGAAAAGTTGTTATAAGAATAAAAGAGTTCCAAAAACATATTTACAGTATGTACACTTTAGTTAGATCTGTCAATGTTACACACACGTATCATATTTATACATTATGTATGTTATTTACACTATTAATATTTTATTTACATGTTTTGAACTAACCTTTAATGTTCTAATGATATTATATGCGCTTATATGGTTTCATATACACTTATTAATATTATACGTACAAAAAAAAAATGTACCTATGTTACAAATGAGAGGGTGACGCTACTTCATGGTTTTTCACTTGTCGCGGCCGTTTATGGTCCCTATTAACCTCGATAAATATTGGGATGACGTATATACGTAGAACTCTAAGTCAAATAAGGGCCTACAAAGCACGGAGATTTATAAGTTGAAATGAATGATATAATGACGTCAATTCATCACCCTCCAAGTCGTTTCCATCCATAAAGATTTAAATATTGTGTTGACTGTCAGATAGAAAAGTCATTAAATGCAGAGATTGTTGAACCATGTTCCTCAGAACTCGAGTCAAGTCGTGGTCACGAAAAAGAAAAATATTGTGTGTTTCCGGATGCTAAAGCACATAATACATACGGTGTATCAACTTGACAGGTAGTGGTGTGTTTGTGTGTTTCCGGATGCTAAAGCACATAATACATACGGTGCATGAACTTGACAGGTAGTGTGTGTGTTTGTGTGTTTCCGGATGCAATATCAGAAGCACATAATACATACAATGCATGAAATTGACATGTAGTGTTTGTGTTTGTGTGTGAGTATGTTTCCGGAATCAATATCACAAGCACATAATACATATGGTGCATGAACTTGACAGGTAGTTTGTGTGTAAGTGTGTTTCCGGATGCAATATCAAAAGCACATAATACATACGGTGCATGAACTTGACAGGTAGTGTGTGTGTTTGTGTGTGAGTGTCTTTCTGGATGCAATACCACAAACACATAATATATACGGTGCATGAACTTGACAGGTAGTGTGTGTGTTTGTGTGTGAGTGTCTTTCTGGATGCAATACCACAAACACATAATATATACGGTGCATGAACTTGACAGGTAGTGTGTGTGTTTGTGTGTGAGTATGTTTCCGGAATCAATATCACAAGCACATAATACATATTGTGCATGAACTTGACAGGTAGTTTGTGTGTTTGTGTGTAAGTGTGTTTCCGGATGCAATATCAAAAGCACATAATACATACGGTGCATGAACTTGACAGGTAGTGTGTGTGTTTGTGTGTGAGTGTGTTTCCGGATGCAATATCAAAAGCACATAAAACATACGGTGCATGAACTTGACAGGTAGTGTGTGTGTTTGTGTGTTTCCGGATGCAATATCAGAAGCACATAATACATACAATGCATGAAATTGACATGTAGTGTTTGTGTTTGTGTGTGAGTATGTTTCCGGAATCAATATCACAAGCACATAATACATATGGTGCATGAACTTGACAGGTAGTTTGTGTGTTTGTGTGTAAGTGTGTTTCCGGATGCAATATCAAAAGCACATAATACATACGGTGCATGAACTTGACAGGTAGTGTGTGTGTTTGTGTGTGAGTGCCTTTCTGGATGCAATACCACAAACACATAATATATACGGTGCATGAACTTGACAGGTAGTGTGTGTGTTTGTGTGTGAGTATGTTTCCGGAATCAATATCACAAGCACATAATACATATTGTGCATGAACTTGACAGGTAGTTTGTGTGTTTGTGTGTAAGTGTGTTTCCGGATGCAATATCAAAAGCACATAATACATACGGTGCATGAACTTGACAGGTAGTGTGTGTGTTTGTGTGTGTGAGTGCCTTTCTGGATGCAATACCACAAACACATAATATATACGGTGCATGAACTTGACAGGTAGTGTGTGTGTTTGTGTGTGAGTATGTTTCCGGAATCAATATCACAAGCACATAATACATATGGTGCATGAACTTGACAGGTAGTGTGTGTGTTTGTGTGTGAGTGCCTTTCTGGATGCAATACCACAAACACATAATATATACGGTGCATGAACTTGACAGGTAGTGTGTGTGTTTGTGTGTGAGTATGTTTCCGGAATCAATATCACAAGCACATAATACATATGGTGCATGAACTTGACAGGTAGTTTGTGTGTTTGTGTGTGAGTGCCTTTCTGGATGCAATACCACAAACACATAATATATACGGTGCATGAACTTGACAGGTAGTTTGTGTGTTTGTGTGTAAGTGTGTTTCCGGATGCAATATCAAAAGCACATAATACATACGGTGCATGAACTTGACAGGTAGTGTGTGTGTTTGTGTGTGAGTGCCTTTCTGGATGCAATACCACAAACACATAATATATACGGTGCATGAACTTGACAGGTAGTGTGTGTGTTTGTGTGTGAGTATGTTTCCGGAATCAATATCACAAGCACATAATACATATGGTGCATGAACTTGACAGGTAGTTTGTGTGTTTGTGTGTAAGTGTGTTTCCGGATGCAATATCAAAAGCACATAATACATACGGTGCATGAACTTGACAGGTAGTGTGTGTGTTTGTGTGTGAGTGCCTTTCTGGATGCAATACCACAAACACATAATAATACGGTGCATGAACTTGACAGGTAGTGTGTGTGTTTGTGTGTGAGTATGTTTCCGGAATCAATATCACAAGCACATAATACATATGGTGCATGAACTTGACAGGTAGTTTGTGTGTTTGTGTGTAAGTGTGTTTCCGGATGCAATATCAAAAGCACATAATACATACGGTGCATGAACTTGACAGGTAGTGTGTGTGTTTGTGTGTGAGTGCCTTTCTGGATGCAATACCACAAACACATAATATATACGGTGCATGAACTTGACAGGTAGTGTGTGTGTTTGTGTGTGAGTATGTTTCCGGAATCAATATCACAAGCACATAATACATATTGTGCATGAACTTGACAGGTAGTTTGTGTGTTTGTGTGTAAGTGTGTTTCCGGATGCAATATCAAAAGCACATAATACATACGGTGCATGAACTTGACAGGTAGTGTGTGTATTTGTGTGTGAGTGTCTTTCTGGATGCAATACCACAAACACATAATATATACGGTGCATGAACTTGACAGGTAATGTGTGTGTTTCTGGATGCAATATTACAAGCACATAATACATATGGTGCACAAATACAAATTCAAATCTCTTCGCATACACTAAAACATGTCACTCAACACGAAAGACAAATTTTCCACCTATTCTTTTTATTTTATTTATTGTTAATCTATTGAATAAGATGAAAACTAGTTATTCTCATATTGCCATTTAATATTTTTTCAACAATATTAAATAACAATCTAATTGACTTGGAAATCGAAAAAGTTGAAACAGTTTTATTTCAGTGCTTCTGTGTTGATATAATAGTGTGTTGACTGCCGAAAGTTAAAGAAAGTTTTGATGAAAAATTAATCAGTTTAAATGTATAACTTGTTCCCTTAAGAGATTACTTATGATTAGGAATGAAATTCTAACTAAAGAAATACTAATTTTCCTTTCATAATAATATTTTTAGATATGTTTCATTCTCAAAAATAATTCAAATTTCTGTTTATACTTCCACAAGAAAACAAATTAATCACAAAGTATTATATAGTATCATAAGTAATGAAGTATAATAAAATCATTTCATAAAACTCTGATAAATTTTCAGTGTGTTAAACATTTTTTTATCGTGTTAAACTTTTCCAAATAAAAATTATTAGGCTTTTCTAACAAACAAATATTGCGGAATGAAAACAAACAAAGAAGAAGAAATATTGCTGAAAGTGTCCTCATAAAGAACTTTTATGAGATATTAATATACAATAACCTAGGACTTTATTAATTAGATGAAGTTTTGATTAGTGTAATAATTAAACAGCTGAAGACTTCTTCAATTATAGGATCATTAAACTCATTCAGAGTTACCAACAATTCCAGAGACTTCAATCAACCAGGTGAACAAGTATTTTATTTTTTAGTTCACTTGCTCTCTGATGATGTGTCGACGAAAGGCCTTAAATCATTGTTTCCATTTTATTTTCACTGTGGTAAATTAATCCATATATATATATATATATATAGTTCAATAGAAACAAAGAAACATAGAGAAATCAAAAGAACACACTTACAGTCTCTAATTTTCGGTTTGAACCGTCTTCAGGAGAGATAAGAGAGGGAAACCAAGCGCACTGGTTCAGAGACGGTTAGAGACCAACAGTGTTACCGCATGCGCGCCCGTTTACAGAAAATAAGGTAGACAGGAATCAATTTATAATTACATTAAATTAATGGAATATGAAAACAATAAATAAATAAAAGAAAAAATTGAAAAATTAAGGGATTTTTTCCTTTATTTATTTATTGTTTTCATATTCCATTAATTTAATGTAATTATAAATTGATTCCTGTCTACCTTATTTTCTGTGAACGGGCGCGCATGCGGCAACACTGTTGGTCTCCAACCGTCTCTGAACCAGTGCGCTTGGTTTCCCTCTCTTATCTCTCCTGAAGACGGTTCAAACCGAAAATTAGAGACTGTAAGTGTGTTCTTTTGATTTCTCTATGTTTCTATTGAACTATATTTGTCCGTTTTGGATCGTATTTCCAACGAAAAAAAGTGTATATATATATATAAACTCAAAAATTGTTATTGACCTCTTCTATTCTATTCACTGTTTCGTTATTGAGGGCTAGGTCAAATAAAACAAAATAAACTCCTTTCTAGGCCGACGTGTTATTTCCCGATGTGAGTTGTAGATTGTTTTGATAAATGTATTATAGTCTTACTCTAATTTTAGCCCTGAAGATGATGTACAAATACATCGAAACGTCCGCCTAAAAAGGAGTTTATTTTCTTTTATTTGACCTAGCCCTCAATAACGAAACAGTGAATTGAATGTATATATATATATATATATATATATATATACAAGCGGACGAAGACCGCTTGTTACGGTTGAAAGATCTTAGTCTTGTTTTCTCATTTTTTATTGTGGTTTGATCATTGATTGTTGTTTCACGTGCTTATGTGAAATCTTTTTATATATATATATATATATAAATCACAATAAATAAACACGTGATGCAATCAATAGTTTAAACCACAATGTAAAAAGGAAAACAATAGAAAAAAATGCCTTGAGGCCTTTCAATGTATGTCATCAGAGAACAAAGAAAGTAAAATCTGAAGCTAACAAAAAAATCACTTACTTTTTCTTAGCATCTCAGTTTTTACTATTGTTTTTTTTCTATTGAGCATTTTTTTCTATTGTTTTCCTTTTTCCATTGTGGTTTAAACTTTATATATATATATTTGATAAAAGTATCAACTGTGAAATAGAAACAAAATTAAAGTTTATCAGGACTCGGTCAGTTCTTCAGGTTCAAATTAAACTCTTATAGCCAATATTTCGGTTTTTATTTAACATCTTTTTCATAGGCAGAAGTATAAAATGTTTAAACAGAAAAACTACGTAATACATTAGAGATTATTCTACAAAGAAAAATAGACTGTGGTATAAAAAAAAATAGTTAAGTAAAAAATAATTTGTATACTTCTGCCTATGAAAAAGGTTTTAAAAAAATACGAAACGTTGACAATGAGAGTTTAATTTGAACCTGAAGAACTGACCGAGTCCTAATAAACTTTAATTTTCTCTCTCTCTATATATATATATCTCAAATCATTTCAAGTTATATATAGAAGATAAATTGTAAAAAGTTTTCATCCAACTATTTAGTCTTTTGTTTCACCTGCTAAAGTTGAATAAAGTTATAAAAAAAAACAAAACAAATAATAAATCTATATAAATAAAAGAATGCTTTTGTCTGTACATTGCTTAGAACGGACTCATTTCAAGTTTTCTTTACGTTTCATGCATTGGAGAAATCGAAGCCACCCTTTCTGTCGGTTTGTCCGCAAAATTTTGTCACAAGTAAATTCAGCCACCATAAGACATATCATGTTAAAACCTTTACAGTAGAGTTGTGTATGTCTAACTTAAAATATAGGCTCTGAATTGATTGGAAATTCAACGTAGAAGTGAAGTTATGGACGTTCAAAGGAAAAACGTTTGTCACAAGTAAACTCAGCCACCATAAGACATAGCGAGCTGAAACTTTGACACTAGATTTGTGTATGCCTAACTTAAAATATAGGCTCTAAATAGATTGATAATTCAGTACGGAAGTGAATTTATGGGGCTTTAAGCTGTATTTTCCTAACTTTACAGACAAGTAGGGATTGTCAGTTGATTTTAATTTCATTGGAGCATATGAATATATTGCGTATTTGACATCATTGAAAAGATGTTTCCCAGAGTTCAAGATGTACTATCTATTCAGAATAAATGGCTTTGTGAACGAGCAATGTTCAAGCCTTACTAACAGGCAGGGAAAATTAACAAACAAGTTCTTATGCTATATCATACCGAAGAAAGAACTTACAAGTCAGGAAAGAGAGTGATTAGTGATGACGAAGAAGTTCATTATACAACTGAATTTCTTTACTCTGAATTTATTTCTCCTGGACTGCCTGCTCATGAGTAAAAACTTAAAGTAGGAGCACCAATCATACTGCAATTTAGTAGCAGTAACAAATTTCATGTTACAAAACGTGAGTGTTCGAAAACTGTGGAACGGGACACGACTCTGACTTCGTGCTCTGCACAGATATGCCATAGAGGCGGACATCATAACTGGGTGTGGTATTGGAGAGTCTGTGTGTAATACTACCATATAATACTACCATACCATTGATTCCGAGCTACTATTTGTTTCTGTTGAAGCAATTGCAAAGTCCTTTCAGAGTCTATTTCTCATTGACGTTAACTAAGTCGCAAAGGGAAACTTTATCTAACGCAGGAATTCAAGTTAGCGAGACCAATTTTTTCTCACATGGTCAACTGTAGTTTACTTGCTCAAGAGTCAGAGGTTCCAATTGTTTGTTCTTCCATGAACCTGAAGGACAGACAGCTAATGTGGTATATACAGAGGCATTTGTTTAACACTGTACAAAATTCTATAATTTCTAATTATAGTATTAGTATAATAGTATAATTGGTATGGTATTTTGGAATACCAAGTATAATAGAATTTTTGATTCCGTCAAAGACGGGTACGTTTGCTAGTATATAATATTAAAGAAAAACCCTGTTGGTAATGATAGAGTCCGGCAGATGATCTATCACCTAGGAGAACAATATGTGACTCCCCTGAAGTCCTTAATGAATCATGAGAGTTAGAATCAAGGATCTGATTAAGAATTTAAACTTGGAAGCAGTCATTAGAAAGAAGAGCACATGAATTTACTTATCCAGTAAAGGATTTTGAACGATGGATGGCATATGACAAATTGATACGAAAACTCAGCTTAGTTGAAGTTAAACCGACATAAAAAAAACATCACAGTGAGTGCAATCCAGTAGGCACACAGTTATGAGAAGTGCAGGAGTTATTAATATGGATAAGGTAGGAGTTATGATTGAAAAAAAAGGGAAGGAAGACCCGGAGTTAATAATAGGAAAGTTTGATACTACGACATCCATATCGTTCCATTCCCTTAGGCTTGGTAGAGTGAATCGAATGAAAGTATCATTCTGGGTGGTGGAGAATAATACCTTAAATGAGGTAATTATAATAATGACAACAAATAACAATTATAATAAAAATAATACTAATAATAATAACAGTTATAATGATAACATAAAGAAATTATATAATACAAACGCTGAATGATAATGACACTTCATTCAGTTGCTTCTTACCAGAGTCAGAATCACGTAAAAACTGCTAGACTCCTGTATGAAATATCCCATTCATTGTGAAATTACACGGTCGTTTGGTAGGGTTTGTTTTTCTTGTTCTATAAATATTTCAATACTGTTATTGAAAAGTTTTGTTTTATGCTTGGTAGAAAAGTAATTAATTTTACAAAATTTCGGGTTGTTGACAGTATTGCTTAGATACTCACTGTCTCTTATCCTGACATTAATTGATTATTTATACATGGATCATTATTCGTTTCATAAAAAGTCAGTTCTTTAGATAAGGTTACCTTTGTGTTCGTCAATGGACGGTGAGGGATCGCACTGTATACGATTTATCATTTTGATGACCGAAAGCATCAACTTACCTTCGTTCCAGAATCCTCACAAGATAGCACAGTGAAACATTGTAGAAGTAAAGCAACATCTTCAGTTTTAAAATTTTGTCTCCATTAACGAGGATAATTGATGTCTGAGTTTAAATTATTGCTAAATTTGATAATTTATGGATCATCAAACAAATTTTCTCTAATATCATTTTCTCTATTATTGCAATTTTCGCACAATAAGAAAGGAAAAAACAACCAAAACCACCGTCTAATATCGCAGGGAAACAAACAATCCTTATATGAACAGTGGAATCAATATAAGTTTAAACTCATTATAAAGCCCTCTCATTGGTCTTAATCAATATATATATATATATATATATATATAATCAAAACATTACGAATAAAGGAAAATTGCAAAATTGCAGGGGTAAAACGTAGAAAATCATGGACAAAAACTTACTTGTCTATTTCGATATTCCTCATCGTAAGGAAACGTTCTCTGTTTGAGTAGCTAACAGTAACTCATGTTGCCACTACCACAAAGGAACTAAATTATCTTACTTCATAGATTGTCATCACAACTCTTACGTCCGAACTTGGCCCATCATCGACAGTAAATTGTGTGTTATAGTGTATTATATCAAACCTTCTTTTGACGAGATTGAGTCTCCCAAGTTGAAGTATATTATATTAATACAATAAAAGAAGTAATTTGTTTCTATGGAGATAGAACGAAATATAACCAAGATATAAGGAAATAACTAAACATTTAAGTGTAATAAAAATAATTTCATTTTTTAAAGCACTTACTGATTCATGGACATGAACTGGACAACAAACACAATTCGATAGATTTACTATGTAAATATGATAAAGGACGAAGACTTTAATACATTCGCTTAAACAACTTAGATATTATCAGCACTACCAAAACTTGAAAAAAAAAAAAAAAAAAAAGAAGTTTTATGAACAAATATCAAACCTGTCTACTCTGTAAAATTGAGTGAATTGGCGTATTATATTTGCAGAAAATATAATCTCAGTAAATTTTAAAACGAGTACTTGTGAGCAAACATCTGAATTAAACTAGGGATTACGCATTAGCCATGCGGAGATGCCATATGGCCTTAGTTCTTGTAACAACCAAACTATATGCATAGCTTTACTAATTTTAGTATATATGCTTAACTATATGCATAGTTAAGTATTTTTAGGTTACTTAACATACAAGTACTCAATGATAAAAATAATTACATGATTAGATTTAAAAAGGAATACTAAATGATATTTTATCTAAGAATGATTTAACTCCATTTTTAAGATATTTCTCACGTTTTATTTTTAGAAATCTTTTTAATTAGAAAATTTAGTTTTATTTTACTCAATGTTTTTTTTATCTCGACCACATATATTCTACACTTACATCCTAACATTTTTCAATAAAACACCTTTAAGTCAACGTTTCGTTTATAATTGTAGACATTTTCAGGGCTACGTATTTTTTTCTATTGTAAAAAAAGTTTATACAGCGGTTGTATTCTAATCAACTATAGTCACTGTATTTTATTACTACAAATATAGACGAAACATTGGCTTAAAGGTATTTTATTGAGAAGTGCTTACCGCTGAGCGAAACCTACACAAAGAAAAATAGTGTTTTATTTTGTATAATTTATAATCGATCCGTTTATTTGCTTGATCTTTGTTATACAGGAACACATATTCTCAAAGTTAAAAATGGTTTTAATATTTGTGTGTACTGATGAATTTCGAACATTTATTAATATGAATAATTTTGGATAACCTGCATTATACAGTACAGTAGTTCAGAACTGCCGTTAACTGAGCCAAATAAAGAATTTCTACTAGACCCAATCAGTTGTTGATTAAGACTCTAAAGCTGGAGTGGTAAGAGGTCTCTTTCAGCTCCAAAGACAACTTAGCCTGCTTGGCTATGAAAGGAAATTAATGTGATGAAAATAAGGCGATAATGGGAAAAATAATCCCATTTTCTGGCAGGAGTATACTTTAGTTCATGCTATAAAGTATACTTTATAAAGTATACTCACCTTAGTGTGCGCAAGCGATTACGTCCATAAAGAAAACTGTTGATACAAAGAAAATTATTCAGAAAAAGTTTTCAAATATAAGTTAAAATTTTAACTTCCTGCAAACTCACCTCACCAAATGATCAAAAATAATAATTTCTGATACATTCATTTTTATATATGAAAATAACAATCCATAATGAAAAAAAAGGATAAAGCAACCAATATAATATCAAATACAAAATAATTACTAACTTGGTTAAGAAATACAAACAATAATGCATACCTATTATAATAGTTGTATTCATTAACACTAATCTACCACCAACACTATGGTCATGTATTCTAAAGGACGGAAAAGGTGTATGTAAGATTAAAGATGCATACAACCCACGATAAGTGGCAAATTTAACCACTATTAAACCATAATTAATGGTTTATGATCATATTTCCTAATCATAAAACAAACAAAGAAACATGTTTCTGCTATATTCTTAAGTACTCAACATAATAAGCAAGAGTTACTATAAAAACACATAAAACAAAGTATTCTTCGGCTAACGTCATTTCTACTTATATTCGAAAATATATGGCTTTTTCAACAGGAAAATAGGAAACTGCAACCGGTTAAGATAGGTCACTTGTCGATTCAAGACACACCGAAAATCAAAAGAATAAGTAATTTAAAAGAAAAACACAAAACGTGTCAACAGTATAAAAAATACCGCTAAAAAGTGAAATATATATGAAGCAAATTAAAAACAAAACAGTTATTTTTTTAACTTTGTTCGGCTTTACTACTAAACAAAATTACCTTACATTTAATTCATTTATTTAACAATGATACTGAATATGCATTCCATACATGAAAAACAACATAAATGGTGAATCAGGTAGAATGGTGACTTCTATAACTAATTAACGAATTAACTTCAGTTATACCTGCATTTCCTAATATTAGGAAATTTTTGTTAATTTCTTAATTAACAGTAATAAAGAAATTGAAATAATTATAAAACTTTTAAATAAAATATTTATTTATAAAAATATCAAATATATGGTTTGGTGTCAGAATAAGCAGGGGACCGACTTATCTTTTTCCCCCGAAGTTTAACAGCAAAGGGAAGAAGAGGTGGATATCTAACGTGAATCCCTCGTTTAAAGGGAGTAAATGCAATGAACTTGCAAATTTCATCTTTTGGTGGAGTAATAGATATCCATCCTGCAAAATTCAAAACATCATAAGACTAAGTAAATAAAGAGTATATATTACAAAATTATTACTTAATAACTCCATCCTAATTCCCTGCTCTTCTCTAAAGACAAGCCCATGAAGAAACATAGGAACACATTGAACATACAGAAAAAAATGAAAGGAGCAACAAATAGTGGTTCTTCTTCATGTTTTGTCACAACATAAAAACTAGTACATAACCATTCTTTGATATATTAGATACAATAGTTTTAATTGCACAATGCTGTTTGCCTCAGTGTTCAATAGACCTCAAACTAGGGTAAAATTTGACGAGGGTAGTGTTCAAAGTAACACCCAATTTAAAATTGAAAAAGAAAAACAATCTGTAATAAAACATTCTTTGTACGAAGAAATAGTTACCCAAAACTACCTTTCTATACATATCAAACAGTTTAAATTAAATTTAAACAGCTCTCATAACATGTAATGAGATTTTTGTATCATTGCCTAATAATCTTCCACCATCAGTTTGCTGGACATTTTGTGACTCCTTTCAAGTGTGAGTCACTATTCAAAATAAGGTAACGTTGATGTTTCAAAAAAACTTCGCACACGACAGATTATGACTTTTACTTAGAATTATGAATATATTAACAGGCAACAACAGGTATTACTTTCCGGTCGTTCCTCGTATGCATGAAAAATACGTTCATAAATTTTAAAAAAAGTTTCACTAAATTTTTTAGACATATTTATTACTTCTGTTAAAAATCCATTAAAGACTAACTGTTTTTCAGTTTCATTTTCTTTTGTATCATCGTGATTAATCATCCGAAAGTTAGTTTAATCATCCCAATCCATCAAAATTCAAGAAATTTTGATCAAAACCAAATCTGAATTGAAAAAAAGAATAAAACGATAAAAACTAGAAAAGAAATTGTAATCTAACTAAGAAAGACTTTGTCGGGTATGACGGTCTATCTATTCTATTTAATTTTCTGCTTCAGATAACATGATAGTCAACATAGCAAACCTTATACATTTATTCTACAAAAATATATATGTGCATAATACATACTAGAATATAATATATTGATGGCAGAAATAATATATAATAACTAAATGAGCTGGACATTTTTTACTAAAATACTGAACATCCAAAAAAGATTTATAATAACAGGACAAAATTTTCCTTCAAGTGTCACGATGATTTAGAACTTAGACGATAGGGTCATTTATCTGAAGATAGTCATGTATTTGAATCCCCCAACACTTTGTTGTGTTGTCTACATGATTTTTTATAAAATGACACGTGAAGGAGAGTGTCTATATATATTATTTATCTTGTTGTTCACTCTAACCAAAACATAGCATACTTTGGTATAGTATAGAACTATAATAGTACTTATTTACAACCCCTCCCCTCCAAAAAAAAAAAAAAAAAAAAAAAACTAAATAAATCTCAAACAGTGAATTACCAGCAGAGGATAAAACAATATCGGCGCAACTTTCATTCTCGTCTAAACCTTTCAACGAAATAACTCCACCCCCTTGCAGTCCAGGCCAATTCTTCAACCTCCAGCTACTTCCAGTAGGAACTCTCATATAATCCGATCCATTAAAGGAATCATAAACAAAATCGGCATCTGTTACAGTACATATGGTAACTGGAAGTTCCTTCGAAGAAAATACTGTGCACCTAAAAATTTTAAACAAAACTTGA
This sequence comes from Hermatobates lingyangjiaoensis, assembly GCA_026182355.1. NCBI lineage: Eukaryota > Metazoa > Arthropoda > Insecta > Hemiptera > Hermatobatidae > Hermatobates > Hermatobates lingyangjiaoensis. The sequence continues at coordinate 5,250,513 of JAPFBL010001923.1, read as the reverse complement.
ATAAGATTACTACAGAAACTAATGTAGTTAAAATTATAAACTATGCTTTGTTTTCTACTTAAAAAAAATCAGTTCATTTCTTTTAAAATTACATAGAAGAGAGAATTATGTTTAGAATTTAAAAATGTTAAGGTTTGAACATCAAGATTAACACTTTTGACTTTTTTCCGTCAAAATATAAATAATTTCTATATTTTTTCACATTTGGATATATATATATATATATATATATATATATATATATATACTTAAAATAAACTGTGACACGTTTACGTGTCACAACCGCCATTACGGTCGAAATATTGAAAAGTGAGTCTTTGTTTCTGTTTCTGTCTATGTGTCACAGTTTATTTTAAGTGCAATCTGTCCTGCCGGACCGTTTCCGTTTATCATGGTATATATATATATATATATATATATATATATATAGTTTTCTATGAGTTGTCCGGGGAAAGGAATATGATTCGTTACAATATTGACCAATAGGAGTGAAGTTTACAGGTCCATGCATGCGGTCTCAGTTACGCGCTGCTCAGCGAAGCCTCAGTCATTCTGCCAATAGGTATAGAGGTTGCACAGTCCCTCTGTGTTAAATGATGTTTGGCAGAAAACATTAGCCTCACTTTACAGAGAGCTCCTGTTCTCTTTCTATTTTTGATTTTTGTTGTGGTTGGGTGTTGTTGTTTACTATTTTCTGCTACGGATATTGTTGTATTTTTAATTGATACTCTCGATTGTTTACTACGAAAAGCAGCCTTCATCTTCATGCCAACGGGGGTAGAGGCTGCACAGTCCCTCTTGATTATTAAACGATGTTGACACTGGACTCCAACTTCTTCAAGTAGAAACACCTTCGAGTTATAGATCATTAACCCCCCCCCCCCCCCCACCAACGTTCTAACCACCTCAACAATCCAGGTAAAAGCTCTTAACCAACTGGACTAAAAGTCGCGTTACTCCAAAGAGTGTTTTAATACCATCGCTAAAGACATTAGATTTTTATAATTACCCTGAAGATGACTGGAGGCCAGTCGAAACATGTCAGATCCATCCTAACAAATACTCTTCAACGTTCGGATGAAGAAAAGAAGAAATTATTTAGAAACCTGAAAAAACTTATGAAAAAAATGTCTACAGCAAAATATAGTCAATGAAATATGTTAAAATAAAGGACTGCTCCCAACTTTGACGAATATATATATATATATATATATGGCAAGATTTCCCTCTCTTTCAGTCTTTCTTTACACCACCCCTCCATACTCTTTGTAAGTCTTTATTAACAACAATATTAATCGTTTAGAGACATTGAAGTACACCGGGCAATCGACTTTTGGCATCTAGAATCCTTCTCTTGCTTCAGATTGCAGTACAAAATATCAGTATTTCTTGGGAGAAGCCTCTCAGCCTCCTGCATTCAATGATTGACATATGGCGGGTTGCCCTATTTTCAAAAAGTGCCAACATAAATATAGAATGCTAGGGTAAATTCCAATAAGTTTTCCCTGTAATTTTAACTGTAATTATGACTTTTGTACTCCTGAAATGTTCTTTTCTACATATAACCATTGCACAAAAAAAAAGATCCAGATAGGACAACAATACTTGAGAAATAAACAAGACATTCGCGTACAACAAAAAACAACTCTTATTTTCCCTGATAACGGTATATCAAAAAATTTCACACTGAAGGTGTTTTTCTAATATATGTCAAATTCCAGATTATTTCTTGACGTATATATAGCAATTAATCATGAATTCTGGAAGGTCAAAGGAAAAATTTTTAAAGATCACCGAAGACAGAAAAAAGAAGCATTTTATGCTCTGCCTGAGAGCTTCTTCTGTTTGACATTTTTATATGTCCTATTTTTCTTTTTCTTCTAATGATAATAATATCACAATAAAGACAGTAACTTTTCTTTTCATTTAAATTTTAGTATTTGCCATTGTCCCTGCTGCAGATCACTTTTTTCCCTCATGACATCTGTCAAAATATAAAAGTGAAGTTTTTCAGGTTTATTTTTAAAGTATGATTTGAATTATTCTTTACATAGATTATTTCGATTTTGATATTCAGCATCTATACATTAGAACTATGTATCAACACTCAACTTCCATACATCTGAAACATTTGACCAACACAGTCCAAAACCAATTCAAAGTTTCAAAGTGAATGATTACTAAAAATCATTACTGCCTTGTAACATCATACGGTGTTCTTTTAATAAAAGTAAACCATTACCTAATAGGAGTTCCACCTTCAATAAAATCCAATCTAGCAAGTCCAGCAATAAAAACTGTCCACCCAGATTGTATTAAAAATGTTCTTGGTTTAATTATGTCTTTAGGAATAGTCATCAGCAGTTCCTCAGTAGTTAAAATATCCAAAATCTAAAATTTAAATGCAAGCTATTATGTGACATCAAAGTTATTATTTATTTAAAAATATTAAACAAAGCATACAATCTTATCGTCAGATATAGTAATACGTGAAGAATATACACACTTAACATTGAATAGATTCAATGGATTCATATACCACTTTTCATATCTCCAATACATAATCTTACATAAATTAACAGTAACACATCAATATATACGAAGTGAATCCGAAAAACTTCCAGATGTGGGCGTTCCAAAAGATTTATCTTGAATCCGAACTACAAGTTTTCCCTGTTGTAATCACCCTAGAGTCTAACGAACTTTTGAATTCTTCCAAAACAGCCCTAGAACTTTTCTGACCAACCTCGTATATTAATCATATATCAATGATCAAACCACAATAAGAAATGGGAAAACAAGACTAAGATCTTTCAACCGTTACAAGCGGTCTTCGTCAGAGTCAAAAACCCAACTGAGTTCAGTTGGGTTTTTGACTCTGACGAAGACCGCTTGTTACGGTTGAAAGATCTTAGTCTTGTTTTCCCATTTCTTATTGTGGTTTGATCATTGATTGTTGTTTCACGTGTTTATATGAAATCTTTTTATTAATCATATATGTATATGCATACAATTTAAATGTACATCGATAAGATACATATACGAGTATATTAACATTTTTATGTTTCTTTATCTTTTACAGATCTAAAGTGTTTGAATGACACTTTATTATTTAAGTGACAACTTACTTCACTTACTTCAGTTCAAGTGAGACTGAAGAAGATCTGTTGTTGGTGTTTAAAAGATTTTAGATCCATTTCTGATGTTTTTATTTTGTTTTAGACATTGATTTTTATTTCACATGTTCACAGTGGAATCTTTTTATACATGTCTTAATTAATAATTTATTTATTTATTTTAAAGTAATGAATAATATATTTTTACCAATAAAAAAAGTACTATGTATATATATATATATATATATATATATATATATATATATATAATTAATATATAAAAGGCTGCTACATCTAAATTTCAACATTCGTCGACATTACAAAATAGGCAAGGTGGTTGGCAAATAAGTCACTACATAGTACGAGGGCGGAGTTACTTCAAATGCAACAGTGCTGCCGTCATCTGTAATCTATTAGTGGACAACTATCTAATTATGAGCCAGCTACCACGTGCAGTCGGTTTTTGATAGTCATTCAAAGCAGACAACCTCATGTATTTTTACGAAAATGGAAAAAAGTGAATTTCGTGTGCTGATTAAGCATTACGTTTTACGTCTATTTTTATACCATCCTCAGGGCTACAAAAACAAGATTAGACTACAATATTTTCAAAACCAATGTACAATTTCACTACGGACAACAATAATAATATCACAACTTGAATATACATTATATTAACAAAATAAAATAAGTATTATCGTTTAATATATATATATATATTACAAGCAGTTCTTTTAATGACTGCTTTACTGTTCAAATCATTAAGCTAGTGACCACTGATGACCGTAGTTTGACATTAAGAGCGTCTGAGGAGGCCCACATATGGTTATTGGGGGCCCGATCAGATCCCGGTTTAAATCAGAAGCGTTAACTTTTATTTGTTTTTCCTTTTATTTTTAACTTATATATTCTTATTCATATATATTTTTTTTATTTTATTATTTTTTTTCCTTTTTTTATTATATATATATTTTTTTTATTTTTTTTTATTATTATTTCCTTTTTTATAATTTTTAATTTTATAATTTTATCTATTGTTTTTGCTTTCTCCGTTCTCCGACGTTTAGTGCCTAGCTCCTCTTTTACGCTAGTGCTGCTCTCTTCGGTTGACTCTTTATTTCTTCATTCGCGCTCCGTTCTTCGACGTGGGGAGATCTCTCTCACTTCGTCCTCTCTTCTAGTCTACTCTCCTGATGACGAACAGCAGTTCGAAATATTGAATTCTGTAAGTTTTCTTTGTATTCTCTTTTCTGTGTCGTGCTTTGTGTAATTTAAAGTTATATATATATACACAATTAAAAGAAACGGTCCAGCAGACTTTTTTAAAATAAAATAAATTCAAAACGAAGGAAACACACAGAAAGACACAGACATAACTCACATCGATATTTCGACCATCGTCGTCATCAGGAGGTGTCTTCCTGCGGGACTCTTCGCTCTTCGCACCTCCTGATGACGACGATGGTCGAAATATCGATGTGAGTTATGTCTGTGTCTTTCTATGTGTTTCCTTCGTTTTGAATTTATTTTATTATATATATATATATATATATATATATATATATATATATATATATATAGTAGGTGGACCGCTCAATTCCTCCCTGATATAGAGGTATGGTGGACTGAACGGAAGGTGTCATTTTGTTGGTGACTGGTAACCTAGATTACCACAAGCCATAGTGACTTCCGCGGCAATCTACAGAGATTTCACTTGAGAAATGAGCCACTGCACTCCTATGCGACGGGTATCCGTAAGTCACGTTCTGGAACTCTTTCCAATCTATGTTGTAGCTCGGTATAGACTGGAAATAACCTGAGGAGTTTTTGAGGGTGATATATATAACAAAACATGTAATACCAAATATGTGGAGTTGTTCCTCAACTTTGTTTATGAGATTAGTCGTAAGAAGAGGGTCTTAGTTCTCCCCAATCAGAGCCCTCAGCCCATCTAGGTTGTTTTGCACATATCTACGAGAGAATGCCCCTGGCATTATATGAAGCATCGTTTTCTCCACCAACAGGTGAGGGCAGCCAGAAACCCTTGCAGGTAGCGACGCAGGCCGGGAGGCCACTCACCCCACAGATTAACGCCCAACTATTCTTAAACTTTATGGAAAACAACCCCCCTTCTACCTTCTCTGTGTATATAATAAACCAGGTTTCACATTAGATCTTATTCACGTCCTGATGATGAATGTTGATCATTCGAAACTGTCGACCATAGGAGATGTACTTTATTGTGTAGACGAAATAACGAGAGTGTTATTTAGAAAAATTGAGAAACTTGTTAAGAAACAGGTATCAGCTAAATTTGGTGTCATTTTAAATAATGTATATATATATATATATATATATATATATATATATATATATATATATATATATATATATTTAAAAAGTAAATGTCCGATTTTACATTATTTGGTTTGGTAGAAAAGTTTTATAATTGTCTAAAGTACTTTTTCAAATCCAGGTTGCGTAGGTCATGAATTAACTCACCATATTTCTTACTATTCACTATGTTTGTGGACATGTTTTGGTGCTCACAATCTTATCATCTTCAGGTATTAAAAATTATTAGCATAATTAAGTCTATGTTTCGACTTTTGCACTCTCTTTAACGTATAAGACCCATTGAAATCATTGACAAACAAAATATGAAAAATTGTTCAGTTCTTCCGAGGTAGCTCACTGTCATATGTATGTGAACCTGACAAACAAATTATTCCCTATAAATCAAAATTAAAACAATGTATCGTAAAATTTTATATATTTTACATTAACCATGTACCTGATCTTGATGGATAACACCTGGTGTATCACAAAACCATCTCGATTGATTAAAAGCCTTAATTGGACTGTTTACAAGCGATATTTGAGGTTTAACTTTAACCTCCGGGACAACACAATCATTGAAATTAGCACAATTACCCTTTCCTTTAAAAGTGTGCTCTATTCTCCCTGTAACAAACATACAATTTTGTAAGAACACATGACATATGTTATCTTTTAATCAACATTCATCTTTATAAGTTATTTCTCTTTATATTAAAATTTCGTAGAAAAACAAATAACTCATTATGCTTATATTCGGTCGTAAATCAAACAACTTCTATATGAAGAACTCATGTACGATTAAATCGTTTGGTATTTTTCTTTCCCCATTATTACTTAAGAAATAGTAAATACAGTTTCTTATGAAAAATTAGGAAACGTCGTTACTTCAGAATTACCGTACGTTTCATAATTGATAATGATTTCGTAACACTTTAGACGTATAAATTTGCAATTAACTAAAGAATGTCAAGAATCACAAAACATACAACATACAAATCAGAAGAAATTGTGAAGGTTTTTCTGAAGTGATTGGCCATTATTAAGAACCAATGTAAAAATTCATTACCATTGAATCTCAAGATTCATCTCAAGAAACTGAGATTTCTCTAGATTTTTTAGCAGTTCATTGTTTTTCTACAGACTATGAACAGCGATAGCATTTTTCACTACTTTTTTGAAATACTCCTAACCAAGATTTTAGCTGGATGCCTGAGGGCATCCTCAGATTGTTAACCGGAATAAAGATTGTTACATTTTAGCAAGCAAACCTTCCTTATTAAACAAAAATAGAACAGATAGTTATGATTTCTAATCTTTAATCTAAAATTAACGAAAAAATTAAGGCATTTGAAGAAAAGATGAGAACTACAGTTAAATACTGTAGTACTTATTCCTTCCTCAAATTAAGGCATTTGAGGAAGAGACAATGAGTACTATAGTACAGTTTATTGTTTGAATAACGAGGAGGTAACGTATTTCACAGAATAAAATGACAAAAAAAAATTTGTCACGATCCTGTAAAATTAAATCATTTAACAGGATCATTGGGTTTCATTTCTTGCACGAAAATTATGTAGGGATGAAAAAATAAAACTTTGGTATTTTTTATTACCATTTATGGTTCGATGGGAACCAGCGAACAATAGTGCGTCAATACACAACATATTGGCGAGTGTGGTTGACATTATTGTTTGCTCTTGAGGTTCCTTGGATGCTAGCTAACTTATCAGGCATTGTGTTTCCAATCTTTTCAAACTTGCACATACAAATTTTCATTTGGCACTTTTCTCGTGGAAATCAAATTAAACAATGACATGTAAAGTCATCGAAGAACCGTGCAAAAATAACTGTTTTTATAAAACGCACGCAAGCAAAACACACCCCATGTTTCCGTAAAACCATCAATCCCTACTAAATTAAATAAGCTCGTCAGGCGTTAATACGAAGGCGGTTTGATAAGTCCATGACTTTTTGAATAAAACAAAATTTTTTTGGGAAAAGAAACATTTTATTTTTCGACATAGTCACCTTTCAGCTCGAAACATTTAGTCCAGCGGTTTTCTAACTTTTTTATTCCCTCCAAATAATACGTTTTCTCAAAGCTCTCAAAACGAAAGAAGTCATTTTGTTTCGGCAATGACTTGTTCATTAGACTCAAATCTCTTACCGCCCAGCCATTTCTTTAGGTTTGGAAACAGAAAATAGTCCGAGGGGCCTAAATCAGGAGACTATGCTGGTTGGGGTAGCAGTTCGTATCCCAATTCGTGGATTTTGGCCATCGTGACTAGACAAGTGTGCACACGTGCATTGTCTTGATGGAACAGCACTTTCTTCTTCGCCAAATGCGGCTGTTTTTGCTTAAAATCAACGCCGAATATGTTCAAAAGCTTTGAATAATATTTGCCGGTGATCGTTTTACCTTTCTCGAGGTAATCGGTTGTGAATGACATCACGTGCATCCCAAAATACTGTGGTCATGACCTTGTTGCCTGACAGACTCTGTTTGACTTTCTTTGGTCTACGTTCGCCCACAGCAACTCACTGTTTCGATTGTTCCTTGGTCTCTGGCGTGCTGTGATGGATCCATGTTTCGTCCACAGTAACAAAACGGCGCAAAAATTCGTCCGGATTACGGCTGAACATCGCTAAACACTCTTTTGAAGTGGTCACACGATTGCGCTTATGGTCAAGTTGTAGCAATCACGGCACCCATCTCGCGGAGAGTTTTTTCACGTCCAAATATTCGTGAAAAATATGATGTACCCGTTCAGTTTAGATACATACAGCATTAGCCAACTCTCGCACTTTCATTCTCCGATCATACAATATCATTTCATGGATTTTATCGACGATTTCCGACGTGATCACTTCTTTTGGTCGACCTGAACGTTCGGCGTTACTAGTGCTGGTACGACCACAACGGAACTCTGTAAACCACTTCTTAACCATTGAAATTGATGGCGCCGAGTCCCCGTAGTATTTATCAAGTCTTTACTTAGTTTCAGTCATTGATTTTTTACGTAGAAAGTAATGCATAATCTGCACACGAAATTCACTTTTTTCCATTTTCGTAAAAATACATGAGGTTGTCTGCTTTGAATGAGTATCAAACAGCGACTGCACGTGATAGCTGGCTCATAATTAGATAGTTGTCCACTAATAGATTACAGATGACGGCAGCACTGTTGAATTTGGAGTAACTGCGCGGGAAATTCAAAAAGTCACTGACTTATCAATCCGCCCTCGTACCACCCCTTTCTTCCTAATATCTGTGTTTGGCGCTTAATGAACAAAATGAAACAAATATACTCTAAAACATCCCTTAATAGAAAAAAAAAAATTCACAACACAACCCGCAAAAAACGATGGATTACTAGATTAGAATAAATAACAACACTATTATTGCCTCCAAAGACCTCTTTATACAATTTCAAATCCTATTCTTCCATTAAAATATGCCATTTAATTCAACTATCTTCACGAGATATGAAAATGGTAACTCAATCTTCAATATCAAAAACTGCCATCAAAGTAAAAATTTACTATGTAAAACAGCACATTATAATAACAATAAATTAAACTGAATAAAATACCTATCAACTGGAAAGGTGTTTCAGGTTTCTTTTTTCTGGAAGAATATTGCAACTTGTACAGTTCTTTCTCAGCATCTAGTTTTTTCTTTTGCTCCTTTAATCTTTGATTTCTAAGAAACATTTTCCAACCCTCAGGTCGTAAAATTGGAAACTAAAAACAATCGAAAAAATCAAACAATATATAAAACTAAGAAACTAAAACATCTAAGTTGAAATACTCAATGTTCTTCTCAAAGTGGTTGAATATGCAACGATGTATTCCTTGTTTAAAATTATTCGACGAATATACATTATTATATGCATCTCAATTGAATGTCAATCATCTTTCAGATAAAAGTAATGGCTATTGACCATAAATATAATTATCATGTATAATTTTTAATTCCAAGTACAGGTAGAATACAAGAAAAAATTAAAAATGTAAAATTACTGAAAAAATAATATTACCCAAAACCATATCATTATACCTTTATAAAAATTAATACCTTTACAAAAATTATTCATAAAAATGATTACTAAATATAAATATCACTTAGGTAAAAATAAATAAATGGTAAAGATAACGGAAACAATATTATATCTCTATTTAAATCAAACGAATTAGAAATGTTAAGTAGGCAAAATATAAATACGTTAGCTAAAACAACTATACTATTTTTATAAATTATTTTTTAATTCATAAATATTGGATGAAGGAAAAGTGGATGACGCCATTTTTCTGGCTATAACAAGCTATATTAAAATAATATTACTACTACTTTACTATTTGCAAAACAATTACAAAGTGAACAACAATCTACAAAGGTTATTTTCTGTAACCTTGGACCGACGAGTAAATATTGACCGAGATAAAATATAATGGACTCTAAATTAACATAGATCTCTGTTGTAAATATTGATATCAAAGATTTGTAAAGTATACACCAGTTCATACATTTAGTTTCCAAAGTATTTAATCTGTAACAATAATATGGAAGACTTAAAGTCTTCAGTATATAAATAACTAATAACTGTCTCTTATGATGAGATTAAAAGCTGCTTTATTTATACTAGCAGATGTGCCCGTCTTTGACAGGTATTTTACAAAAATTTAGAGACGATACATGGTATTCCAAAATGTTATTAGATATTACAGAATAGTAGAAAATATCATTACTAGTATAGTCCATAACTGTCATTAGATCTGGAGTTTCTTTTACGTCTTGCAGCTTTAGATAATGCGCTAAAAATTAATTTTATATAGGCATACTTCTTATTTAGCATGAGCTTATGTAGGACTCACTTTTGTAAAGTGAGCAAATTATGATAAACACAAACGAAATTAAAATCAACTAAAACTACCTACTTGCTACAGTATAATGTACCTAAAAATACCGGTATATCTATACAGGTTTTGCCTGTACATTGATTAAAACTGACACATTTCATGTTATCTTTACGATTTATACATTAAAGAAACCACATCTATCGTTAGAAAAATTTCTGTTTGTTAGGTATTTTTATTTTAAAAATATATAGGCATTTTTAGGTGCCTGATATTGTAGCAAGTAGATATTGTTAGTTGATATACCTGTGTAGGTAGCCAAACACAGTTTGAAAAGTCCATAACTTAGCTTCTATGTCGAATCTTCAATCAACTTCAGTCTTAGCTTTTAAGTTAGCATACACAAATCTGTCAAAGTTTCAACGTGCTATGACTTATGGAGTTCTCTTGCGACAAAACTTTTGGACAAACAAACAGACAGAAATTTTCTAAGCATTGATTCGGCTACTCTAATATATAAAATATAAAGATAACTTGAAATGAGTCAGTTCTCAGCAATGTACAGACAAAACCTTTCTTTTATTTATATAGATAAATGGACCATTTAAACGTAACTCAAATTTAAATCTGCAATATAATTACCTAAACACTGTACCTAGTTTAAAGAATTTTGAAAAGACTCATAAGCTTGTAAAGGGGATGAGGGAGTCCAATGATTTTAAGGTAGCAGGCTCATTATAGCAGAAAGCTCGTAGTTTTTAGTGCTTTACAGTCCCTAGCATTTTTACTTAGTTTTATTTCCCTTAACGATTAAAGTGATTTTAATGTAAACGTGGTTTCAGCACCATTTACATGAAGAATTTTCAATTGTTCATGTCTTTTGCCAACCTACTCTGAAAATACCTGAGTCCGATCGCAGAGCAGTAAGAAAGCTGTAGAACACAGCGAAAAAGTGGTTAAGGCAGAAGCTTCTGCTAATTTCAAAAATATATGTTTAAGAGAAGATCTGCTATTATCATCTACAAATATATTCATTGCTATGAACTAGTAGGAAATCTTTTTAGACAAATATTATTGTCTAATTATAGCAATTATATAATTATACTAATATAACAATTATATTATTGTCTATATTATTTAGACAAAGACTGCAGGTTCTGCATTAACGATTTTTTTGTTTTCCTCTTGGTAACTGGTAGCTCAAACATTAATTTACCTAAGGACATAGAACCCATTTGAACCGTTCCCAAATTTAACGAGAACTGGTAAACAAATCTTAAAAACTAATGAAACACAAGCTTTCGACCACCTTGGTCACCTTCGGGTAAACAATTAACTCACAATAACAAATAACAAAAATAAACAGTAACACTACATTCGCAAAGTTAAAGATAAGGACCACGAATCTTCTGATAAGCCAGTACATGACCGCACCCACGCGTTAGACAGTTCAACCACTCCATCAAATCACCAGCGGTGATAAAATGGAGTGATATATTATATATCACTTATATTATATTATATAAAGTACTAATATATTAGTACTACTACACAATAATTGTGTAAACTTACACAAGATTATTGGTTTCTCTTATTTTAAATTTTCAAATTTAGCAAAGTCTCATTATATACACTTACAATTCACTGCTAGAAACAGTATCTCAAAACTTTTCATAATTTTTGTTTACAAATTATACCTTTAAAAGGTTTAGAGTAGTTCCAGGCCAAGGGGCTGTGGTTGCGCGCTGAACTAAATCCACAGCTTGAGATCTACAGTAGTCAGATTGAATTAGGGCATTAAACAGGGTTGACTTTCCAGCATTAGTACATCCAATCAAATATACATCACCTAAAACAGTAGTCATAAACAAGTTTCACAAACAGAATACTTATATTACTATCTCTGTGTTTACAGAGATCATCTTACACACACACATATATATATATATATCCAGATTTCTCGCCTGTGATACTAGATTGAGAACACTTTTTCCCTTCATCTCCACTATTGATATAATAATTTCCTGAAAACAAACTGTTGTTCGAAATATCAATGGTAGTCAATGTCCGTTGATTCTACAGAACTTGTGCAGTTAGTTTTTAATAAGTTAAATTGGATTAATGTTCACCCATTAAGAAGTATATATAAACTAGAATTTTCAAAAGAACACACAGAAAAGAAATCACTGAACTCACTACTATATTTCGATGTCCTCGACGTCAGGAATAGATGTGAATCGCTCCAAAGGCTGATAACGACTCACTCGTTATCGCCTTTGGAGCGATTGACAATAGTGTCAATGGAGGGCACACAAGGATAAATAATAACTGAATAATAACAAAAAAAAAATTGGAATGCCCTTCCTCAACTTTACTATCAGTAAACATAATATCAAACTTTTTGGGTATATAATAATATAACATGACCCATTTAGGTATGATATAAATGTCTAGATGGGGATGTTTATTAGTCTTTCAGTCCTAGAGGTAATACAGATATTGATCCACTTATCAATATATATGCTTATTTGTGTATATCACACCACTGATGTATATATTATCATTAGTATAACTACAGCAGTATTAACATTTTAAAAAAGCTGAAGTGTAGATTTCGTGTTAGAAATAATCTCTTACAGGAGAGCATTGCTTTTGTTCAAGTAGCCAGTGGGTCTCTTACATTGTTTATCTGACCTCCTTCTACACTGAAGATTTAAGACAAAAGTTTCCCATTTAAAAGTTGAAAATATTCCTATTTTGTGGTCATTATGACAAGTTGAGCTTTCAGTTTTTAGGGTTGTATTCTTTTAGTAGTAACTACAAATGTTTGCATTTTTTTTTTATCCATCTTTATTTTTTTTATCCATTTTATACATCTACAATATAGGCATGCTGTATATTTGCATGGTATTCTTGAACAATATATAAATTTCACCCGTCAAACGGAATGAGCTATAGCATGCCCATAAAAACCTGGAAATGGACTAGGGGTCTCAAAATAAAAAAATCCGTCAATTCCGAGATCTTTTTTTTTTTCATGATCACTAGTAACTTTACTTATAATAATGTAATAGTAAATAGACACAATATGTTCTTCCTCTCAAGCTTTTAAAGTGACACTAAGTTAGAACGAGGGGTCTGCTTATGAATTTGCACTTGTTATTAGTCAGTCATTAATGATTCGACGAGAATTAGCAGAATGACAATGGGAAGGTCACTTCAAAAAAAAAAAACCACCAGTGATTATTCATAAGCAAGCTCAGAATTGGAAGCCAAACTGATATAAAAAAAACATCACACTGGTAGAAGTCCAAACGGTAAAGGTTGTTACCAGAAAAGGAGGTCTTATAGAGAATAAGGTAGGTGTGATTGTAAATGAAGGAATTAAGGAAATACAGGATTACTATGGCAAGTTGAACAACCGCAAAATCCAAATTGAAGCACACCACCAGTAATACTGCAAAGGTTGAGAGAATTATGAGAATGGATAGAGGGAAGGATGTTATTCCTATAACATCCAAACCTAGACATGTGGTTTGGAGGAGGTTTAGAGTATTTTATATAAGACGCTTCCCTGATCAAAGAAGAAGTGCACGATGAAGAAGTAAACAGGGAAAAGTCTGCTTAATAAACGTGACCAGCATATAAACACTAGAAAAAATATAGTCGGGAAAGTAGTATCACGGCTACCCGTTCCCAGACCAGAAATATTATGTACATCAGAAACTTTTATGCAACTATTACTAAAATAGGGGAATAATAAGACCAGAAATTTATTTGATTAATATATATATATATATATATATATATATATTTAGGAAGCAGTCCTTCATTTATACAGGTTTGATTAAATAATACGCCATATTTACGGTTGATTAGTTTCCTTGTGTATTTCTCAAGGGATCTGAATAATCTTCTTGTACAAACATCTAAATTGAATAGAACATTTCCAATGGTTCCATTGTCTTTACATCTTGCATTTCCACTAATTTTACTATTGTCACAACAGTCACAACTAGTACTATTACCATTACTACTACTACTATTATCACTACTACTATTATCACTACTATCGACATGTTTCGACTGCTCGTCAGTCATCTTCTGGATAAGGAGGTTCTTTGCTGAGTTGTTGGTATTTACTGCAGTTGTTGATCAGCTACGAGTGGTCTAATGGTGGGTTTCGGTAATCAGTTTCTGATTGGCTGGTTGTAGGGATGGAGAGGGCATGGTTATGCAGGTGCTGTTATCTGGTGGCCAGCAGATGAAGTTATCGGGGCCAAGAGCTTGAGCACCCTGCTACTACTATTAAGTTGAGTGTTGAGAGTCGGTTTCCTTTCCTGTATTAAAATGGCTTCCAGAATTAGCAATTTTTGTGGGTCCTTTTCCTTTAGTATGATTGTTGTATTATTCACAAGGTCTTCCCTTCGAATATTGGTTTTATGAATAGATTCGGCATGGTTTCGAGGAGCACCTCCGGCTAAGTGCATAGTAAGTCTCCGTGATAGGGAAGTAGTAGTCATGCCAATGTACGAATTGTTACGGGTTTCACAGTCCCCGGTTCGACAAGTGTATTCGTACACTAGGCCTGCTTCCTTAAACGGAGAGTCCTTGGGCTGGTTGTTGTTCCTCATGATTAAGTTTCTTATTGTTAAGCCCTGGTAGTATATGTTGAGTTCTATACGATCTTGGGGGTTGGTACATTTTACATTATTCTGGATGATGTTTTTTAAAATCCTCTCGTCTGTTTTATAGTGGTCACTGAATTGATTTTTGTAATATATTTTGTGCGTGGTGCCTGTAGGTTCAGTTTCTTCGTTTCGAGTATTTTTCTTGTTCAGGTATTGCCGTAATAATTCTTCGAACAATCCATTGGGGTACCCATTATTTATTAGCGCCTGTTTGATGGTTGCAATGTCTTGGTGGAACATCTGCCAATTAGAGGCTATCTTGAAGGTTCTTTGGATGAGGGCTTTAACAGTATTTTTCTTTATGTCCCCTGCGTTATAAGAAAAATACTGTTAAAGCCCTCATCCAAAGAACCTTCAAGATAGCCTCTAATTGGCAGATGTTCCACCAAGACATTGCAACCATCAAACAGGCGCTAATAAATAATGGGTACCCCAATGGATTGTTCGAAGAATTATTACGGCAATACCTGAACAAGAAAAATACTCGAAACGAAGAAACTGAACCTACAGGCACCACGCACAAAATATATTACAAAAATCAATTCAGTGACCACTATAAAACAGACGAGAGGATTTTAAAAAACATCATCCAGAATAATGTAAAATGTACCAACCCCCAAGATCGTATAGAACTCAACATATACTACCAGGGCTTAACAATAAGAAACTTAATCATGAGGAACAACAACCAGCCCAAGGACTCTCCGTTTAAGGAAGCAGGCCTAGTGTACGAATACACTTGTCGAACCGGGGACTGTGAAACCCGTAACAATTCGTACATTGGCATGACTACTACTTCCCTATCACGGAGACTTACTATGCACTTAGCCGGAGGTGCTCCTCGAAACCATGCCGAATCTATTCATAAAACCAATATTCGAAGGGAAGACCTTGTGAATAATACAACAATCATACTAAAGGAAAAGGACCCACAAAAATTGCTAATTCTGGAAGCCATTTTAATACAGGAAAGGAAACCGACTCTCAACACTCAACTTAATAGTAGTAGCAGGGTGCTCAAGCTCTTGGCCCCGATAACTTCATCTGCTGGCCACCAGATAACAGCACCTGCATAACCATGCCCTCTCCATCCCTACAACCAGCCAATCAGAAACTGATTACCGAAACCCACCATTAGACCACTCGTAGCTGATCAACAACTGCAGTAAATACCAACAACTCAGCAAAGAACCTCCTTATCCAGAAGATGACTGACGAGCAGTCGAAACATGTCGATAGTAGTGATAATAGTAGTAGTGATAATAGTAGTAGTAGTAATGGTAATAGTACTAGTTGTGACTGTTGTGACAATAGTAAAATTAGTGGAAATGCAAGATGTAAAGACAATGGAACCATTGGAAATGTTCTATTCAATTTAGATGTTTGTACAAGAAGATTATTCAGATCCCTTGAGAAATACACAAGGAAACTAATCAACCGTAAATATGGCGTATTATTTAATCAAACCTGTATATATATATATATATATATATATATATATATATATATATATATATATATATATATATATTCCCCAAAACTATTTCTATGTTAGTTTGGCGTCTATTAAGCTGGACCGCATATGAATTGCATACGGTTTCCCTGTGTCAAAGCAGGAACCTTTCTATTACCATCTATGCTAATTCTTATTGTCAGTTTCAATTACCGTTTCCGAGTGCACACCTTGAAAAAACACCCGATTCAACGGAACAAAGCAGTTTTTTTAATTATAATATTCACATATATTGACATAAAAGTACATATAATTGGATTACCTCTGTATCTCCAAACACTGTGAAGTGCAGTAACCAAATTTTCTACACCAAATCCAGTTTTAGCAGAGATGAGGCAAAGATGCAATATATTCATGTGCTCCGGAAAACAATTTCGAAGCACCTTTTCAGTATGATTCAACCAACCAGAGCTGTCTCCCCATAACAGATCAATTTTATTGCCCACAATAAATACAGGCCGCTTATGTCCTACAAATTAAAATTCACGTTCTCAAATTCATTTACATAAAATAATATTACTTTAAATTAACACATTATAATAAATAGCAAGAAAAAAACTTAAAGTATAGGTGAATATCTTCATAACACATAATTTCTTATCCATTGACATTAATGTATTCTTCAATGTCTAACATGCATATTGCAAACTTTAAATAATAACTAAGAAACTTCTATTAAGTTATGAAAACATTTTTATAAATTAAAAACATCAGTTAAAAGTTTCAATCATACAAGTTAATTAACTAAGCACAGGGAACAATTAACTAATACATTGCCATAGTTGTTAAGTCGTTAATAAAAAATATTGATTTAAGTAAAACGCTCAGAATGAATTAAATCAAAATACATTCAGATATTCAATAGTCGTTCATATTAATAATTTAGTTGTTCGGCAATAACTGATTCCTAACATCTGCAATCACCAATTTATTTCTTCCCCAAATAATTTCTTGGTTAGTATTTCCAATAAATTTATTTCAGAGCATAATATTTGCAATATCATATAACAGATTTGTTATAAATAAGCCACATTGAATGATAGATAAGTTCATGAGTAAGGGAAAAAAATCTGAGTCATTATCTCTTATTTAATTACCCTTTCTATTTAATCTGTACATACAATTCCAGTCAATACATCGA
The DNA here is from genome assembly GCA_026182355.1 of Hermatobates lingyangjiaoensis. Taxonomy (NCBI): domain Eukaryota; kingdom Metazoa; phylum Arthropoda; class Insecta; order Hemiptera; family Hermatobatidae; genus Hermatobates; species Hermatobates lingyangjiaoensis. The sequence goes on along the minus strand of JAPFBL010001923.1, from coordinate 5,232,855 downwards.
ACTCAATTATAGAGTTAACCAGGAAACTTCCACGCCATGGTTGTTTTACGATTTTAAAAGTGGTTTGAAGTGGCTTCAAACAGGTAAGTTTCAAGTTTTTCTTGGAGATAAAACACCATCAGCTGCAACTACGTAGAACTAGGGTGCTAGATTCTAGTTTATAAGGCTCGTGCAGGTCGTCCCCGCACTGTTCTCGCAGAGGAAAATATCAGAAAACTGATGGAAGGAGATTGCGATGTGATTTATACAGAGATAGATTTATTCTTAGGTATTCCAATCAGTCACGTGCAGACGATTTTACATGCAAATTTAAGTATTCGAAAATTGTAATCAGATTACCAAATTTAACTAGGTTTCATAAAAAGCAATTTACAACTTTGTTATTATTATTATTATTAGTAGTAGTAGTAGTAGTAAGGCGGGTAGATCTAAGATCTGGCAAGTAGGCCAGCCAAGAACTTTGTTATTAATTAATTTATTTCTATAAATCTGAAACTTAATAAATGTTAATATCGGAATTGGGTTTCCAGAAATCAGGAAAAACCAACACAAGTTGTTCACTTGCAAAGTGGTTTAGTACAAAACGGTTGTTTTTCCAGACCTCTACACATGTGGCCACTGTGGTTTCGCGGAATGAGAGAACAGTTATTACTGATTGATATACCACAATTTCTCCAACCAAAGTCATTAAAAAAAAAATGCTCAGAAGTAACAATAAAAGCCAAATCATCTTGCACTATGACAATACAATTCTTAACTAACGGGAACTTTGGCTTGATCTACCATCCACTTTGGAGTTCAGATGTATCACCATGCGATTTCTTTTTCTATTCCCAAACTTGAAAAGAAAATTGCGTGACAGTATTTTCCAAACCCCAATGATATCACTGCAGCAAACCGTTAAATTTTGGATGAGATAGCCAATGCTGAGCGGCATTCATTCTTCGAAAAATGTTTCTGGCGAAGGAAAATCTCTACTAAATATAAGAGACAAACTGGTCTCCACTAAAACTACATGAGTTTGACTCTTTTCTCCTGATGAACATGGACTCCAAAAAATAATATACTTTTGGATCATTCAGTTTTATATATTTAAAGATACCCTATCTCAACCACATATAATCAATAGTATTTTTTTTTATTTTTCCAGGAGGATAGTTTAAATTATTTCAACACTTTATACCACCATTTCGCCTACACTTGTAGATATCTTCAAGGCTACATCAAATACTAAATTTATTAGTGTAACATGAATACAACATGGATAACTCCTTTATGCATAGGTTATTACATAGGTATTTTTACCAGGTTGCACCGATTATTCAGTTATTGATAATCGGTCATTTTGCAGATTAATCGGTATTGACAATTTGTTTAATAAATAGACTTCAAAATCGACTATTTTTTTATTGTAAATAAATCTAATGATGGTGTTTGTTACCTCCAGTATTGTATTTCTTTTCACTTTCTATTGAAATAGCTCGAGCACTAAAATATTTTTAAATTCCCTTAACCAAAAGAGGATTTGCATCCTTTTAAATCATTCTACCATATAAATACATTGTCATACAATTGCAACAAAGATAAATTGAATTAATTTATAGCACTCGAGTGTAGGAGGAAATCAAACACTTTTGTTCATTTTCTCAAATTTTTTTCTTTGATCCGTCTTCTTCAATGTTTCGTCATTTTCTAAAAGTCAATTCTTCATATACATTTGCAAATATGAGTGTCCAGTCTGTTATTCAGCCAAGCTGTCAACTTGATTTTTATTACTAGAACTATCTGAAGAGATTCCAGAGTAATTGTACTTTTCATTTCTTTTACTGTCCATTCTCTAATTCTTTTTATCATATCTATTTTCTTACGTTTCATTTTAAATCTAGATTCTAGTAAAGCAGACAGTCACAAAAATTGTTTCCCTAAACAACCAGAAAATATTTTCTAAATTGACGACTTCAGTTCTTCCACTGTAGTAATAATGCCACTAAAGGTACTACTTGTCTTTGCTCTTGATAAAAATAAGTTTATTGTTTGAATTGTTGAAACTATCGCAGAAGAAGTTTTATTTCTTTAATACTAAGTAAGCTTTATCTCTTACTTACTTCCACCGTAATTTCTTTCAAAGGTTTCATAACTTCAACCATTTTTTCTGTTCTATTCATAAGTGCTTAATGTACTTATGATGACAAGAATATTAGTAGTCGTAATAATAGCATTTCGTTGTTCAATGTTTCCCTCCAGTCAAACTCCATCAAGTACCCACATCTTGAAATAATTTATTTTTCTTTAAACTTTACTGATCTTGTAATTCACACAACTTAGTTGTTTCTCATGTAGAATAGTTAAAATGATTTATTGGTATCATAGCGTGAATGCTAAGGTAAATAGCGATAAAAACGGGTTAAAATATCCTTACTGGTTATGATATCCTTTACAACTTTGTGATTAAATATTCATTTATTTATTTAAAGCTGCAGTGTATGTATGAAGCAGATATGTATGCATGCAGCAGTTTCGAACACTAGTTTATCATATTTGTACCAGAATCTCCCAATGATAAAGAAATACTGCTTCCAGTTCAGAGTCTTCGAGGACTTCACTGAATTGGGGACCTGTATCAAATTCTTCAAATGAAGTAATTCTCAGTACAGTTCTTTTTTGCTGATATTTACTGGATAGGCAGTGACTTGCCACACTTAGAAATTGAGTGTTTTTTTTGTCGTGTCCAAATGTCATTGGTTAAAGAAATGTATACAAGAATAAGTTCAGAGGAAAGAAATTTGATATTAATTATTTAAGACTGGTAGAACTACCACAAAGGAAGCTAAAAGTACGTAGCTCCATGGGAACTAGTCCTACAATATTTATTGTAGCTACTAGTTTATTAGTGTGTGCTACCCTGACGCTAAGAAAGAGATTACTATTAAAGACCAACTTCGGCCATTTTTTTTAACCATCAAACAAAAACAAGAATAAAGGCAATAAGAAAATTTCATACAATTTTTGTTCTATTTCATGCATTTTACTCCCCCTAAACGTCGCACCTCCGCGGCAGACCATATCTAGTATTTTTTGTTGTAGTTGAGTTGTTTTAGCTCCCGCAGTAGGCAGTAGTCTCTGACTTAGAGGACGGCACTTCTTTAGTTTTTCCAGACTACTCTGATGTATTGTCTGTCTGTCATAGTACTTTCCATTTTCTCCGTAAAACCACGTGCTTCTTCTTGATAAAATTATTACAACCTATCAGTTAGAAGGAACTGACAAAAGATTTTAACTCTATTTACTGAAAAAAATTATCGACCGATTAAAAAATGTCAATTACTTTGACATTTATTTCAGAAATCGACCAACTTCTTTATCGGTCCAACTCTAGTATATACAGTATACCTATCGCACAATTGCTAACATTTTTTACTATTTAATCAACTAACTTGCCTACTGATCAACTTTAGTGATTCTTTTAACATGTTGCATTCAGTATTTTTTATTTTACATACCCCAAATTGTTAAAGATAATAAATCAAATTAAGGGAAAAAATAAAACGGGAAAATTCGCTGCTATATATTGCCATCAGTCTTTAGAACCTGACGATCTTTAAAATGTCTAACGATCTTGTTACTGTATCCACAAAATATAGTAAGTCACCAATCGACATGCTAAATGAACACACGTTTTTGCTGTCTTCAGCCATCATCAAAAGATGAATGCATTTTGAAGTTTAAAGCTTTATATAAGAAATGAAGAAACAGCTGGAACCGTGCATAAGATATATTATAGAACCAATAGTCGGACCAATACAAAGTAGATGAAAGGGTACTAAAAGACATTATAAAAACCAACATAAGATGTAAAAACGCCAACGATAGAGTTTCCCTGGTTACATATTATAAAAGCCCTACAATCAGCAGCCTTTTTATGACTAACAGAAAACACTGTAAGGATTCTCCATTGAAAGAAGTGAATCTGGTGTACGAGCACAAATGTAATTATGGCGACTGCGAAACCCAGAAGCACTCATACATTGGAGTAACTACAACTACACTTTCTAGGAGGCTCACTAAGCACCTGATATCTGGAGCCCCTAGACAGCACACAGAGCAATCCCATCATTCTAAGTTAACAAGGGAAGCTCTTGTTGAAGGGACAAAAATAATAAAAAAAGAAAGAGATGAGCATAGACTTAAAATAACAGAAGCCATACTTATTAATAAAAAGAAACCATACATTAACAAACAATTAGAAATTAGTTCTAAAGTTCTAAAATTGTTTAAATCAACCTCAAGCCAATTAGGGCCTCTCCCAGGTAGCTGCAACGACGCCCTAGGTCACTCAACCCTCAACGATTAGAAAAAAACTTTAATCCCTCCCTCAACCCCAGCAACACATTCCACCTTTCTAGTATACATCAATTATGTTTCAAAACACATTCATATCTTGATAACGACTGAAGACAGCAGAAACATGTATTCATTTAGCATGTCGATTGGTAACTTACTATATTCTGTGGATACAGTAACAAGATCGTTATTCCGGAAACTCGAGAAAACTTATGAAAAAGCAAGTTTCAGCTAAATATGGTCTAATTTTTAACAATGTATGTATACAGGAAGAACTGCTACCAAAATTCACAAATATATATAGACAGATAGATAAAAGTATCGACCGTGAAGTAAAAACAAAATAAAAGTTTATCAGAACTCGGCTAGTTCTCCAGGTTCAAATTAAACTCTCATTACCAACGTTTTTAATGAGAGTTTTATTTGAACCTGAAGAACCAACCGAGTCCTGAAACGGTAGGGTGGCGACTCACCCTGCCTTCCAGGTCACTTCGTCCTCCTGATGACGGCTAAAAGGAAAATTTCAGACTGTAAATGTGTAAACTTTTAAACGAGTTTATTTAGTTGCATTTCTCAATGTAACTTACATTAACATCTGCGTACCAACAATATGCACGTAATACTACATTACAGGAGGTAAACAGAACAAATCCTTCTAGCGACACAATCAAGTCTTCGTTTATATCAAAGCACACAAACGAATCAAAGCTATAATCAAACAAATAAGGAAAAGCCTTTAAAACGAAAGCAATTGTATTAACCAAAGAACTAGAGCGCGCCATTGGGTTGTCCAATAATATATGAAAATTTGACTGATTTCCTAGAAAATTGCACCTTTTTTAAATTCTTATACCATCTGTAAAGAAGCAATCCAAAAGTTTTCACTTCTGTAAGTACTCCTATCTTTCCCTTAACTACTTCTACTCGTACCTACATAATTGTTCATACTCAATCAATGGATAGTTTTATAATGTTTACAAACCAAGTATAATTTACAAAAAACAATAATGTCAGCTTTCACAGTTTTATTTCAACTTAAAGAACTGATAAATTCCCCAATTATTTTAACCAAATATATAATTATTAAAGATTTCGACAGTGTGATAAGCAAAAATAGAAAAAAAATCATCCTATTCAAATTAAACTGCATAACGTGTTTTGGTTATATTTAAAACTTACTTCGCAGGCAATATCAGAAACTTTTGAATAATGAAAACTATGAATTATTAAGTTTGTTTAAGGTTAGAATAGCCACGAATGCAAATATGAAACATGATTAAAGAGGTTTTAACAAAAACGGCTACATTGGACACTAGAGTACAATTTGTACCTGATAAAATGACTCATTTCAGAATTATTTTATCTGAAAATATATATTATTTACTTTTCCACATATAATTTTTAATCCATATATATTATAGTTATCATTAACAATAGCGAACTAATGGGTCAATTTATTAATAAAAATGATATAGCACACATAAAAACACAATCACTTTTCCAATGGTAATACTTGAAATCAAGAAATCTTGAATGGTGTGTGTGTGTGTGTGTGTGTAAAATAGAATCAACATATGTACATAAATTTAATATATTTTGTGGTCAGTAGGTGAGAAATACTGATAGTATTTTTTATGTAAAAAAAAATTGAAATTAACCTAATTTTAACCATATTTCTGGCCATATGCTGCATGGAAAATCAGTGAGGTCGACCATCAGTAAAATCAATGAGTTCTCCTGCAAATGTAAAGCATACTATCAGTCACAATAAAGAGATGAGTATTATTTATCAAATTATAATAACTTACTTTAATATTAGATAACAAATTCATGTAACTCTCAGGATCTATTTGTACGGATAAAGCAGTATTATAATGCTTAACAAAATGACATCTCTGACATAGCAGAGTTTGAAGATCTTTATTGTTATATTCTAAAAATATTTCACTCGGTAAGTAACCTGGAATTGAAGGTTCCTGGAAAAAAGTTTTCTGAAAAATTGATTGATAGTCATAAATATAATATATATATAGTTAAATATACAATAAATATCAAAAATTGAACGGCTTGCAAAGATAATAAATGAAATCACAGAGAAAAACACGTAAAACTCACTTAAATATATTTAGACATTTCTCATAATCATCAAAAGTAAATTTCTTAATAGCCAAAAAAAATAATAGTAAAGTGATATTTATCAACAGTTTTTTTCTGCGTTTTGATATAAATAAATATATACTTTAAAAATCGAAAGCAACACGAAGAGACAACTATAGAGTACAACTTACTATTAACTGAAATGAAAACCATTACGTGAAAAATTTATCAATAATCAAAATTACATCTAAACAATTAATAATTATAGAAGAGAAAAATACAACCAGTAGGTTAATTTATGCGAACTAACGTCAAATTTGGACTATTAAATCGATGATATTTTTGTTAATATATACAATTTCTAATTAGATTTCAGCGCTTCCACAAATTCAAAAATACAACCTACTGATATTATTCACAATAACGTAAACTTTTACAACATTAAGGAATAAGAGTTTTATATAAAAATGAAAAAATCATATGCAAATAAAATCAATGAAATTATTCATTGCCATATTTCTGTCTACGTAAGTCTAATCGCTTTATACAATCGGTCAAATTATATCCAATTTGAAACGGAGGAGTTTTATTTTCTTACAATTTTCTGCCTTGGTATTTTTTTAAAATAAACTTCAAACATTTGGTTCATACATCACAGAAAAAAATATTTATGGACAAGAAGTAGCATTCTGGCAAAAGTTTGTTTTCAGTTAAGTCCTGATAATGTTTCATTCGTTTGTACTCTATTCGTTGATGAAGTTAAGAACTAAGTTGTTACATTACCCGAAAAATACTAATTCTTATCAATTCTTTTCTAAACTCATGCATGTAATCGTAACTTCATAGATTACAGCTTTTTTATCTATTAATATGAATTATATTAGTTTTTATTTTAAACTTAAATTTTAACGAATTCTGATTGACCTACCATTTAGTTTAGATACTCCAATACAGAAATGAGAAAGCAATACATGCCGTGTACATTATTTCTTACAAACAAATTATCAATTTTTATTTTTAACTTGGGGGAAGTCCGAAAATGCTGCTAGTACACCATAATATAAGGATAAATAAAACAAAGACTCAAGTGTTAATTAATGTTAAGTGTTAATTAACATACTGTAATTAATTAATAGGTATGAAATGAAACACCATTGAATGAACGCAAATTTAATGTCCATTATATGGTAGGATGAATAATTCATCCTTTTATTGAAAAATTAACTGTTCGAGAAATATATTTTGTATTATACCTGAGAAGCATAACTTACCTGGCATTGCATGAAAGCTCCACAACCACCACAAGCCACTGAACTGACCGGTATAGACGTATCAGGTGTTCCATACTTCAAACTCCAGTCATCCCACTCTTTTTCTGGATCTACTTGGCAGTACTTCTCATAATCATTCATCCAGTTAAAGTGGATTTTCTCACCATCTAATAACAAATATAGTTTAAGATATACACAAGTACAGCAGACAGCACACATTTCAACTTGTGTGAACATTGTAGAAAGAAATATAAATAATAAAACAATAAGGTAGTTCAAATTCGAAGGAAACAAAAGAACTGTTTACGGTAGTTTAATAGTCAACTACACAAAACCTACTATTTTCGCAAATAAATGCATTACCTTCGGGCGACTTGGAAAAATAATCTTGTTTGTAGTCTTCAGGAAACAGTTCCTCAGGATCTGATATTACAATTCCTTCTTCAACGGAGTTTTCTTTAATACTGCAAGGTATTGTGTACTGAAACGGTAAATTAACCGGTTTTTCAACCGGGTCTGGCTGCACACTTTCAATATTTTTGGAAGGATCTAGATAACTTCCATCTGATATAAAACTCAGAGATAGGGGAGTAACCGAAACTGGTTTGTCTAAAGTCTTTTTCACTATTTTATGTTGTCTTACAATTTCTAGGTAATGTTTCGGACTGAAGTAAGAATTATAAATTATTTTCTCCTTAATACTTCCAGGAGGCTCAGATAATTTTCTCCCTTTTTCACTATAGGAGTGATGTAAAATTTGAAAGGCGACTGTAATCTTTTTTTGCTTTAAAACACCTTTCATATGAGCACACCGACTTATGGTAAAAACATAACGATTACGAAGAATTGGACTAAAGGCACAGCACATATTAAAATAAAAAACTTACAAAACTGAAAATTGGAGGTAATACTCTTATCAAAGTTCCTTTAAACTACCAGGTTAACATCACTTGATTTGTAGACATTGTACTGACTCAAATTTCTCTAAAAGTTTAACTTTATTAATATTAATGGGTAATTATTGTATGGCATAAATTAATTCATAATGAAACTAATTTCTTTTTGTTAAAAAAAGAATAACTTTTACCTAATATCTTTGCACTTCTGTTTTTATTCAGAAGCGCATAACCATTAGGCAATGCTTCTCTATACCCTTACATATCAACGTATAAACTACAATAAGAAATTCATAAATATGACTAAAATCTTTCAACCAAAACAACTCACACTCATACAACTGACAAATACCAGTTTTGGTTAATAGATCTTAATTATATTTCTGAATTTCTTCCTGCGGTTTAGACATGAATTTTTATTTCACGTGTTTACTGTGAAATCTTGTCACTTACATATTTAACCCCTTTTCCTCCAAGTGTTCAATCTTGTGCTATCTATCTATAAACTGTATAAATGTACCTGCGAATAACGAACAAAATGTAATGCTTAAAACCAAGAATATTACTGTTATTAAAAAGTGGTGCGGTCTACATTCAGCTGTACTATTTATTACTTGATTTATTTTCTTGCAACTATTGCGTAAGGATGTTATAAAATTGCTGGAATTATAAATTGACTATTAATTTAATTCCTTGATTAATTTTAATATGGTCCATTTTGTCACCTATAACGAACATGTAATTCGTGTTGTAATAAAATCTCATAAGTCACTTCAGGTGAACGTAATAATTGTCTTTTTTAGCGTAAAATCTCCTTATCCAACTTTCAAAATTCTTAGAATTTTAACATGCCATTCATTTTAACACACTATTAATACGAAAAGTAAGAAAAGTGGTTTCAAATGATTAAATGTAATAACATAAAGTATGATGAAGTACCTTTCTCATGTTTCAGTATGAAACAAAAACACTACATCAAGAACTATAAATAATCTCCAAAAAAATCAATTATAATTTTATAATAATATCAATAACTTCTGTCAGTAATCTAAAAAAAATCTGTAGTGGCCTGCATTCTACTATAAGTAAAATAATATCAAAATCGTTGAAAATCAGTTGAGTTTTTGCTTTATTTAGTGTGTCTATCCTGTAGACATAATATCAAACTTCCTGGTGAAATATTATCAAACTCATGAATAGTGTAATAACACACTAAACATATTATCAGTTTTATCAGTGCCTCAGCCAATATATATGTTACATGATTTTTTTCAGTTTAGTCTCTCATCTAACATAGTCCAAGCTGAGTACATAGGTTAGGTTAGGTTGCAGTGGTAGTTCCACAAGGGAACACACTTGAGCCGAGCATTGGCCCTTTGTGATACCACACAATGAAGCTTGATTCTACTGTGGGAGTCCTAAATTTTGCCTAACTCGAGTGTATTTACAGTAGAGATCTTTAACGAGTACCTGACATCGTACAGGCTCGGGACCGACGGTTTAACGTCCTTCTCCAAGGGTCGACATGCTTAGATTTATTCACCTCCCGCATGAATAAATCGAGGGCCAGGTTGGGATCGAACCCCGGTCCTATCAGTTTAGAGGCGAATACGTTAACCATTGAGCTAATATGGCACAAAAACAATGGACTTGAACACTTAACTATACACACTTAAACTCTTGAACAAACCAAGAACTATATGCTTGCCATTAAGATTTCTTAAGCAACTAACATGTAGATTGTTAACAAATGTTTACAACATAGATGTTAGAAAACCGCACATCACAAGCTAAAAAACTTAATAATATTTGCTTCATATACATTTTGTTTTATAGCTTAAAAAATTGAGTGTTCTTACATATCCTATTAGCTGACTATATATCTTCAACTTTCACTCATTAACCTTTAAATAATTTCTTTTCTGATAAAATATTCCTAAGTTAATATAAACAAATCGAAGACGTACAGCATTATCCAAAGTTGAGAAGAAGTTAGGTTTTCAGTTTTTAGAGTTACATTTCATTTTTGTGGTAATCACATTTTATTGATTTTTTTTTTATAGCACACTGACTTTAGTTAGATTTTAGTTAAAAAAAATTATTTATTCTATAGGTAGCCGTTTAGTGTGAAAAAAAATGGTTTCACCCTTTACAGGTTTTAAAAAAAATTAAACCCTTTGAAGCTTTAGCAATATAAGAGGCGAGATGATCTATTGAGTGAGTGATGGAAAATGTTAAATTCTTCGTTAAAAAACTCAAGGGAGCAAACTCTTATCGACCCCAAAAACATACGTCTAAAAACAGATATTTTAACATTTCTAGAGTGGCAGAATATTAACAGACATAACCAAGTACAGTGGTGGGATTTCTAAAACATAACTCTTTAGTAATCTAGTGTTAAGGACATGTAACAAAAGCATTTACAATTTACTTTTTTTTCCATTGTAATTTAGATTGTTGACACTTATGAATTTAATTTTGTTAAATTAATTAATCTTAATTAATTAATTTGTTAAATTAATTCACTTATGAATGCAATTAACCTTCATTCATAGAATTGGGATCCAGGTACAACAATATCTATACTGACGATGTATACGAGGTGTGTAAATAAAGTAGTGAGACTGATTTTTTTTTAAATTTTCTATTCAAATATAATTACTATGTGATATTGTTACCTTCAAAATAGTTCCCTTCGGAAGCCACACAGCGCTGGAGACGGTCCTTCCAATCATTGTAGCATTGCTGGAACTCGGATTCTGGAATGGCCTTCAGCTGGTCGGTTACAGCAGTTTGTATGTTTTGTAGTGTCCCGAAATGAGTTCCCTTGAGGTGATTTTTCAATCTCGGGAAGAGGAAAAAGTCACAAGGGCTCAAGTCTGGTGAATAAGGAGGCTGAGGAGCAACAGGAATGTTTTTACTGGCCAAAAACTCGTTTATTGAGATGGCAGTGTGACAGGGCGCGTTGTCGTGATGCAACACCCACTTGTCGTGGTTCGTCTTCAATCGACTCTCTTCCTTCTGAAAATTCCTTAAACCACCGAAAAACCTGTGCCCTTGATAAAACACGTTCTCCATAGGCCTCCTGAAGTTTTTCAAAAGTTTCGGTTGCATTATGTCCAAGTCTGAAGCAAAATTTGATTGCACACCGCTGCTCAACTTTGAGGTCACTCATTTTTAAAACGGTCAAGAAAAAACCATTTCACGAAAACCAACGCTACGGACAAACAAATGACTGTGGCGAGTTCAGATTCATACTGGAGGCGCATCACACGTGCACCTGACGCTACTCAAGGCCACGCGTCTCCAGCGTTGCCAGATCGAAAGCGACGTTGCCAGTCTCACTACTTTATTTACACACCTCGTATATGGCATTCATCAGGTTTAATTGCATTGGAATCATTCAATTTTATTACATAGAAGTGAACTTAACATTATAATTAAAAAAAAAAAATTGTATATAAATTAATCAGGAGAGGGGTTAAGAAATTACCCATCGGAAGACCAAATTGTTTGTGAAAGTTATTTTTTAATTGAAAATAACAATCAACCACATGTAATTTAATGTTAATATCAATATTTACGTAGTTACTCCTAAACGAAAGTTAAAAGCTCAGGTGCAGGTGAATTAGTAAAGTGAGGCTGTGTATCTATCTTCTTCCTTAATATTCACCATCTTTAATTCACTAATTAAATTTAAATTATTTTTAATATGGCTGCATGAAATTTTACCCATTAATGGACCCACAACACTAACCATTTTGACAGGGCTTGTGAGGACGAACCAACCGAATTGACATTAATCGTACGAGTAAATAATTTTTATGAATCCTGATCAACTCGTATGTACATATCAATAAAGGGGATTTAGAAAGAAATTTAGTAATTAATTTGGATGGACTTTTTACTTTACTATAAGTAAAGTAAAGTGATGGTGAAAAAAATCGATCTCGAGATTTTGAAGGAATTACAAGTTTTGAGGTCCCAAAAGTCGTATTATGAAGTTTTTTCGATGATATATGTCTTTGTGTTTGTGGGTGAGTGGATGGGGTTGAGTTGTATCTAAAATTTGTGGTCACACTACAGTCCAGAAACTTTGATGGAACAAATTGATATTTTACAAAAAAAAAATGGGCTTCATGGTGTAGATGTGCTGTATACTTTGAAAGAAATTATTTATGATGAGAAAGTCACTTTTTTTGGCAAAAATGTGTTTTTCGACAACATTTTTTTTCTTCTAAACCACTAATTTAAGACTCATGAAATTTTGGCATTATCTTTGAGGTTACGAAAGTAATAAACGAAAAATATCCTCAAATTTTTCAAACAACAGGAAATTTTTTTTTTTCAAAAAAATGCAAACATTTAAACTGATAATTCAATCTGAAAGAATGTGAGGGCGATACAAGTCATACCGTTTGACGGGTCAACATGAAATTATGCCTAAAAATAGAACACTATTAAGCAATTTAATAACTTCATATGAGATATCTATATAAATAAAATAATGATTTTGTCTGTACATTGCTTAGAACTGACTCATTTCAAGTTTTCTTTACGTTTCATACATTGGAGAAACAGAATCCACCCTTAGAAAAATTTCTGTCGGTTTATCAGTTTGTCGGTTTGTCGGTCTATCCGCAAAATTTTGTCATAAGTAAACTCAGCCACCAAAAGACATATCAAGTTAAAACTTTTTCAGTAGATTTGTATATGTCTAACTTAAAATATAGGCTCTTAATTGATTGTAAATTCAACGTAGAAGTGAAGTTATGGACGTTTAAAGCAAAAACGTTTGTCACAAGTAAACTCAGCCACTATGAGACATAGCGAGCTGAAACTTTGACACTAGATTTGTGTATGCCTAACTTAAAATATAGGCTCTAAATAGATTGATAATTCAGCGAAGCGAAGTTTTGGGGCTTTAAGCTGTATTTTGCTAACTTCACAGACATGTTTATTTTGAAAATACACAAGTGTAGCAAGTACGTATTGTTAGTTGATTTTAATTTCATTCGAGCATATAAATATATTGCGTATTTGACATCATTGAAAAGGTGTTTCCCAGAATTGAGGATGTATTATCTATTAAGAATAAATACAGTATGTCCTCGGTTTACGGTATAGATGCGTTCCTAAAAACCCTTCCATAAACTTAGATTTTAAGTTAGACATACACAAATCTACTCTCAAAGTTTCAGGTTATTATGTCTTATGCTGGCTTTGTTTACTGGTAACAATATTTGTGGACAAATATTGAATTTGTCTACGGCTTCTCTAAAGTATGAAACGTAAAGAAAACTTGAAGTGATTCACTTCTAAGCAATGTACAGACAAAACCTCTCTTTTATTTATATAGATATACTTGTGCTACAGTCAACAGCGAGCACGCAAGCCACTGGACTACTCTGCTTCCATGCCATACTTTATCAACAGTGTTTATATTACACAAATATTAAATAAAAAAAAATGTTTTTGTTACATTTATTTATAATACATTTGTACTACTGTCATCTGCGAACAAGCAAGCCACTAGCTACTCAGGCTCGAAGCCTTTACTTTATCACCATTTTTTATATTATTCACATTTTAAATAGAAAAAATATTTGTTTCTTATATTTATTTTTTGTTATTTATTTTATTCATTTAGTTTTTTACATTTGCACTACTGTCATTGGGGAGCACGCAAGCCACTGGGCTACTCTGGTTCCATACCTTACTTTATTACCAGTGTTTTTATTAAGCAAATATTAATTTAAAAAAAGTTTACAGTTATATATAATACATAGCAAACGTACCCGTCTTTGAGGAATCAAAAGTTCTATTATACTTGGTATTCCAAAATGCCATTAGAAATTATAGAATAGTAGAAAATACCATTATTAGTACAGTGTTAAGCAAATGCCTCTGTATACACCACATTAGCTGTCTGTCCTTCAGGTTCATGGAAGAACAAACAGTTGGAACTTCTGACCCTTGAGCAAGTAAACTATAGTTGACGATGTGAAAAAAACTTGGTCTCGCTAACTTGAATTCCTGCGTTAGATATAGTTTCCCTTTGGACTTAACGTCAATGACGTTATGGTTAACGTCAATGCAAAATAGACTCTGAAAGGAGGACTTTGCAATCGCTTCAACGTAAACAAATAGTGGCTCGGAATCATTGTTATGCGTGGTATACGTTTCGTAACATGAAATTTGTTACTGCTACTAAATTGCAGCATGATTGGTGCTCCTACTTTAAGTTTTTACTCATGAGCAGGTAGTCCAGGGGAAATAAATTCACAGCCAAGAAATTCTGTTAGATAATGAACTGCTTCCTCACACTAATCACTCTCTTTACTGATTTGTAAGTTCTTTCCTCGGTATGATATAGCAAACACCTTTTCAATGATGTCAAATACGCAATATATTCATATGCTCCAATAAAATTAATATCCACTAACAATAACTAACTACTTGCCACACCTGTGTATTTTCAAAACAAACTTGTCTGTGAAGTTAGGAAAATACAGCTTAAAGCCCCATAACTACTCTTCTGTATTGAATTATCAATCTATTTAGAGGCTATGTTTTAAATTGGGCATACACAAATCTAGTATCAAAGTTTCAGCTTGCTATGTCTCATGGTGTCTGAGTTTACTTGTGACAAATGTTTTTGATTTAAACGTCCATAACTTCACTTCTACGTTGAACTTCCAATCAATTCAGAGCCTATATTTTAAGTTAGACCTACAGAAATCTACTGTAAAAGTTTCAGCTTGGTAGGTCTTATGGTGGTTGAGTTTACTTGTGACAAAATTTTGGATGTGACAAGGCAAGCTAAGATGGACTCCATACAGGTATCAATTGGTATCAGTCAATACAACATTAGTCCATGTTGTTAAGTAATATATTTTATTTTCTTATAAAATGAAATAAATCTGACATATTATTATTATTTTTTAACATATTGAGTCTTAATAATGTAATTTTGAACAAAAAATTACTGAACCCATCCTTATACTGAACCCATGCTGTTTTTAGCTATAAAAAGTAAAGGTATACACATGAAATAGACTATTTAACTTGCCATGCTCTATTAAATGCTAATGAGAATAATATATGTGCTTTCATAATCATGTATTAATTTCAGAATGAATTATAATGCTGCCTAATTATGATGACTTTGATTTGTAGCTATAATTTAACTAAAGCAATTATAAATATGCCCAATTATCAATATGAGTCAGCTCATCTAGCAAAAAGCAATTTAGACAGTGATGTACATAGAGAGATCGCCCACCCGTGCAAGAAGACATCCTCAAATATATATTATACTAATTATAATTGACAACATTAAACTAGGTAAAAAAAAAATGAAATACTAATGGTAACAAGTAAACTGAAAAATTGAATCTGAACTGAAAAGAAGAACATAATTGTAAGAATATGAATAAAACTTGTGCACACTTTTAAAAACTTGAAAGGCTAAATTTTTTCTTACATCTATACACTATTTGTTCACATATCGCTTATTAAACTGATTAAAAAAACATATTGATATATTTTTGAAGCATTAGCATTAGCAAAACTGACAATACTATTCACCCAAAGAAATATGTTACATAAAAATCCATGTCTGATTGTAAAATAAAAATAAAATTATTTAAATATCATTTCCCATTGACTTCAGTATATCCATATTTGTTATTTCCTCTGTGATATGTTTCTTTTTATTTGCGTTAAAGAAATAACAATTCTAACTCAATATTAAGTATTAAGTCTTAAGTCCGAAGCAAATTCAATCTTTATGAGTGACACCTTCTTGTTACTCATAAATGATTACACTTTACAAAAATAGAACGCAACTTTAATTTAATATTATTGAATTTTAAGTCTTTGAAAAAGAAAAAGAAATTTTTAAATATATAATTTACATATTCCATTGTAAGTACTAAATATGAAAACATAAAATAAATAAAATTAAAAATAAAATAAAAATCAAACGATAATGAATCAGTGTTTTGAAAATTATTTAGTAGCGCATTTAGTATTTTACATTATTGATTAAAATCAATGCAAGATAAAATCATATACAGTCTTTCATTAAAGTAGGTTGTTAAATTTAGATTAATTCCGTTTTTTAATTATACAAGCATAAATTCATTTATACTTCTTTAACAAAGGAACATTAAACACATTAACTTGTGAAAACATTTTTAAGCAAGTTGAAAATATTTGATTATTTAACAAAAAACCATTAGTATAAAAGTACTTAAACTATCTAAATTATTGTAAGAAATAATATATATATTCCATTTGGCATATATATTATTTTAAGAGATTAATAATATAAATTATTACGTTTGGAGAGAAGTTAAATTCTAATCATTAGCATCATTTAAAAAAAAAACACTTTAAAAAAATAAAAAACAAAAACTTTAAGAAGTTAACAAAGAAAATTGTCGAATAATAAATTATTGGAAATGAAGCAGAAAGTTATTTTAAACTTCCCTAATGGAAAGAGACTGATAGATGGTGGTAGATCTGACGTGGTCTTGACATTTGGTTAAATTTTATGCTTCGCTTGAATATGTTAATGAACAGATTACAAATGGTAGTTATATGCGTAATGATGTTTTTAATGGGGAACTTCTGTGCTCTTTTTGTGACATAATTGTAGTAAAATAGAACACAAAGTTGTAAACAATTTAGACTTAAAGTACAATTTTTATAAACAAACACCATTACTTTAATTTGTTTTTGAGAGATTAATTTGCCAATGATAATTTAACAATTCATGTTAATAATTCAATCAGCATTCTTATTTCCTACTATTTATTACGTTATAATATTAAATTATTGAGAATCATGTTAATACTGGATTTTTTTAATAGATTAAAGAAATATTTTTTGCTGCTTGAAATAGATCATGTTTATACAGGGATTAAAAAAAACTTTCTAAGGCTTGAAGCTGATAACAAAAATTCTGGTTTTAGCTTTTTTTTTTGGCTTTGTAAATAATGAAAAAACATAATGCCAGTTATAAAATAATAAATATTTTAAGAGAACTTTCTCCGTTTGTTTTTTATTTTTTCGTGACATAGATGTGATAAAATGGTAAACGAAGATGTGGGCTATCTTTAGACTTCAAAGTTACATTGTTTATAAACAAAGATCATTACTTTAATTTATCATGTATAGTAATTAATTTTTAATCATCAATCATCATTCCCTTATCTGTCTGATTAAACAACACATTTATATTCCGTTAAATTAATTTATAATTATTAAATCATACACTTATATAAAATTGATTTATTTTAAGAGATTAATAAAGTCTTTTCATGTTACTTGAAATAGATCATGTTTATAAAAGGAATGGGAAGAGCTGCCTGGGTCGTGTAGTTGATAAAAAAGCAAGGTTTTCGTTTTGCCGAGGTAGATTTGAGTTTGGAGGGAGTTTGGAAGAGACAAGTGGGTGAGGGTCTGGCTGGTGCAGAGGAAGTAACTCGAGACGGGACACAAGGGCCAAATTTAGCGCCAGAGGGGGCCAGACTGACTCACAGCAACATAACGAGGCCTACATTCCCACACCCACCTCCTTCCAAAACTAGACTTTTCTAAATCAATACGCTTTTCTCTAGCTCACCATCCACCTTCTCTTTCTCTACAAAACGCATTCATCATTATATTCTTGTGGCAAAAAGAAACAATCTCAAGCTCATAATTCTATTGCAATAATAACCAATGATCTCACAACACAATGAAATATCGAACACATGTTTAATAAAAAAATTTGTTTACTTTACTTTGTTTTACATACATTACAAAATGTTATTTGAGTTCATTTAATTCATTGTAATTAACGGTTCGGAAAATCCTTTTCTCAAACATAAAAAAAAGTTAACCACTTCAGAGGAACCACTCGGTTTATTTAAAATAAATTATTCATTCATAGACAATCAATTACATTCTTTAATTGAAATCATTTAATACATTAATACTCTCTATGCTTCAGTTAATTTATTTAATGTTAATAAAAAAATATAAACAACTTTTAGAAGCACCACTCATTTGTCAACAAACAATTCATACCATGAACTAATGGTTTATTATAATATACCATATTAATATTAGACAATACCATTAATTTGGAACACTTCGAGCTTCGATAGAGAGAGATCATTTTTTAAATAAAAATCTAGAAAACATTTAGATATACCATTCAGTTTAAGTGAACAAATAATTATTTATATAGAGTCAAATAAATGATAATTGAGTAATTAAAACATTAATAATTTAATGGTTAAGTAGATTTAATTTATTTTATCATGTAAGCTAACATGCTTTAAACATTATTATTGATCTATTACAGTATCAGTTATCTCCAATTAGTCAAGATCATCAAAGATGTATGTACTATTATTTTAAAGTGCAATTTAAAAATTCTAAATGGTGTGAAATGAAATTTTTCTGTAAATATACATTATTACAAAAATTTAATAAAGTTACGCTGTTCCCTCAAATTAAATAATAAGTAATCAGAATATTTAAATTTAATTATTTATTTAATAAATGAGTAGAGCTATCTCCTCTTTTCTTTTACAAATTTCATATTGTTTCGTAAACAATTTTCAGATTAAAATTTATTTTTTTCATTTCTACTTTTTTATATAATTCAATATGACATAGATACTAAAGATATTTAAATTATTCAGTTTTTGCTCTTTAACATTGCTGTAATCAGTGTTTTTTCAGAATGTTAAATGAGTTTATTGAAAAAAAACATCTCCTAAAATATAATATAACATAATACAAACTTCAAATTATAAAAATAAAAATAAATTTGTCCATGAATATGGGTACCTTTTTCTATGATTAATCATAATAAAATATTATACTAAGTGCATTTTTATTTAAATTCTATTCCTTTCTTTAAAGGAATAGGACTTGATATTAAAGTAACATTCTGAATTATAGTAATAATTCTGTTAATTCCCATACTTAATAAACTCTTCTAATTTTGAGTTGAATAAGAAACTTTAGAAAGCATTTGTTATTACAATTAATTGAAGAAGTAATTGTTATTGCATCGTAATATCTACTGTTGTTTCAATCAATACTGAAGAGCAGTTACTTAAATAACCCAAATAGTGATAAAACTTAAAAAAATTAATTATTTGTTCTATCCTGTTAATTATACATTTTTTTATACTAATAATTGTAATTAACTGTAACACTTTCTTAATTATTATTATAAGATTTACTATTTGTTAAACCCATCGCAAACATTAATTTTATTTTTGGGACAAATTTATTAATTATTAATATTATATTAATAATTTGGATTGATTCAAACTCAACTTTTTTCTTTATAATTTCAGTATCTTTTAATTAAAATAAATTTATTCAAAAGTAAATTTCAGTAATCTGAATTCAGCATGATTTCAACAATTATTTTAGAACAGCTAATGAAAACTTTCCCTTTATTTCGAGATTATCCCCCAAAAAGGATAATAATTTACTATTTTAAAAATATCTGTTTATTTTTGCTTGCAATACAGTTTAATAAGGTTTTCTCAATTATTTTTAAAAATCTTTAAATTGCTGCAAACCCCAGTTGCAATTTATTAAATGTAAAACCTTTTCATAGGAACACTAACATCATTGATTGTATAATATATATATATATATACTGATACTGATATATATACTGATATTCTGATATCAGAATGAAGAAAAATAAGCTCTGACACCTCCTAGATTATATAAAGAAGAGTAAATAAATATATATATATATCAACGTCCAAACACAACAAGAAATCAGAAAAAAAGACTAAGATCTTTCAAACGTAACAAGCAGTCTTTGTCAGAGTGAAATCCCATTTAATGTCAGACCCAACAGAGTCAGTTGGGATTTGACTGACGAAGACCGCTTGTTACAGTTGAAAGACCTTAGTCCTTTTCCTCATTTCTTATTGTGGTTTGGACATTGATTTTACTTTCACGTGTTTCTTTTGAAATCTTGTTTGTTATATTAAATTTGTTATATATATTATATATATATATATACAAATTCAATAATATATCAACCGTTAGATAGAATAGGTGTATTATGTAATCAGGATTCGGTCAATTTTTTAGGTTCAAAATCAACTCTCATTGCCGACGTATTGGTTTTAAAACCTTCTTCATAAGCCTACAAACAAAGAATAATAAGAAATCATATATAAACAACCAACAAAATGGGTCTAAATTTAATTAAAAATAGAAGTAATATTGCTAATTTAAACAATACTTATTTTAGAGTAAGTAATATGCTAAGTTTTAGTGAAATTTGATTTACTTGGTTCCTCTTGTGTTCTAGGAGTAAACAGTGTTGAGGTTACTTGTAATGCTATCTTATTAGTCTAGTTGAAGGTTTAGACCAGTCAAGATTGTTAGTTCGTTTAAATAATGTAAATTTAATTTTCTTATTTAAAAATTCTTATTACTGTAAGTTATAGATAATCATGCACCTAGGGAATAATGAGGTCTATCAATTTCCGAGTATTTTAGCCCGAGGTTTATAAATCCCGAGGCATAGCCGAGAGACCTACGAATTTTAATTGCCGAGGCCGAGGGATTAATGATTAACTCCCGAGGCGAAGCTGAGGGAGATAACTACGCGAGGGAAAACAGCTCATTATTCTCCAGGCGCATACAATATTTTATCTCCAGAAAAGGTTCTAAAATAATAATAATTTATTAAGTTTTAAGTAATATAAAAACAATTAATAATAACTCTTAATAATCCAAAATACAGATATAAGAAAACTAAATAAAATATGTAAACAAAACAAAGTAGAATAATTAGAAATACAGCTGGTATTTAAAAAAAAAGTTTGCCACTCTAATTCTTCTCGGTCTCGTAATACTTCATCAACAAAATAATTATGTTGGACAACCTGGATTATATCCGTGTATTTTCATTATCCCCCTGCATTTTTCATTATTCCCCCGCTTTTTTCATTATTACCCCGTTTTCAAGTACGGGGATTAAATGTTTTACATTATTAACTGAAAACTAGACTTAAAAAGTTACTTTTCGACCTTTCTGAAGATAAAATTACTTTATTTATCTCTGAAATACTTCTACTTGTAATATTCCACCAGTTGTAATAATTGCACCACTATTTTCATATTATTTATTTGTTGGATATTTATATATGATTTCTTATTATCATTTGTTTCTGGGCCTATTCAAAAGGATTTAATATAAAACCAAAACGTCCGCAACGAGAGTTTGATTTTGAACCTAGAAAATTGACCGAATCCCGACTACATAATACACCTATATATACAATAAAATCTATATAATATGAAAAAAACTATCCACAAAAATAGCAGGTCAAAATACACAGAAAAAACTCACTGAAAGAGCTAAGGCAACTCACTTCTATATTTAGACCACCATTCTCATGAGGAGTAGAAGTACCTCGCTCAGAGGTCAGTCAGGGACTGGGAAATAGCCTGTCCACTAGACCAATCAGTGCTGACAAAAAGCGAAAGATGAATAAAAGTGAAAATATAAATATGAGAAAACAAATGGTAAAAAATAAAATTATAGTAAACAAAAATAACAAAAATCGTATAAAATCATAAAATTAAAAGTGTGTAAACGAATAATAATAATAATAAATAATTCTCAAACTCACTAAAACATTATATTTGTCGTCATCAGGATGGTGAAGTGAGCCGCTCGGAAGGCAAACCAAAACTGATGTCTCTTTCTCAGAAGCACTGGCTAAGATGGCCACACTGATTATAAAGTGTCATTAATCTTATTCGCTGATTCTTCCTTTTCTTTTTCCCTCGGATAACGATTGTTCGGAAAAGTAGAAACTAAAGTGAGATTATCTAAACGAGTGTGCCTATTTGGTGTGTTGTTAAACACACACACACACACACACACACACATACACACACACACACACACACACACACACACACACACATATATATATATATATATATATATATATATACTTTAAAAACTTAAAGAACTACGAATGAAATACAGACACTAGGACTCACATTCAAATTTCGATACTTTTAATTGCCTTCCTCAGGAAAGGAAGTTGAGTGGTGAGAAGACAAAAGTCAATTGGACAGCTTCACAGAATATGAGTAGGTTAGCCACAACAAAAACGAAAAAAGTAATATAAATAGAAATATTTGAAGAAGAATAACAATGGAGTGTAAATAATAATAAAAAGGAATCTTTATAAATATAAAGTTTAATTGAAGAGATATTTGATAAATTAATAAAATAAAAAATAATGAACAAATTAAAAAATAATTGAATTGGTAATTAAGTGTATTAATAATTTAAGGGGAAAATATAAGTTATATATATCGATATTAGCGATAATTGAGAATTATTTAATGAATAAAACAAACTAAACACACAGAAAAAAAACATTCAAAACTCATGACGATATTTCGACATCCATCATCATGAAGTGAGTCGCTCGGAGGGCAAGTGAGAACTGATGTCTTTTTTAGAAGCACTCTGTCAGCGCTGCCATCTTAGACAGAGTGCCACTGAGAAAGAGACGTCAGTCTTGGCTTGCTTTCCGAGCGGTTCACTTCATGTCGTGGATGTTGAAATACCGCAGTCAATTTTGTATATTCTCTTCTGTGCGCTTAATTTATTTAAAATATTAAATAGTTTTCAATTATCGCTTATATATATTTAATAACAGGCAGCAAGTGGATACACATTTTGATAAGCTCACTTTAGTTTCTACTTTTCCGTACAATCGTTACCCAGTGGATAAAGAAGTGGAAGACTCAGTGAATAATATGAATGAAAGTTATAACCAACACTATAGCTAGATGTGCACCCATTCATAAATTAAGTAGTACAAAGTACAATAAGAAAGGCTAACACAAAAAAAAATTCATTTATTAATTTCTTGGCCTTTATATTTTTTATTTCTTTACATATTTTTTCTACTTTGAAATTTATATATTTTTTTGTGTTTTTTTTTACTTATTTATTCTATTTTGTATTTGTATTTTTAGTTTTACTGTTATTTTTCTTCGATTACCTTTTCCTTACTCGAATTTTCGAAACTGCTTTCAATGTATGAATTCATTTTTCTTTCTACAATTTTTCATATACTTATTACCTGTTTGGGTTGACATATAGCTATCGTATTAATTGGAAGCAGAAGGTTTTTCGGGGAGATGAATCTTTGCAATTTTTTTCTCCTGATGAAGATTGTACCAAAAAAAACCACTGTAAGTATGTTTATCTGTTCTTTGTGTTTCATTTTTTTGTTTGAACTTCGTTGGATTTTTTGGATCGAGTTTCAAATTTTTAAAAAAAGTATACATATATGTATTTATTTAGTAAGAGTATCAACTTCTAGAGATATTAAGTCTATCTCCGGTCTCTGTACAAATCTGGACAGAGCCGACTATTAAGAATTCAGGGATTTAAACTCACGTCTTGGTTGAGTTTAAAGGCCTACTGTCTCAGCATCCTATATAGATCTAATATTAGGCTTTTAGCTTGTATATTAAATAGCAGTGTGTATTAATATAACAATAATATATGTAATCATGTTACATCATGATAGTAATGTTGAGAAAGTCATTGTGATTTTTAGGTTCATTGCGTCAAACAGTTTCACTGCATCAAATACATCTACAGACAATAATACAATAAATTAATGACAATGCGAATTACTTTTAATATAATATTGAAAGTGAATTTGTTGATCATTTTGGATAAATTTCTGCAAGTATAAATGGCTCAACTCTTTTCAATTCATATTATTTGCATCCCTGAAAATTCATCAATAATATTAGATTGCTCGACTTTTTTTTTTATCCAAAAATAATCTAAGAAAAGCTCTATATCAAAACTATAAGACTAGGAGGTGGGAGTAGGAGGAATGGAGAATATTTATTAATAGACAGGCAGGTGCAGATGGGAGGGCTGAACTTTTAGACGAGGCGGAACAGCAGATATCATACCCCTCTTCTTACCCCTTACCCTAGTTCTTTAGCAAAACCATTTCAACTTGTGATTAAAATATAAATACTAAATCACATTATTTCTAGTCAAAAGAAATCTTTTGACTAGAAAAGCTGTAAATTTCATTCAGCCATCTAAAGATATATTGATACAATTATACTTTAGAACAGTAATATCTCTTTACTCATTCTGCTATTTACATATCAATTACTAGTCGTTACAAATACTTCTAATAATTCAACCTAAATTTGATAACCACCAATGTTTCGATTGATATTTATAAAATTAAATGAAATAGTAATTTCAAAATAGAAGTTTAGAAAAATTACTTTTATATTTATTCCTCCTAAAATGTGTCTGCTTTACTTTTGAAAAAAGAGAAAAAATAATATTTTTATTCGAGAAAAGCGTATATATATATACAAATTAGTTCTTATTTTTTTTATCTATATATATATATATATATATATATATATATATATATATATATATATATATATGATCAAACCACAATAAGAAATGGAAAAACAAGACTAAGATCTTTCAACCGTAACAAGCGGTCTTCGTCAGAGTCAAAAACCCAACTCTATATATATATATATATATATATATGCAGATGAATCACAATAAACACGTGATACAATCAATGAAAACAAACCACAAGGAAAAAAAAGGAAACAGATAGAAAAAATGCTCTGAGGCCTTTCAATTTATGTCATCAGGGAGCAAACAAGGTAAGGACTAGAAGGTAACATCAAAGGTGTGTACAAGGAAGGTAACTAAACAGCTGGGAAAACAAAAGTCGAAGAGGCATAATAAGAGAAAAACAAAAAATACCCAATACAATTAAACAATGCAAAATGAACAATAAGAAAATTAATTAAATTAAAAAAAAAAATAAAATAAAAAAAAAAAAATATAAATAGAATAAGAAACAAGTGTTATATATAATTCCTAACTATAAACAATATATAATAAATATAAACAAATAGATACAAATTAAATTAATGCAATATCAAAAAATAAACAATAATAAATAATTAACAAAACAAGAATACATGAGAAAGTAAATAAGTCAAATAAAAATTATGTTCTATTATTAGAATCCACAATCTGGTCAGAGTTCATGTTCAACGTTGCAAGTACATTCCGAAGGTCACCCACAGGACCGATTTGCCTAACTATACCTTCAATTAAAATTTCATCCAATCTAAAAAGCCCATGACTTATATTTATTAGTTTATCAAAATTATACTTAATTAGAGCACTTTCTACTAAGTTCCTTCCCACATCAGATGAGAGAAATATCAATTCCTTGGAATCTTCCCATTTTATTGAATGATTTTTTGAATTAATATGTTGGAACAAGGCACTTGATTCTTCTTGCCTCCTGATAGTGTATTTATGTTGCTTCACTCTAGTAAGCAAACTTTTTCCCGTTTGTCCAACATATGAAAAATCACAATCTCTACAAGGAATTCTATAAACACAACCTTCCTTTTCTTTTCTTTCACAATTATTTACAAGTCTGTTTAATAATTTCCCACCACTACTGAAAACAACTGAAATATCCATTTTTTTCAAAAATACTGGGATCTCTTTTAAGGTTTGATTAAAGGGAACAACCAGAAGGTTTCTATTTGTAAAGGGTTCTTTCTCAGTTCTGGTTCTCAAAGATTCTTTAGTTTCTTTCAATACTTTGTTTATTAGGGATCTTGGATATCTTAATGATGAGGCAATTTGATAAATGTTTTTAATTTCATCATTCAGGAATTCTTCACTACACAATTTAAACGCTCTTAGAAACATATTTCTGAATTTCAGAATTATTCAGAATTAAATATTTTATTTAATTTAATATTTCTAATGTAACAAAGTTGGATATGTTTGTTTATCATCAAAAGCCTTCTAGAGCTTTGGAGATAGACACCCCCCCCCCCCACCCCAGTAAATATATATGTATATTCTAAAAGTGCATGAGCCAGCCACCCTCATGGAATTATGCATTATAGGCATGTTTATCAGATATGACATCGATCATAGGCATAGCGGTATGATGTCAGTGATTAATTATGCTTACCTAACGATTTTGTATTAATTTTTGTCTCTTTAATACTTAATGATTTTTCATTTGTCAGAACTTCATCCCAGGGACGAAATTAATCAACCATTCTTAAAAAGAATTTAACGGTAATTGTTAAAAGTGATTATACTTTATATTCTTAAAAATAATTATTTTCTATATTTTACATAAATATAAATTATATTTGTTGTCATTCGATGAGTTGATTCAAACGAGTTCTGATCCACTTGAAAGTAAATTAATTCATTAATTTTCATTGTGAATTCTATTTAATATTCTTTAAAATTACTCATATACATATACAGACTCAAAGTATGAAAGACTTTATAAGGTTTGCTTTAAAATAACTATCGGAATTTCATTCCCTCTTAACATAGATATCAATATTATTGGTATAATCTAAATATACGAAACATATATTTCTATTCTTCATTTTTATTACTTTCCTTAAATCAAAAATAAGTCAAGATTTTAGGAGCGCCATATTAAAAAATCCTCCCTTGGTTTAACCCCACCCACGAGCTCGCCCACACGAATATAAACTAGCGTCTGGCATTCCCAAACCTGTAGTGAATCTGGCAACACAATACACAAATTCACATTATTTATTAACTGCAGCTTTCAGAAGTATAGTGTGTCCAATTTCAACAATGACAAAAATAAATTACTTATAAAATTATAACAATTACGAAACACTATTATAATTATGACATATAAATGCATGATTTTATTTTTAACAAAAAAAGTGTAAAATTGAAGAAATTTAGATGTAATATTTACTTAAAATTTAAAAGAAAAGTTAAATAACGTTTATTCAATTTCGACTTCAAAATACATGACAATTACATTTGTTTGACATGTTCAAAAAGAGTTCCTGCAAGCAAAATTACCTTAAATTAAAAAATATATTATATTAAAAGTAAAGAGGATTATTGACAATATAATTCTAACTGTTATCATTATGAATAATAAATAACACTTTATCTACCATTTCATTGCATATGAAATAAAACAGATGGAAATAGAAGCCATGAATGAAATTGTAATTTTCATGGATGATAGGAAGTTTTTAATTGAACCATATTTTCAAAACTTTCTTAATTAGTCTTTTGATGGTATGTCATACAAACTAATGTATAGCTTAATCGTAATTCTGAAGAATATTAAATGGAATTCACAATGAAAATTAAAGAATTTATTTTCCTTCTTATCAATGCCTCATCATTTATAAGATATTTATATTAAACGAGCTTCACACTGGTAATAATAAATTTGACAGGTTTGTTTCTTGTTTAGAATACTGGATATGTTTTGTTGTAGATTATTTTAGTTTAATTTCAAGTGAATTAGAACTCTTTAAAATTGGATCATCAAATAAAAATAAATATAATTTATACTTTTACTTGTATTATTTATGAATAACTTAAAATTAAGGCTGTGAACATGAAGGAAGGAAAACTCTTAACTATATTTCAATATTTTAATTTATTAAACTCTATTAATAACAAAGATAATAATGAATTGTTAGTTGTTAATTAAGGACGTTAAGCCGTCGGTCCCCACCATGTACGATGTCTTAAATATCTTTACAACTCCCAGTGTAGAATCATTAGGAAAACACAATATTCCCCTAAGGATTCAGCGTCAGTGGTGTAGCATTAGACTCTCAATCCCACCAACAAAAAAACAAAGTTAATAATTAAGTTAATAATAGTTAATTGGCAGTGGTTATAAAGAATGGTAATAGCTATGTTGAATATACTGGTTCCCAATAGATCAGTTAATAGTTAAGCAACATTGGATGTAGTTACCACTTGGATGGGTAGCACTACCGTCCTTTGGTACTAAAAGTGCCAAAGGACCGTAGTTGTCGAAAGAGCCACTTCTTCATACCTTGGATAGCACATACAGATTAAAGGCTCTGAGTGTGGACGAAGGAGAAAAAATATCAGTAACAAAACCTAAAATATTAATAATTTTAATAATAATAATTAAAACTCATGGAAAATATTTGTATGTAAAATATAACTTATTAAATCATGTTTTAAATACGTGATTTAAAAATAGTTTTTTCTCTCATAACCGCCCAGTAAGCAAAATCAATCTGAGGAAGATACTAAAGTCCAATAGGAAGGTAACTAACGGGCATAGTTTTCATAAAACGTTGCTTATTTAGAAAATACTTCTTTTAATTTATACAGTGTGGGGATAACAGTACAAGAAGTCGCATTTTCGAATTTTTTTTTCATAAATTGAGACTGTATGTGACTGGCTAATGAACTAAATGGTATAGTTAATTAGGTCTTGAAAAACTTTATGATAATGACTTCCTAGACTGTAAATATGACTAAATTTTTAAAACTTAAAAACAACAAAAAAACATAAAACACTAACCCAATATTGAGATTAAAATATTTTTTAAAACCAATGACTTTAGAGCAAATCTGAAACACATGGTCGATTACTAATTTTAAGCCTTACTACTTTTAGCCAAAACCTTTTTCTTTGTGACACCATGTAAGGTCACGAAAAAAACCGTATAAGTGTAAAATTGATGTCAATTTTATTGTCACTCTATATATCTACTCAAAAATAGGAATATGGTGGTGCAACCAGACATAAAATACACTGCCATTTACCAGGACAGAGAAAAAACCATTTACTACTACATACATGTGGCAAAGAAAGTTCTTTATCAGAAAAAAAACGAAAAAATATTGACAAGCAAGAGAGTCATTGTATCGATTTTGATTTTATGTTTTTTTTTAGATGTTCTCCTGGTGACGAATTGCTATTGGAAATATCAACCGTAGTAAGTAGTTTGTTTTATTCATATTACACATAGAAATGAAGTTTTTATTGTTATTTTATGTTGACCACATATATTCTACAGTCCAGCGCTGGATCAATCCTTGATATATACAGTCTTAATTCACAGAAAGAACACGCATAAAAGAAATAACAAAAACAGTCATCAGGTAGAAATATAGTAGTAAGTTTTTTTTATCTCTTTTATGTGTTTCTTTCTTTGAATTTAGCTCATTAAATTGTTTTACTTAATTCATAATTAATAGTATTTGCATGTATATATATATATATATAAATATTGATAAAAGTATGAACCGTGGAATAGAAACAATACTATAGCTTTAAATAAAAACCGAAACGTTGGCAATGAGAGTTTAATTTGAAGCTGAAGAACTGACCGAGTCCCGATAAACTATAGTTTTGTATATATATATATATATATATATATATATATATATATATATCAGTTCACAAACAAAGAAAAGCAACACACAGAGAAAGAGACACACTTACAAACTCAAATTTTCGGATGATCCGTCTTCAGGAGAAAAGAGAGAATGGGCGACCAAGCACGCCGATTCTCTCTTTTCTCCTGAAGACGGATCATCCAAAAATTTGAGTTTGTAAGTGTGTCTCTTTCTCTGTGTGTTGCTTTTCTTCGTTTGTGAACTGATTTGCGTCCAGTTTGGATCGTTTTTTCGAATTTTAAGTGGATATATATATATATATATATGCAGAAAAAACACAACAAATTAACACGCGATGCAATCAATGAAGTTTTAACCACAAGAAACAAAGAAAACAATAAACATAAATGCTCTCTCTCTCTCTCTCTCTATATATATATATATATATATATATATATTAAAAATGATCACAGTTTCTGCATTCACGACCTTTTTTTAACAGATTCTAACCACCTAGCTATTTTCCTTATTGTAGTAGGTAAACTATAAATCAGGTTCGCCAATAATGTGGCGTGCTTGAGAGAAGATCTGCTGCCAATATATATCAATATATATATATATATATATTGTTAAATAACGTCCCATATTTGGCTTGTATCTGCTTCTTACACAATTTCTCCAGTTTCCGGAATTCCTTCCTCGTCTCTTCATTAAAACTATAAAGTCTATCACCAATATTACTAGTCGACATGTTTCGAATGTACCACATTCATCATCAGGACAATAATGAGAGTAATAGTAGGAAAGCTAGTTATATATATAGAGATGGATTATTAATGGAAAGTTTACAGGGCATCGCCCTGTATCACGGCGCATTATGGGGGATTAAGGTAGGGTGGTTGGGCTCACCTACTACCTGGCTAATCTGGGTGTTTCTGTTTGCAAATAGTTTTAAAATTCGACAAGAATTATTAACTTGGATATTTATGGCTGGTTGCTTTTCTTGAATAATTATTGCTTCTAATAGTTGTAATTTAAAATGATTTCTTTCTCGAGCGATAATTTTCGTGGAATTTACCATCATTTCTCTTGTGAGTTTTGTCTTATGGACTGCTGTTGTATGGCATTTTGGCGCGCCGGCAGAAAGGTGCATAGTAATTCTTCTAGATAATGAAGTCGAAGTCATTCCTATATATGAGCTTTTACGGGCCTCACAGCTCCCGATATTACATGAGTACTCATATACAAGATTTGTTTCTTTTGACTCCTTTACGCTAGGACTATTTTTCATTAATAAACTGCTTATTGAAGGGCTTTGGTAGTAAGTTATCAGGGTCAAACTATCGTCAGGCTTAATACATTTAACATGGCTTTTTATAATATTTTTCAAAACACGTTCATCAGTCTTATATTCATCTGTATATTGGTTTTTGTAGAATATTTTGTGGTTAGTGCCTGTTGTTAGGCTCTTATTATCTGAGGTGAATCTATTTTCGAGGTAGCGTCTTAGAATGTTGTCGAAATACTTGTTTGAGTAACCATTGTTGATTAACGCTTGCTTGGTTGACAAAATATTACTGTTGAAAAGGTCCCAGGTTGAGGCGGTCTTGTATGTTCTGTGGATTAGGGATCTGATAGTGGCGTCTTTATACCGTTGAGGGCATTCACTCTTCGCATTTAGGTATGATGCTGTGTTGGTAGGTTTCCTGTAAATAGAAGTCTGCAGTATGTTATTTTTCAGGTTAATATTTACATCAAGGAAGTTCATTCTTTTTCCTATTGCTGTTTCTATTGTAAATTTGAGACAGGAGTTATTTTCAAATGCTGACTTGAGGTTTAGTAATTGTTCTGAATCTTTTGCAACAACGAAGCAATCATCCACGTATCTACAATAAATAGCAGGCTTTAATTCAGGGCTGTTGTTTAGGATTTTTGTTGTTGTTGTTTAGGAAGGAACTGTCGGATCCCTGGATGTGGAATCATTATTTACCAATGTTCCAGTAGAAGAGACCATCGGAATTATTTGTGATTGCATCTACTTAACTGAAAGAGGCATGGCACCTCCATCCATCAGTAGGCAGAATATGGAAGACCTTTTGCGAGCATGTACGACAAGAAGCCCTTTCACGCACATAGATGGCTCCATGTACCTTCAAATTGACGGCGTGGCAATGGGTTCGCCCCTAGGCGTCACATTTGCAAACTATTATATGTGCTACGTGGAAAACAAAATCCTAAACAACAGCCCTGAATTAAAGCCTGCTATTTATTGTAGATACGTGGATGATTGCTTCGTTGTTGCAAAAGATTCAGAACAATTACTAAACCTCAAGTCAGCATTTGAAAATAACTCCTGTCTCAAATTTACAATAGAAACAGCAATAGGAAAAAGAATGAACTTCCTTGATGTAAATATTAACCTGAAAAATAACATACTGCAGACTTCTATTTACAGGAAACCTACCAACACAGCATCATACCTAAATGCGAAGAGTGAATGCCCTCAACGGTATAAAGACGCCACTATCAGATCCCTAATCCACAGAACATACAAGACCGCCTCAACCTGGGACCTTTTCAACAGTAATATTTTGTCAACCAAGCAAGCGTTAATCAACAATGGTTACTCAAACAAGTATTTCGACAACATTCTAAGACGCTACCTCGAAAATAGATTCACCTCAGATAATAAGAGCCTAACAACAGGCACTAACCACAAAATATTCTACAAAAACCAATATACAGATGAATATAAGACTGATGAACGTGTTTTGAAAAATATTATAAAAAGCCATGTTAAATGTATTAAGCCTGACGATAGTTTGACCCTGATAACTTACTACCAAAGCCCTTCAATAAGCAGTTTATTAATGAAAAATAGTCCTAGCGTAAAGGAGTCAAAAGAAACAAATCTTGTATATGAGTACTCATGTAATATCGGGAGCTGTGAGGCCCGTAAAAGCTCATATATAGGAATGACTTCGACTTCATTATCTAGAAGAATTACTATGCACCTTTCTGCCGGCGCGCCAAAATGCCATACAACAGCAGTCCATAAGACAAAACTCACAAGAGAAATGATGGTAAATTCCACGAAAATTATCGCTCGAGAAAGAAATCATTTTAAATTACAACTATTAGAAGCAATAATTATTCAAGAAAAGCAACCAGCCATAAATATCCAAGTTAATAATTCTTGTCGAATTTTAAAACTATTTGCAAACAGAAACACCCAGATTAGCCAGGTAGTAGGTGAGCCCAACCACCCTACCTTAATCCCCCATAATGCGCCGTGATACAGGGCGATGCCCTGTAAACTTTCCATTAATAATCCATCTCTATATATATAACTAGCTTTCCTACTATTACTCTCATTATTGTCCTGATGATGAATGTGGTACATTCGAAACATGTCGACTAGTAATATTGGTGATAGACTTTATAGTTTTAATGAAGAGACGAGGAAGGAATTCCGGAAACTGGAGAAATTGTGTAAGAAGCAGATACAAGCCAAATATGGGACGTTATTTAACAATATATATATATATATATATTGATATATATTGGCAGCAGATCTTCTCTCAAGCACGCCACATTATTGGCGAACCTGATTTATAGTTTACCTACTACAATAAGGAAAATAGCTAGGTGGTTAGAATCTGTTAAAAAAAGGTCGTGAATGCAGAAACTGTGATCATTTTTAATATATATATATATATATATATATATATAGAGAGAGAGAGAGAGAGAGCATTTATGTTTATTGTTTTCTTTGTTTCTTGTGGTTAAAACTTCATTGATTGCATCGCGTGTTAATTTGTTGTGTTTTTTCTGCATATATATATATATATATATCCACTTAAAATTCGAAAAAACGATCCAAACTGGACGCAAATCAGTTCACAAACGAAGAAAAGCAACACACAGAGAAAGAGACACACTTACAAACTCAAATTTTTGGATGATCCGTCTTCAGGAGAAAAGAGAGAATCGGCGTGCTTGGTCGCCCATTCTCTCTTTTCTCCTGAAGACGGATCATCCGAAAATTTGAGTTTGTAAGTGTGTCTCTTTCTCTGTGTGTTGCTTTTCTTTGTTTGTGAACTGATATATATATATATATATATATATATATATATATATATATATACAAAACTATAGTTTATCGGGACTCGGTCAGTTCTTCAGCTTCAAATTAAACTCTCATTGCCAACGTTTCGGTTTTTATTTAAAGCTATAGTATTGTTTCTATTCCACGGTTCATACTTTTATCAATATTTATATATATATATATATACATGCAAATACTATTAATTATGAATTAAGTAAAACAATTTAATGAGCTAAATTCAAAGAAAGAAACACATAAAAGAGATAAAAAAAACTTACTACTATATTTCTACCTGATGACTGTTTTTGTTATTTCTTTTATGCGTGTTCTTTCTGTGAATTAAGACTGTATATATCAAGGATTGATCCAGCGCTGGACTGTAGAATATATGTGGTCAACATAAAATAACAATAAAAACTTCATTTCTATGTGTAATATGAATAAAACAAACTACTTACTACGGTTGATATTTCCAATAGCAATTCGTCACCAGGAGAACATCTAAAAAAAAACATAAAATCAAAATCGATACAATGACTCTCTTGCTTGTCAATATTTTTTCGTTTTTTTTTGATAAAGAACTTTCTTTGCCACATGTATGTAGTAGTAAATGGTTTTTTCTCTGTCCTGGTAAATGGCAGTGTATTTTATGTCTGGTTGCACCACCATATTCCTATTTTTGAGTAGATATATAGAGTGACAATAAAATTGACATCAATTTTACACTTATACGGTTTTTTTCGTGACCTTACATGGTGTCACAAAGAAAAAGGTTTTGGCTAAAAGTAGTAAGGCTTAAAATTAGTAATCGACCATGTGTTTCAGATTTGCTCTAAAGTCATTGGTTTTAAAAAATATTTTAATCTCAATATTGGGTTAGTGTTTTATGTTTTTTTGTTGTTTTTAAGTTTTAAAAATTTAGTCATATTTACAGTCTAGGAAGTCATTATCATAAAGTTTTTCAAGACCTAATTAACTATACCATTTAGTTCATTAGCCAGTCACATACAGTCTCAATTTATGAAAAAAAAATTCGAAAATGCGACTTCTTGTACTGTTATCCCCACACTGTATAAATTAAAAGAAGTATTTTCTAAATAAGCAACGTTTTATGAAAACTATGCCCGTTAGTTACCTTCCTATTGGACTTTAGTATCTTCCTCAGATTGATTTTGCTTACTGGGCGGTTATGAGAGAAAAAACTATTTTTAAATCACGTATTTAAAACATGATTTAATAAGTTATATTTTACATACAAATATTTTCCATGAGTTTTAATTATTATTATTAAAATTATTAATATTTTAGGTTTTGTTACTGATATTTTTTCTCCTTCGTCCACACTCAGAGCCTTTAATCTGTATGTGCTATCCAAGGTATGAAGAAGTGGCTCTTTCGACAACTACGGTCCTTTGGCACTTTTAGTACCAAAGGACGGTAGTGCTACCCATCCAAGTGGTAACTACATCCAATGTTGCTTAACTATTAACTGATCTATTGGGAACCAGTATATTCAACATAGCTATTACCATTCTTTATAACCACTGCCAATTAACTATTATTAACTTAATTATTAACTTTGTTTTTTTGTTGGTGGGATTGAGAGTCTAATGCTACACCACTGACGCTGAATCCTTAGGGGAATATTGTGTTTTCCTAATGATTCTACACTGGGAGTTGTAAAGATATTTAAGACATCGTACATGGTGGGGACCGACGGCTTAACGTCCTTAATTAACAACTAACAATTCATTATTATCTTTGTTATTAATAGAGTTTAATAAATTAAAATATTGAAATATAGTTAAGAGTTTTCCTTCCTTCATGTTCACAGCCTTAATTTTAAGTTATTCATAAATAATACAAGTAAAAGTATAAATTATATTTATTTTTATTTGATGATCCAATTTTAAAGAGTTCTAATTCACTTGAAATTAAACTAAAATAATCTACAACAAAACATATCCAGTATTCTAAACAAGAAACAAACCTGTCAAATTTATTATTACCAGTGTGAAGCTCGTTTAATATAAATATCTTATAAATGATGAGGCATTGATAAGAAGGAAAATAAATTCTTTAATTTTCATTGTGAATTCCATTTAATATTCTTCAGAATTACGATTAAGCTATACATTAGTTTGTATGACATACCATCAAAAGACTAATTAAGAAAGTTTTGAAAATATGGTTCAATTAAAAACTTCCTATCATCCATGAAAATTACAATTTCATTCATGGCTTCTATTTCCATCTGTTTTATTTCATATGCAATGAAATGGTAGATAAAGTGTTATTTATTATTCATAATGATAACAGTTAGAATTATATTGTCAATAATCCTCTTTACTTTTAATATAATATATTTTTTAATTTAAGGTAATTTTGCTTGCAGGAACTCTTTTTGAACATGTCAAACAAATGTAATTGTCATGTATTTTGAAGTCGAAATTGAATAAACGTTATTTAACTTTTCTTTTAAATTTTAAGTAAATATTACATCTAAATTTCTTCAATTTTACACTTTTTTTGTTAAAAATAAAATCATGCATTTATATGTCATAATTATAATAGTGTTTCGTAATTGTTATAATTTTATAAGTAATTTATTTTTGTCATTGTTGAAATTGGACACACTATACTTCTGAAAGCTGCAGTTAATAAATAATGTGAATTTGTGTATTGTGTTGCCAGATTCACTACAGGTTTGGGAATGCCAGACGCTAGTTTATATTCGTGTGGGCGAGCTCGTGGGTGGGGTTAAACCAAGGGAGGATTTTTTAATATGGCGCTCCTAAAATCTTGACTTATTTTTGATTTAAGGAAAGTAATAAAAATGAAGAATAGAAATATATGTTTCGTATATTTAGATTATACCAATAATATTGATATCTATGTTAAGAGGGAATGAAATTCCGATAGTTATTTTAAAGCAAACCTTATAAAGTCTTTCATACTTTGAGTCTGTATATGTATATGAGTAATTTTAAAGAATATTAAATAGAATTCACAATGAAAATTAATGAATTAATTTACTTTCAAGTGGATCAGAACTCGTTTGAATCAACTCATCGAATGACAACAAATATAATTTATATTTATGTAAAATATAGAAAATAATTATTTTTAAGAATATAAAGTATAATCACTTTTAACAATTACCGTTAAATTCTTTTTAAGAATGGTTGATTAATTTCGTCCCTGGGATGAAGTTCTGACAAATGAAAAATCATTAAGTATTAAAGAGACAAAAATTAATACAAAATCGTTAGGTAAGCATAATTAATCACTGACATCATACCGCTATGCCTATGATCGATGTCATATCTGATAAACATGCCTATAATGCATAATTCCATGAGGGTGGCTGGCTCATGCACTTTTAGAATATACATATATATTTACTGGGGTGGGGGGGGGGGGGTGTCTATCTCCAAAGCTCTAGAAGGCTTTTGATGATAAACAAACATATCCAACTTTGTTACATTAGAAATATTAAATTAAATAAAATATTTGTTGAATATATATGAGAGTCATAGGTGAATGTCATAATGAAACCCAACTCCTCCAAATCTATTTTCCTTTTTTTGCATTTTTTTTAAAAATTTCGTCACAGAGAAAAAAAATGTTTTTGAATAAAAGTTCTAGAGAATAAAATTTGTGATCGATTATGTTTTTTTTAGAATTGTTTTAAATCCATTTGTTCTTAATATAGCATAACCTGTATATTTTTCTATAAATTTTTTGCCGTCTCTGACTTTTACAAATTTAGACGTAAACATGATTTATAAAGATATTTACATAGAATTTAAATTACTAATTTACTCAAGACGTAATTAAAGTTAGTCATTTTGGTTCATTAGTAGTGTACAAACTAGTAGTAGGCCTCGTTTAGTACAAAAATTTGTATTTTTGTAAAAAAAAATAGTTATATAAAATATCATGCATGACGTCTTTATGAAAGGCACACTTGCTACAAATAAATGAAACATACTTTTTTTATCAAGTAACTGCTTTATGTAGTTTTATAATATACATGGTTATGGAAGTCTATTTCTAAATTTTTGAAGTATTTTGATGACGTACTTCGAAAACTATACAACAACATAATGTTTCAATTAATTGTATTATAATCGTTAAACTAAATAAAATATTGAGTATATATGAGAGATCTTTTTCTTCTGCATAAATTTAAATTATCAATGAGACATTGGCATTGAACAATATTTATTTTGTCAATTCTTGAGACCTCTGCTATTAACCAACCACGAACCAGAAGAACCGTACTATGAAAACACGTTGTACTTGGCCAGTTCAAAGCCTGTGATATTCTACTGGAAAGTCAATCCCTTTCGGCTTAAATGTAAAGGTTCGTCAAAGGTCGGAAAGTAAGTTAAAGTCAGTTTTATTTGATTCTCTTTCGTAGTTATTTGGTTTTATAAATTAATGTAGTAATGACTAATCAGTGAAGGAGTTATAGATTACGGTATTTGACATAGAAACTGCTCTTGATAGCAAGTTTATATATATTAAAACTTTTTGATTTCATTGGTTGT
The DNA here is from genome assembly GCA_026182355.1 of Hermatobates lingyangjiaoensis. Lineage (NCBI taxonomy): Eukaryota > Metazoa > Arthropoda > Insecta > Hemiptera > Hermatobatidae > Hermatobates > Hermatobates lingyangjiaoensis. The sequence goes on along the minus strand of JAPFBL010001923.1, from coordinate 5,194,273 downwards.
CAGATACAAAATGAATTGGTCTATTGTTTCCAGTTTCAAATCACTCTAAATATCTACATTCCTACCATAAAAAGGAGCATCGACTATAAGATATGCACAAATTTTGAAGGACATTTTTTTTGAATAGTGCACTTTTGTATAAGCACTATCAGATTCAATCATAAGCCAACATTTTTTAGGCAGAAATAATCTATGCGTTTATCAACAATTCTAGAAATATTTATCAACGCTAATATTAGTTCCATCACTACATATTGGTAAATCACTACAAAAGTTAAATTTTCTGGATGTAGCAGTTTAATAGAACAAATCATGTTCACAAATTTTTTGATTAGCACACACCGGTCTAAACTACTATAAAACTTGAGCCAACCAGGTTGAAGAGTCACTCAAGGCTGTTGTTTTCATATTATTGAAATACTAGGACAAATTGAGTTTACATAACTGCCAATCAAGGATTTAATTAACCAAAAATTCGTTGAAGGTTATTTTGGACTCTCCAAACTCCTTTACACCTAGTTTTCATTACTTCAGGCACACTTTTTAAATAAAAGGATACATTTCAGCTACTATGATTTCTAAGAGGCGATCATTTACTTGACAATACCCTTTATATATACAAACATTTCTATACAATCCATTACTGGATTAGGATTTTTCCACTTTTAATAGTAACTTTTAATGTAGTATCTGCTTTATGAATCTCATGTAACTCATAAATATAACAACTAAATTATTAAAGTGGATTTTCTATTAATCAAACAATTCTTTAAACCAATTGAAATATTTCTCTAAATTATAATTTTTTGTAAAAAAACAACATTACTGTTAGTTGTTCTTCTAAGCTTTTTATATTTAAACAATGCAACTATTGAGATTGCATTCTGACAATAGAATAATTGTCTTCTAAATAATTTAAGTGACTCAATGTTTGAGTCAGCAACCTTAATATAAGTGCACTCTAAAATTAGCTGCCTCCAAATACATTATTTTTAGTAATTATTTTTAGCTCGACTGGGTACCTTGAATTATCTTTTATAATTATTGATGTATCACAGTGACTTAATTTAAACCTGAAGTTGCCACTTCAATTAAAGATAAATAAATTCAAGACTATCTCGGAGGTTATTTTGAATGATGTATATGAAACAGTTGTTTCTAAATTACCTAATTATGTTTTTTTAACTTGAGATAATCTGTAGTGAAAGTGAATATAGTTATTTAATTGTGAAGTTTATGTTATTATTAACATGTACTGTAAAGATAAATAAAAAAAAATAAGGAATCTTCAATTAAGAACTTAGAATAGAGCTGAAAATATTTTTACTTTACTATAAGTAAAGTATAGTGATCGTGAAAAAAATCGATCTCAAGATTTTGACGGAATTACATGTTCTGAGGTCCCAGAAGTCGTTTTATGAAGTTTTTTCGATGATGTCTGTGTGTGTGTGTGTGGGTTTGTGGGTGGGTGAGTGAGTGTGTTAGCATTGCTCGTTACCACGCTACGGTCCAGAATCTTTGATGGATCAAGTTGATATTTTACACAAAAATGGGCCCCATAAGGAAGAAGATCCCTATTGTTTGGGAAGAATTATTCATGATGGGAAAGTCACCTTTTTTGCCAAAAACCGTTTTTTAGAAAACATTCATTTCTCCTAAACTGATAACCCTAGAGTTTTGAAATTTTGACATTATCTTTGAGGTTACAAATGGAACAAATGAAAAATATATTCAGAATTTTTTAAATAAAGGTTATAATAAATAATGTGTTTATACATGGAATCCTGTAAATAATTTTTATTAGATTATTCAAATATTATTTATTGTTTAAATTGTAACGTAACGGTTAATGAGATGAATCAAGGGAACGTTTTTTTTTATTCAAGGCTGGTTTATTTTAAGGTTAAATTATTTTCCTATCAGCTAATGTTTGAATAGGTGAAGTTAGTTCAGGATATGCCCTCTATTTTTAGATTTTTTCCAACGATTGCACTTAATCGCTGTGCGCCTTTTGTACTTTACAAGCGGCAAAACAAAACTTTGCTGGTGGCTCACTGACGTTTTATTACTGAGTGTGGCTCATTCTTGGTTGGCCGCAAATAGAAACTATGTGTAAACCACTATACCAATTGAAAATGGTCAACCATCAAAGCTCTTTCCATGCCTTGATATTGCTTAACTTCGGTGACTAAAAAAATTATTTATTTTATTATTAGTCTGAGAATCTAAGAACTTACGTACGTATTCTTATGGACTTGTGCACACTGGCAAAAATGCCCTATTTATCTTCTCGTTCTCGTTATTACAATAACGACAAAGGCCCGTCAAAGGTCGGAAAGTGTGTAAAACTCAGATTTGATTCTCTTTCGTTGTCGAATACATAATACATTTACGAATACATAATCATATTAATTAATTGATGGTTTTATTAAATATATAGAGGTTGAATCTATATAAACAAAAGAAAGGTTTTGTCCCCACATTACTTAGAACTGACTCATTTCAAGTTATTTATACGTTTTATACTTTAGAGGGAGCTAAATCCACCCTTAGAAAGATGTCTGTCTGTTTGTCCGCAAAATTTTGTCACAAGTAAACTCTAATAATGATATTTTCTACTATTCTATAATTTCCAATACTATTTTGGAACACCACGTATCATCTCCGAATTTTTGTAAAATACCTGTCAAAGGCAAGGACGTCTGCTAGTTAATCATATTAATGATAAAATTCAATGTTTATTATCTATATTTTACTGCCTTTAGTTTAATAACCGTATAAAGTTAATTGTATACCTGTAAAAGTTAGTTTATGTGTATTGCAGAACAATTTTCTAAACTTTATATTCTGAAGGACAATTTCTACTCCAATCTTTATGTATGTACTCGTATGTCAAATGTCAACTTGAAAGTCAGAACTATAGAAAATTTGCCAAAAATAAAAAAGAAGCAATATTTATGTAGACTTGCTGTTCCCAGGTAGTAAATTAAATATGCAATTTGATGATAAAAAATCCTTTGGATCTTAGTATCTTGTTTAAATAGACCCACAGAACAGATGCACACTGATTTCTGAAACCTTTTTTATTAGACCCAGGCGAAATCAAGACTAATATTCCCGTTAAAAACTCAATATCTATATTTTGACCCGAACGTAATACAATCCTACTTCTATATGTCACATGGAGTCTAAATGAAAATTAAAACGATAAAGGACAACTGATATAAAGGAAAGAATTTAAAATAAGATTGATGATTGTAATAAAATGATATCACGAAGAGGAATATTTATCAGTCGGCAGACAGTTGTCTGGCATGGAGCAATACAAATAACACGGGTGACGGATTCAGATACAACGATATTTGAAACCTTAAATGAAATCTCGTTGTCCACTTTCCTTTCATTAACTAAATCCTTTTCTGACCCTATATTCAAAGTGTTTGCTTTGTTTGTTTAAACAAAAAAAAATGCATTATATTTGATTAATATTTTCTTTTTTTGTACCGAATAAATGAGCGGATTTTTCAACTGTTAGTTTCACATGAATATTATTTTTTTATATGAATATATATTACCTAGATAGAAAATTTTTCAGTGCAAAGCCACAGTATAATATTCAATATTATAAAGGGTCATACACTGCAGTAAAATGTATTTTCACGTACCGACCATTGTGTGGTGAATAGAGATAACAAAAATTTTTAATATAACAATTCTGTAAAAATAACCCACTTATTGAATAAAAGGTAAAAAAAATACTTTGACTATCCTTTTGCAGCTCAACTTGAAAATAAATAGGAACATTCAGAGAAAAACAAATTTCATAATCTTTAGTAACTTTGGGCTTAATTTAGCTGTATCATGTGTGTCAAACTGAAGATACAATCATAGAATTTAGATTGTAAATTAGATTTAAATATGTGTATTTAAAAAATAATACATATTTCAGACTCTGGTGGTCAGAACACTGATACAATATTGTAATTGAAAGTATTTCATTAAAAATGGTCAAATAAAACAATAATAATTCTAATTAATATCTTACATTATTAAAATCTTATAAAAACATTTTTTTGATTAAAATAATTGAGTTAATTGACTGACAATTGAGAACAATACATATGACTGCAATACATAATTTATCAGTTCTTCCAACTTAGGTGACATGTCAGAATGATCATAAGTGTAATTTTATGTTAATGGAACGAAAGACTTTATTTGTAAATATATTAATATTTAGAAAAAGTCCTAAAGATACATAAAACTCATCCTTTAGATTACTTTTGAACATATTTTTTAATTAAATTCAGATTATAAGTAATATTTTGTTACTAAAAATAAATTAAAAATCCTAAAATGGCCACATATATTAAGTATCTGAAATTTATCTAAAAGTAAAACATATATACATCATTATTTGTGTTCTAGGTTACATATTAGAGCCGTAGAATTATTTGGTGTTGGGTAGTAAACTTGTTTTCCGAACATTCTGCTCCGAAATAACACGATTACATAACTAATGTTAGGGGTTTGGATAGAGAACTTTGGCATATGGCCAGTGACCGTAGTTTACTACCCCTGACCTACACTAACTGAACCTGAAGAGCTGTCACTAGTAAAAGGGGTTCTTACTACCACTAAAAATATCAAGACAAAAATATTCTTACTTGACCAATAAATTTAATTTAGAAAAAAATTTGGGGTTGCCTACTTGACCATTACTCTTAATCCACGCACCTATGATTGCAAATGAAGAACAATTTAGTAAACTGATTTTCTAAATGTTGGCTACATTTGACTAATCAAGGTATACAAAATAATTGGAGACTTGTTTAGAAAATAAAAATTAATAAAAGCTATTTCTTAATTTATATATAAAAAAAGACTAAGATCTTTTAGTTAAGACCCAGCTCAGTTGGGTTTTTGACTTTGACGAAGACCGCTTGTTACGGTTGAAAAAGATCTGAGTCTTTTTTCCCCATTTCATATTGTGTTTTTGATCATTGATTGTTATTTCACGTGCTTATGTGAAATCTTGTATATACTCGTATGTACTACCAAACTTGCCCGTCTTTGACGGGTACTTTTTAAAAAATTGGGATATAGTATATGGTATTCTAAGATGTCATTAGAAATTATAGAATAGTAGAAAATATCATTTTTAGTACAGTGTTAAGTAACTGTCTCTGTATAAACCACATTTCTCTGTCCTTTAGATTCATGGAAGAACTAAGATTTGGAACGTCTGACTCTTGAACAAGCAAACTACAGTTGACCATGTGAGAAAAACTTGGTCCACTCACTTCAATTCCCTCCTTCAACACCCACAAAGTCAAATGTTATCATAAAACGCTGATTAGTTTAAGATATTATAGCCAGTTTAAATATTTTAAACATTGTTTAAAAGTAAGTGAAATGCCAGCAACAAGAAAAAGGTTTCTACTACATTTGAGCTTATTTATAAAAAAAAAAACTAAAGTTCTAAATTAACTGTTTAGAATACTGCTCTCACAAAATGATCTACTATCTATTATCACTAATCTATTATCACTAATCATTTAAAAAGTACATAAAATATATAAATAAGGTATTAATCTTTTTCTTCTCCTTTAATTCAAAATGAGAAATGATATGAGATTTGTGTATTTTCAGCATTTTAACATCAAAGAGTTTGAAAAAAACTATGAGGTTAACAAATAACTGCTCCATAGTGCTATTTTCTGATCATATAAACATACTTGGAAGTTTTTATTCTAGTTGTAAGAAGGTTTTGGCATTCCTAGTTGCTTTCCAAACTTACTGTCTCGTATGTCAATCTCACGTTGAGAACAAATCTATTTTAGCAAAGGTTTGTTTAAATTGCACTTGTATTTTACTAAGAAACAATCAGACACCTACTTCGAGCTAAGATAGACAAATGGAATGGCTTGCATAGGTCTCACAAGCTTTCAGATTGAATTGAATTATAAGTCAGAATTTTTACATTTTATTCAAAAAAAACATTTACTGTTGTTTTAAAAATCTAAGAATCCTTTTCGTTTATTGCTATTGTAGCTTCAAATATAATGCCAAAACTTCAAGACTAAATTTAGTAGTTTATAAAAAAATCTAAAAACAAGTTTTTGAAAAAAAAAATATCTTTTCTGTCATCCATAATTGTTCCCAAAGTATACAGCACATCTACACTATAAAGCAGCCCATTTTCGTGTAAAATATCAATTTTATCCATCAAAGATTCTAGACCGTAGTGTAGTCACAAACTTTGGATAATACTCACCCACCACACTCACACACACACACACACACACACACACACACACACACACACACACACACACACACACACACAGACACACATATATCATCGAAAAAACTTTATGCAGCTTTTGAGACCTCAAAACAAGTAATTCCGTCAATATCTTGAGATCGAATTTTTTCACGATCGCTTACAGTAAAGTAAAAGAACAACCGTTACGTTCCAGCTGTATCCACTAGTCTGATTTGTTCTCCGTAATCTTATATCATAGTTCATTTTAAAAAAATCTGAGGATTTTTTTCAGTTATTGCTTCATCAGCTTCATGATAATGCCCAAAATTTCAAGACAAAAGTTTAAGAAGAAAAAAGATGTTTTCAAAAATAAATTTTAGCAATGAAAAGTAACTTTCTCAACATGTATAACTGGTCCCAAACAATACGGTTCATCGACACTATGAGGTCCATTTTTGTGTAAAATATTAATTTGATCCACCAATGATTGTGTACTGTAGTGTGTATACATAAGGTTATGGATACACACCCACCGACACTCACACACTCACGCAGACATCATCGAAAAGTATTCATAAACGACATTAGGGACCTTAAAACATGCAATTCCGTCAAAATTTCGGGATGGTATTCTTTCACGATCACTATACTATACTTATAGTAAAGCAAACAATGTTAAACCTAACATCGTTTTAAAGTTAAAATAATAAGAAATAATTAATTATCGATTCAATCAATACATATTATATGCTATTCTTAAGTGTTTGCATAATCTAAAATAAAGTGAATTATAAAAATTAAAATCATATAATTATTTCTAATATCTGCTTATAATTTTTTATATTTTTAGCAACTTTTTTAAGTGATAAAGAAAACCAATTGATTATATAATTTAACTACCTATGCTCTACTTCGTCCATGAAAGAACTCATAAAGTTTCTTTCATTACGTCCAATGATTTGATAAATAATATCTTTGAGAGTGGTACAAATATAGAGTTACGAATTATTGCTCTATTTCATGATTTGCAATTTCCTCTGCTAAATCAAAGATTTAAAGTAATGATACTCTTTCAAGTCATTATTGAATCATAGTCATACTTTACCAATTTTCAAAACAATAATGCCAAGTACATTTCAGTTATAATTGAAAAAAAAATATGCCATCAACATTAAAAGAACTCTTAATTAAATTGTTTATTCCTGATTTCTGATAATGAGTGACTTAACACTAAATATAAGTGTAGACCATTCCAGATATTATTAAAGTTAAATACGATAAATATCATTACATACTAGGTAAAGTATTATGTCTCCACACAAAAAAGTAGTTATTATAAAAACTAACAACGCGTTTTGAACACTTGATGTTCTTCTTCACGTTACATCTAAAAAATATATGCATATATGAGCTTTAGGAACATCAAGTGATCGAAACGAGTTGTTAGTTTTTTATGAAAAACTTTTTTGTGTGGAGACATAATACTTTCCCCAATATGAGTAAATACTACACTATAATAGATTTGCACAATTAATGAATCAATACATACTGTTGCATATCGTTCAAACAGTGAATACATATGGCTAATACAAAGGAGTTCTAATAATTTTAAATAATATAATATTAAAAAATATGAAATATACTTATTATTTTTTAATATATTATGCTCTATTTTAAACATATTCACGTTGGATTAAATCTATGCGGTAAAATATACGTTAAGCTAAACTGTGCTAGTTAAAAATGACATATGCTAGACTAAACTTAAACTGAGTTGGATTACAACGCTTTCAAGAAGGAATTATTTAAGGAATTTGAATTACTAATTCTAACCAGTGTCACTTGATCTACACATGTTATATATCAGATTGTCGACAAGTTATTCAATGTAAAGAAAATAATTTTAGCAAATTATGCTCTTAAATATTTACCCAAATAAATTAGTATATAACATTTTATGTGATATTCCTAAATATTTATTTTAACTTGAAGAATCACCTTGCAGAATTTCTTTGATCGTTTGCCAAAGAAACCAAGATGATAATTTTTGTTATCCAAACAATTGCATTTTTATCGTTTTGACATTGCAAAGTTCATTGATTAATTACTGTAGGTATTTCACATTTAACTATATTTTTAAAAATTTATTTCTCATTACCTTACCGATTTGCTTTAAATATGAATTAATTTCATTCCCTTTTTATAATATTTCACTGGTAAAAATGTAAGCAAACTAAGAAATTTTTTAGTTCACTCATCTTTTGAGTACGACGTGGTACCTAAACACCATAGAGATTTAAATTTCACTGAGTCACTAAATGATCTTAAATTGCAATATTCTAGTCGTTTGCACTATATCCTTGTTGTGTAATGAGAGTCCCATGAATTGTCTTTATTCGGTCTTTCTTTGCCCCAAGAGTAGGGACCATCTTTAATTTACATTTCTGAGAGGTAGGTCCAGTACTTTAGTATTAAATACTAGAGATTCAAATCTTTGCTATGACTCTGGGTTTTACATGCAGGATATGACAAATCTTTATGATGTCCTAAGCCTTTATGAAGAACTATGGCTTTTGTTGTCAATACTATACGATGTCTGAACTTATTAAAAATCCTTTCTCTAATATAACTGAATGCGGCAAAATTTAAAACTCCGAAATTAGACTCAATAAGGCAATGTAGCTTGCTTACAACTAAAATGGTGCGAGAAAACAAATTTATTGACATATATTAAGTGAAGCATCTGTAGATATTTTATACAAGTACAATGAAGTAATGGTTTATTTTTTTTTCATTCTTGCTTATTAAATTCCATTAATATAATATATCTTAAACTTTGGCAAATCTTCTGCACTGTGTACTTTATTACAAAATCCCTCCAATGTTTTTAATATTTATTGCTGAATTTGCAATCATTCCTAAAGTGAGTTGGCCAGGGACATGACCTTCACACAGAAATCCAACCTTGCATTACAGTATAAATAAATTACATGTCTCTTCCAACTTAATTTTAGAATAACTGCCAACCTAGCAAAAAAACAGTAAAAAAATTGAGGCATTCGACATTACACTAGTCAACGCAAAAGTTAAGAAAAAAGAAAAATGTCTAAATTAGCCAACCTTGAGCAAAGCACCTTTTCTTCCTCTGAAGACAATGACTGTCAAAATATTTAAGGGAGTTTTATTGGTGAATTTCCGCGTTTTCTCTCTAAGTTTATATACATAAAGATTTCACATAAACACGTGAAATAACAATCAATGATCAAACCACAATAAGAAATGGGAAAACAAGAATCTTTCAACCGTAACAAGCGGTCTTCTTCAGCGTCAAAAACCCAACTGTTTTTCAGTTGGTTATTGACTCTGACGAAGACCGCTTGTTACGGTTGAAAGATCTTAGTCTTGTTTTCCCATTTCTTATTGTGGTTTGATCATTGATATATATATATATATATATATATATATATATATATATATATATATATATTTTCGATGAAAATACGATCCGAAATGGACAAATACAGTTCAATGTACATAAAGAAACATAGAGAAATTGAAAACACAAACTTACAGTCTCTAATTTTCGGTTGAACCGTCTTCAGGAGAGATAAGAGAGGGAAACCAAGCGCACTGGTACAGAGACGGTTGTGTTTTCAATTTCTCTATGTTTCTTTATGTACATTGAACTATAAATATATTCGTATATTTGGGAAACAGTCCTTCATTTATACATGTGAGATTAAATTTTTGTTTGCCTGCTTTGTCCTGATAAGTTTTTGGATTTCTTTTCCAAATCTCTTATCAGTCCTTTAAATTCTCTAGGATCTTGGTATATTAATTCACCATATGACTGGCTGTCCATTTTGTAAACGTATTTATTATTTCTGACGTTTCTGTCTTCTTTGACCATCTACGGCAATGTTTCTTAACCTGTGGTTCATGGACCCCTCGGGGGTCCATGGATCATATTTTGGGGGTTCGCCGACTGCTCCTAATTTTTAAAATTTCTTTAAAAAATTTTTTTTTGTCACGAACTTCTTTAAACCGTGTGTCTGCCATTTCCCATTAGAGACCTTCACAATACGAGAACAAAAACATTTGAAAAAAACAATTTGAAACACTGAGTAGCCTTTGATTTTTATTTCACTTGGAATAAAGTGCGTTAGAATCAGTTCCACAAAGTTCTTGCAAATTCTTAAAGCGAAATATTTGTTCGTAAAGTATTGTATTTACTAGTATTTTTTTCGAGTGCTTTTTTGTATCATAGTTTTTTCTAGTGTTTTTTTGTGTTGACAACGGTGTTTTCAAGTAAAGGTGAGTTCAGTCAAGTAATTCATTTGTGAACAATTTCAATTTGAATTCTTAATAATTTCGCTTGATTATTTGATATTCTTTTTAGCCCAAAATATCCAAAAAAAGGAAGTACGATGAAAGTTACGTTAAATATTGATTCTGTTGCATGAAGGAATCGGACGATGTTGAAAAGCCACAATGCTTTCTGTGTGGAAAAGTTTTGGCAAACGCCAGTATGAAACCGGCAAAATTGATAGAGCATCTCAAATCTCTTCATCCTGAAAATGCATCTAAAAATCTAGAATTTTTTACAAAGAAGAAAGCCCAGTTTTCGAAATCTGGAACATTAACCAAACTTGGATTTGGTATTCCACAAAAACCTTTGGTTGAGGCATCTTTCAGAGTTGCATATCGTATTGCCAAAAGTAAGAAACCGCATACTATTGGAGAGACATTAATTAAGCCATGTGCGCTAGAAATGGTTGAATTAGTTTGTGGACTGGAACAGAGAAAAAAACTTGAGGCTATTCCATTATCCAATGATGTGATACAGTCAAAAATTGTTAAAATTTCTTGTAATATTTTGAAACAGATCATCAATGAATTGAAAGCATCGCCATTTCCCTTTAGTATGCAACTGGATGAAACTACAGAAATATCGAATTGTAGTCAACTTCTGATTTTTGTTCGTTACGTGTCAGCTGATACTATCAAAGAAGAATTCTTATTTTGTGAGCCCCTTTTGCAAACTACAAAGGCAGTTGATGTTTTAGCGATGTTGAATGTTTTCTTTTCTAAACACGATTTCGACTGGAAACAAAAACTTCATTCGCTTTGTACCGATGGAGCACCTGCAATGCTTGGCAATAAATCTGGTTTTGCGCATTTAGTAAAAAAAGAAGCTCCTAATGTTATTGTTACACATTGTTTTTTACATAGACATGCGTTGGCTACAAAAACTATTTCAACCAGCTTAATAGATGTATTGTCAATAGTTATTAAAACCGTGAATTTTATTAGAAGTAGAGCTCTTAATCATCGTCTTTTTAAAACATTGTGTCAAGAAATGAACGCAGAACATGAGGTACTTCTGTACCACACGGAAGTGCGCTGGCGTTCTCGAGGGCAGGTTTTGAAACGAATTTTTATGTTGAAGAAAGAAGTATCACTATTTTTGGAAAAAAAAGATAACTCGCTCTTCGAATATTTCAATAACAAAGATTTTATATGTAAATTGGCTTACCTGGCAGATATTTTTAACCACATGAACGATATAAATAATTGACGTTTAAACAATTTTTTTTCACAGAGGGGTCCGTGACATATTTAAAAATTTTAAAGGGGTCCATTGCACCAAAAAGGTTAAGAAACACTGATCTACGGGGTGATTTTTTAACACATATCCTTAATATCTTGAAAACTATTTAACAATATCTAAAACTTAATTAATTATCAAGATAATTATCTTATTATCAAGGTATTATGGATATGTGTTAAAAAATCACCCTGTAGATGGTCAAAAGAAGACCATCTAACGAAACGTCTTCTTTAACGAAACCTTTCCGAAACGTCGGAAATAATAAATACGTTTACAAAATAGACAGCAAATCATGTGGTGAATTAATATACCTAGTTCCTAGAGAATTTAAAGGACTAATAAGAGATTTGGAAAAGAAATCCAAAAAACTGATCAGGACAAAAGTAGGCAAAAAATTTAATCTCACATATATATATATATATTTATGTATGTAGTAACGTTAACACAAATCACCTCAGTATTTCAACCTTGTTGACCCGAACAGAACTTCTCGTTTCTTCTGATGACGGCAAAATCGAAATATTCAAGTGAGTTAAGGTGATATTTCTACGTGCTCTTTTCTTGTAATCATTACACAGACTGTTTTGTGTTTTGAATTATTGAGTGTTTAACGCTGGTTTAACATTATATATACCATTAAATGGTATATATAATGGATATACACCATTATATACCATTAGTATATGATGAAAGAAATTACCTCTAAAAGTAGTAAAAGTTCTTGAATGTGGAGTAACGGTCGAATGCACTTAGAATTTTTCCATTTGTATATAATGGTTGTATACCATTAGTATATAATTTATACCATTATACAATCTTCATCTTTTAATATGTTCAATTAAAGTCTGATGAACTAACCTTATTGTTGATATTTTCCACACTTGTAACAACTTTCCTATAATCAGTAGACAATTGAAATAGTAGTTTAAAAGACACCTGAAATGCCGATAATGATAAACATATCAAAATTTTGATCTATTCAGGAAGTCTTTTTTGACTTAATCTATGGTGTCTTCAGAATTTCTAGGCTTAAAGAGCCCCATTATGATTAGAGCATCTTAGCCTCTTAAAAAATTAATTTCTCTAAAGAAACGAGTTTAATGAACTACTTTTTCATGTTGTTTATGTTCATCATTCCAGAGATTAAGAGAGATATCTGGAGAGCTTTGCAGTTATCATTTCTATGTGTCTTCTAGAGGACAAGACTACACAGTTGTCTAATTTGCGAATACACTCATATATCTTTTGAATCTTTTATAGGTCCAGAGTGACACAGGTATTTCTCAAAACATTACTACATGTTTTCTTGTTCTTATAAGTGACGTGGGTATAATAAATATATCGTAAAGAAAAGTATGTCCTCTTCATTAGGCTCTGTAACATTCTTGTAGAAGATGTGTCAAATTGTTGCTCTTTCTGCTTTTACTGGCTGCTCAGTTCTACTTATTTTGGTTTTAGATAAGATCCATTTGAAGTTTTTGCTGATAACTATTTGTACTTCATCGTTTCATCATCATATATGATACCCATAGTAACATTAATTTAAATAAAAAAGAAAAAAAACCAAAAATCTTTAGTTAAAAAAAATATATATATAATATAAAAATACACATAATATATTTGTTAAATAATATATATATATATATATATATATCAAAGTTTCTGCAACTAGGTATAACATTCATATCACTTATTTATGCATTTATAACAAGATTCAAATCTTTAATATAGAGTGCTTCAATTATTTTTAATCTATTACTATCACTGTTCATCTGCAAAATAGTATGAGAAGCCCATAGTATGGCTTTAACACGGAAGATGTTAGAAGAAGGAACAACTAATTTGCAGATGAACAGTGATAGTAATAGATTAAACATAATTGAAGCACTATATATATATAAAGATTTTACATAAACGCGTGAAATAACAATCAATGATCAAACCACAATATGAAATGGGAAAACCAGACTAAGATCTTTCAACCGCAACAAGCGGTCTTCCTCAGAGTGAAAAACCCAACTGAGTTGTATATACTCAGTTGGGTTTTTGACTCTGACGAAGACCGCTTGTTACGGTTGAAAGATCTTAGTCTTGTTTTTTCATTTCATATTGTGGTTTGATCATTTTTATGTTTATATATTTATATATATAAATATAATACTCACAAACGTGATGTAGTCTAATTTTGGTTTTCTGTACTTTAACCTAAAATTATATATATGCAGAAGTGCCAAATAAACACACATGACTCTATGATCAAGCAAATTATCCCTAAAAGTAGTAAAACTTCTTTGAATGTGAAGTAACAGTCAAATGCACTAGAATTTTTCCTTTCTCTTTTACTTCTTTAGTGATGATTTCCTTGATAGATAAATACAAATTTATTTGTTTATATATTTACTTCTGAATAAATGTGTTACCATTCACACTAATGAACATCTGGTAAAATCGATGTCTTGAGTAAAAGCATCTTGAAACTCGACCCCCTTGTCTCTATCACTAAAAATAAAGTTTAAGATTCGAAATGATTCTCAAATAATTCTCGAATAATGATCACATTAAGGTTCAAGATGTTTTCAAGATGTCTTGAGACATATTTATATAAATATTATATTATATAATTAAGTCCGTAAATTTCATTTATTACTATCACCAAAAATAAAAATGGTTTCTATTGACGTTATTTGATACAAAAGTAATAAAAAAACTAATCCCTTTTCTTTTCTCGTATTAAGACTATTAAAGATATATTACAGGTTAATAGTGATGAAACAAAATGTATAAACTGATATATTTATGAAGATTGCATTATATATCTGCATTGTTTTTAGAACTTTGCGAAATGGGAGATTCGTTGATTGCTGGCAAAGGTATGGGTTCCCTTTATGCTCTTCCTGTTCCATTTTCTTAAACCTTATTTTTAGTATGTGATAGAGAAAAGAGGGTCGAGTTTCAAATGATTGATAATTATCAGTAAAAAAAAACCTAATAACAAACTACTATCATGTTTATTATTATTAGTCCATTCTGGCAAATAAATAAGGGAAACTTTTTTTCAACACATTTGTACGGCCTGTAGTAAAGGCCTCATTGTCAGTGATGATGAGTCCGAAAATAAATATTATTATTTTTGGCTATGAGTAGATTGTTAATCAGATAGCAACACAGAGAGTGGGAGGGGGGTGGCTTATGTGTAGGTGAATCAAGTCTGTGGTGGAGGTACAATAATAGTTATGTAGCCGAACAAAATTAAATGAACTTAAAAGGTTTGGTGGTGGGGGAAGTTATTTGGAATGACCGAATGCGCGTGCGCTTGGAGTGGGCTATAGTGGTCCGTTAACAGCCTCTCTTAGTAGTGTTTCTGGAGCTGCCGGCTACAAACGAACAACCGATTAATAGGTAGGTTTATATCTCGATCAAAATATTTTCATAATTTGTAGATTGATCTAGTATGGCAATATTTTCAATCAAATGCGAAGTGCTATAAAACTCACCCTCATATTGTTAAATTAACTATCAAGGTTTATTTTGAAATCTAGAGGATAACGCATTTCAGGTGAGTACGCTGATTATTCAAATCTTCCGTTGACTCAAATACAGTTTCCTAGTACAATTTAAGGATCCATAATAAAAAAAGATTTTCCAAGAATAGTTAACAAATATTGGATAACCGTGGTATAAAATCTAAACTACTTTTTGTTTTGTTTAGTTAAAATTAAACTTTATTTTTGAAAGTCTGAGCAACTATAAAATAACTGTGAGGTTGCCAGAAGAAAAGATGTGAAATAAGTCTATATAAACGTGATGTCTTGTTTTCTTCTTCTTCTTTTTTTAATAGTAAATATATTCATTAAATGAGTTCACATCTTCTAAAGTCATTTCGCATCTCATTATAGAATTGGGTTATTGGAAATTATCGTTTCCTTTCTACACTTGTGGTGTTGGCTTTAATAATTCTGCTTAGAGGACGCTTTGTTTCGTTTCCGCCCTTCATTCTTTTGCTTGTGCTGATTTGTTTTGCTTACCTCTTCAAGTACAGTAGGCTTTACGTTTTGTTTTGTGTTGAGACGGTTGGTAAGCAAGCTTGTTCCGAAACGGGACACCTAACCCCCTACCAAATTTGGGCCTGTACCGACTTGGCGTGCAGTCAACCGCCTACGCGCCCCCTCTCTCGCGACCACAGCTTTCCACCCCTTGTAGGAATTCCAATCCTACATTCTCAATTCGATTTAGCTATCAACCCCCACCAACTCATAATCCTAAGTAAATATTTATGCATTCTAATTTATACTTTATTTCTGTTCATTAAAAAGGTCATATATAAATACCTTATGTAAACAAAAATTATTTTTTTAATTCATATAAAAAAAAGTAAACTTAAATTTATATGCAATTTGTTTACAACAAGGATTTATTATTAAAATTATATAGTTAACTCTTTTTTTTAAACGGTTCATTATATTTATCAAATATGAATATTTTTAAAGTTGTGTACATCGAGTAAACACGAATACAATGTTGTTATTTGTAAATTGTAAATTTAAATTTTAATCCAATTTTTATTATTATTGAAATGAATATTAAGAAGCATAAACATCTTAGCAAGGTTTTTTTTTGTTAAATCCTTTTGGTCGCTAAATTATTTTTTTTTAAAACATTTATAGATATATAGAAAGCGTATTTATATATAATAAATATTATATTAAATAAGTAGTATATAGTATTATATATATATATACATATATACAGAAAGCAAACACAAAAGAAAATAACACAAAAACTTACTATGATACTTTGAAATCCGTCCTTGAGATGCTTGGAAGGCGTGCTAAGACTCAATATATAATATATATATATATATATATATATATATATATATATATATATATATATAACAGGGTTTCATATAAAATACGTGAAATAAAACTCTACGAATAAAATAAAGTAAATAACTCAAAAACTTAACGCAGATTTTTTGGCAATGTAACAGTTCTCGTCGGAGGCACACAACACAGGTCAGAGGCATTGATAGTATCTCAGATGATAATCAGTTACTTGATCGTCTAATCTGAATCAATTCATAAATTTTTTACTCTGATTTATACAATGATTTTTGCTTTACTTGTTTATCATAAAATCTTGTTTATGTAATTATACTGTCAGTTAAAAACACAGTAAACAACTATATTAAATTTTAAAACTGGAAAGACAAAAGAAAGAACAGAGACTCAGGTTTCAGAAAAGAACACTTCACTCTTGTCCATTCTGTTGTCCTTCTTAAGATCCCATAATGCTGAAACATGCAGAAATATGAATGTGTTCTTTCTTTTGTGTTCTTTATTTTTAAATTTAATATATATATATATATATATATTTAAATATATATAACAGTTCAAAATTGAAGATAGGTAGCAAAAAAAGTAAAGAAACACACTTACAAACTCAAATTTTTGGGCAATTCGTCTTCAGGAGAAAAGAGAAAGGGAGACCAAGCACGTTGTAGACGCAACGGCTAGTACATAAATATACGGCTAGTGTATATATATAAAAGTCACCACCTTCGGAGTGACTCACCTCCTGTATGTCTCTACATGATGACAACGCGGTCGGAATTATAATAGAGAGTTTTTGTGATCTCTTTTATGTGTGTTTTTCTGTGAATGTACATAGGGAAAGAGAGAGAGAGAGTTTTACATTTCAGTATTGGTTGTATCAAAGATTAGAATACACTTTTCCAGGCTTTTTATTTATTATTCTTGTTTTTTGAGTAAACCAATGCTTGAAAAATCTTTAAAAATCATTTTTTAGCTCGACAAAGAGTGCTAATTTTTCAGTGATTCAATGACAGTAAAAATTTCTTTTTCACAATGTTAAAGATTATTGGTTGAGACAAGACATACAACTGTCCAAATAGAAAACTTTATTTCATGATAACTGAAAGTACTCACAAAGTACTTTCATGATGACACTTTTTTATTAAGAACCAAAGTATTAATGCATAATAATAATAGTAATGCATAGTAATAATAAATGATAACCGAAATATACAGTAATATTAAATTTTCAACATTCAGTTTCTAATAGCCTCTTGTTTTTGCATTGCTTGGTATGGTTAGTTGGTGTTTTAGTTAAAAAAAATGTAATACGTATGGTTTCTGAGTTCAAATTAACTAAGTTTTAAGAATAAACTCAATAACCGACAAATATTTCTGACCGTCATAGGGCACGTTGTAGTAGTAGTTCCAAACTACTATTGAATTACTGTGTTATTAGAAAAAGGAAAGTTAGTACGTTATACTGAATAAACAGTTAGTATATTATGTATAGCAATCATATACGTAATACAGGTTAAAACAACAAGCAATTAAATAACATAAGGATATCATTAATTTAACTAACATTTGTACTGGAACGTGATTTGATGCATTGCATCGATTAGAGCCTAGGGCTCGGTCCATTTCAGATAATTCAGAAGAATATACATGGGCAGGTGTTTAGCAGTTCCTTTGTCTATTTAAATACAGGGTTGGAGGTAGGACTTAGCCTTATAAAACCAGCAATGGTGACTCTGGAGGTACTGACGTCCAACTCTTAATAGACTGATTTGCTTAGGTCTGTTGTACCCATCTCACTTATTGTAGTAATACTGATTATTCATATCTTCTTAGATGTTATTACTGTGATACTTTTTAGCATAAGCAGGCAAACTTTTGTTTCAAAGTACACGTTTAGTAGAGCTCTTTCACACTTTTAATAAGTAGTAAAGCAATTAATTAATACAAAATAAACAATAATTAAAAAAATAATTTAATTATGAATCTTTTAGAGTAGCTTTATTTGTGATTATTTTATACATATATAAAGAATGAAAAGGTTCATAGGACTTTAGATAAAAACTATACGAAAGTAACACAAAGATAAACTCACAAAACACAGACATAACTCACTTCTTTGTTTCGACAATTACCGTGATATATATAAAAAGATTTCACATAAACACGTGAAATAACAATCAATGATCAAACCACAATAAGAAATGGGAAAACAAGACTAAGATCTTTCAACCGTAACAAGCGGTCTTCGTATCCTTTTCTTTTGTAATTGTAATTATTCTTTACTGTTATAGCATCCATGATTCACAACATACATAGTTTTGCCTATTTTAGTGAATTTAACCCTTTGAATTCTTAGCTAGTTTCATGCATGTATGCACTTCATTCATATGCATAATTCATGCACCTTAATCTTTTTGAAAACAACAAATATATCTTTTATTTTATATCTTGTTCTTAGTAATTTTTTTTTGAAATTTTATAGTTTATTTTTTTAAAATATTACAAAACTTTTAAATTAAAAACAAAACATAATTGAAAAGCGGTTTTATTATAACTATAAGAATTATATGATGTACACAACTACTCTTTTTTATTATTAAAATTTCATTTTGGAATAATGATTTATGAAACGTGAATTATATGGTGTAAGCAATTCCATAATTTAGACTGAAATTTACTTGTAACTTCTTTTTTCATTACCTTTAAAAATATATAATTTTTTTTATTACCACTAATAAAGTTATGTTTCTGCAAATTTTGGCGGTTTGGTTGATAATAATTATACTTACTAAATTATTAACAAAGGTTGATAAAGTTTTAACATAGCTTGTTTATAAAACAAGAAGTTACTTATTAAATTGTAGAGGGTAATATAAATTATTATTTAAGAATAATATAAATATCAGTTGGATATAACACTGTGCAATAAATATTAGTATTCTTAGCAAGAATCACAGTGTATGTATGGTATCAGTCTACAGAATAATATATTTCACCCTAATGGCAACATACTGTATCAAGAGCCTGTGTGCTTGAACACATTTGAAAACTATATTTTTCATAACTAAGAGAACTTACAGATGTATAAAGTTTTGAAAATTAAAAACTAACTATCATATTATTAGTTATTCTTGATAAAAATTGGTTCATTTTTTCAACGTCGTTAGAGTCCGCTATTAATTGTCTATATTTGTCTATATAAACATATAAATTAATAAATAAATAAACATATAAATAAATATATAAAATTTGTCTATAGAAAAAAAAATATAAACAATTTAGATCTTATTGCCAGTTCTAAATTTTTTACTGTTCTTTGGATATTGATTTTAATTTCACATGTCTATTTTTGAAATATTAATTTAGATATATTTTGAAATACAAATACTTGTAAAAGACCAAAGAAAAGAAAAAAGGACAAAATAAGTACTTAACACTTCTGTCTTACTTGTCATGTTTAGTCTGTGAATGAACTGTCATATAGCCATCGATTCAATAACATTCACTCCAACTGCCACGGTATCTTTCTCAATGATTCCTATAAGTTGCACATTCTTTGACAGGTTCCTAATGAAGAACAAAACCTTTCTAAGGTAACCCAAATTTCACTAATCAATGCCCACATTTCACTGGGGATACCTGAAAAGATTATTATTTTTTCGTCAAACTTATTTCTTTTTTTCTAATTATAAAAATTTAAACATATTATATTATTTAACTAATATGTTTAAAATATTTCATTCATTTTTCTCTATTATTATTTATTATTATTAATTATGAAATTAATGAACACTACTTGTTTATTAATTCCATTATTCAAAGTTCTGTATTCTCAATCACATATATTCATCAAAGTTTGGTCGAGCGTCAAACAATTCTAGAAAAAACATCATAAGCCAACATTTCGTCTATTATGCATATACAATACAGAACAACTTTCAGTATTAATGTAGCCCTGAAGATGTCTAGAAATATAGACGAAACATTGATTTAAGGCTTTCTTTCGAGAATTAATTCTTTGCAAAATATTAACTACAAAATTAGTCATTTTCAATAATATTCTATTTAACAAGATGTATATTTCATGAGTATGGGTGTGTATACATAATATTATACATAGTCTACATACAACTAAAATACCTCATGGTCTAACCTCTAACCACCACTATATTCCAGGTTCCGTGATATGGCCACTTAGCTATTGAATTTATGGAATCAATAATTTTTGATTTTGCAATTTATTAAATAATATTATAATATTACTTCTGCTTACAAAAATATTAGTAATTATTAAATTATATGAATGTATATTTCATATCAGATGAATATGTTAAAATATTAGTTAACATGAAAACATGGGCTTTGAAAGTTTGATTTTGACCTGGAAGATAGACCAAATCTTGAGTTATTTTATTTTTATTATATAAAACGATAGATATACAATAATATATAAAAAGATTTTACATAAACAGTTGGGTTTTTGACTCTGACGAATAACGCTTGTTACGGTTGAATGATCTTAGTCTTGTTTTCCCATTTCATATTGTGGTTTGATCAATAATAATATATATACATCAAACGATTACAAGAAACGAATACGTAGAAACAACACAGAACTTACTTCTGCTTGAGTTCTGCTCGACTGGAAAATAGCTGTTGTTTGCCAGCCAAGCAGACTCATTTATTTTTCTTCTCCTGATGACGACGGGCTTACAATATTTAAGTAAGTTCTCTGTTCTTTCTAAGCGTTATTTTCTTGTACTCTTTTGATATGTTGTCCTAACGGATCATATATATACATTTATAAAAGTATCGACCGTGTAATAGAGACAACATTAAAGTTTATCAGGACTCTTTCTTTTATTCTTTTACACTTCTGCCATTGAAAAGGGTTTTAAATAAAATCTGAAACGTTGGCAATGAGAGTTTAATTTGAACCTGAAGAACTGAAAAACTGAAGAACTGAAAAAATCCAAGTTCTTATAAACTTTAATTTTATATATATGTAATATATGTATACTCTGTAAGTGAGCCTTTTTACAACTTCACCCTTCTATATTCACAGGGGCCAGGTTAGCTCAGTGGTTACCGTACTTGCCTCTGAACTGATAGGACCGGAGTTCGATACCCACCTGGCCCTTGATTTATTCATGCGGGAAGTGAATGAATCTGAGCACGTCGTCTCTCGGAAAAGGACGTTAAACCGTCGGTCCCGAGCCTGTATGATGTCAGGTACTCGTTAAAGATTCCTACTCTAAATACACTTGAGTTAGGCAAAATTTAGGACTCTCACTGTAGAATCAATCTTCATTGTGTGAATTTTACTGTTTAATATAAAGTACCTCTCTCCAAGCTTACAGTTGGTGGGTATATAATAGCTCCTATGACAGTATTGATTATGAAGTTATTCTCAAGTTATTCTTTATACAATCTGTGTATACAATGGTTGTATTATTATTATATAAAAGTATTACCGTCAGTTTTGTAATCAGATGTAAATATAATAAGAATTGAAGCAAAAAAGATGACTTCAAAATAGTTCGATTTTTTATAACATCAAAAAAATAGATGAGAACTTACTGCAAGTCATTCTGTGTGCACGTCATGCTGTTGCATTTTGTTACTTAATGTAAGTAACATCATTACGAGAGTATATTTATATTGGACTCTATATTTGGATTGTAGTTTTCTAATACTTGTGGTATATATATATATACACTAATAAATAAGCCACAAAAATAAATAGCGTTTCAACACTTAAAACAGAAATAAACGCTCTCTGGTGACATCAAGGAATGTGCCTCAAAGGTTTTCTTATTGTAACTTTTTTACTCTTATTTCTATAGCTTACGTAAATAAGGAAGAAAATCACCATTAAAAGTGGTAAAAGAAAACGGAAAATTCAGAGCTGATTAAGCATGTGAAGTAAAAATCAACGTCTAAACCAGAATAAGAAGTTCAGAAATGTGACTAAAATCTTTCGACCAAAACAGCTGGCCTTTGAGAGGGTTCAAAAACGAGACTCTAACAAAAACCATTTGTTTTGTTCGAAAGATTTGGAAAAATTTTTAAAATTTTCTTGCCAATTATATAAGTTTATAAATAAATAAAAAAAAACATTAATCAAAAGTTCAATTTTTTTTGAAACACCAACTAAAACATCCTTAAGTATATTAATAGAACAAATTCAATAATATATTGACCGTTTGATAGAATAGGTGTGTTATCTAATCGGGATTCGGTCAAATTTTCTAGGTTCATAAATCAAACTCTCATTGCCGACGTTTCGGTTTTATTTAAAACCTTTTTCGAAAGATTTCTTTTTCGAAAATTTTTCAAAGGTTTTAAAATAAAACCGAAACGTCGGCAATGAGAGTTTGATTTTTGAGCCTAGAAAATTTGACCAAATCCCGATTAAAAAACAAACCTGTATTAATAGAGTTATTCCTATTATATTATAAACTCAAAACTTTTAAAAAATTAATTCAAAAACAATATTTTAAAATAGCTAACTCTGATAATTTAATTTGGAATTATTAGAGGAATTTATAATTTAATTAAGGCAACTTTCTTATAAATTTAAAACAATAATGCGATTATTTTCATCTTTTATTACTGAGTAATATGCGAAATCCTCCAATGTGAGTAAATACCACACCATAACAGATTCCACATGTAATGAATTACTGAGTCCTCTTGCCCGTTTCTAAACTATTTTGTAAGAAATACAAAATAGGTAGTCCCTTTGTTCAGTAAATTTTCATTAATATTTAGAGTAGTTCAATATCATCATTAACCTTTAAAAGCTATAGATCGTTGCCACTATAGAATATTTAGAACACAAAAAATAGTTCACGGAAAAAAAAGAAATGGAAAATGACATTACAGGTCGTCCAATATTTTGGGTATAAAAATTTATTATGTAGACTATATAATGCATAAATAGAATAGTACCCGTCTTAAGTACAAGTATATTTCTTTGCTAGGATATCTGGCCGATCATTGTTCGGTTATTTTGCTCTATATTTTAATGAAACAACAAAATATAATTCACAAAGTAATATTTTAAAATATAGAATCCATGCTCTACTCAAAAAACCATTTGAATGGAAGTTAAATCCAAGCAGGTGACTAATCAGCTTCTTACGATGTCTTTTATATCTAAATGACAGTCTCTTATGCAGTGATCTTTAGAAAGTATATCTCTTCTCAAAATATATCAACAGCCATCCTTGACTCTTTTCTATTTGAAGTCATCATTAAAAATCCGTCGAATTTCATAATTTGTTGTTTGCCTCTAAAGCGTTTTTGTATTTCAGCTTGGGAGTATTCCCTTATCAATTTAACAATAACCATGGTAGGCTAGCGATATCGACTTACAAAATAAATCCTTTTTTTGTCACCACTTCCATAGAGAAACTGTTCTGTCAAAGAAGACTTCATCTATACTTCAAGCTGATGTTTAAATTGCTAATATAACATGATCTAAAGAGTTCATTTTTACTTTTCTTGTGAAATAAAAACATCAAATATCTGTACTGCAATTTCTAAATATCTGAAATGGACAGAACTCATTTCAAGTCTCTCGTCATTAGGTAGAAAGATGTGATCCGATCCAAAGACAAATGACGACTCCAAGTGAATTTAGTTTATTCAGTTCATGGAATCATTTCATTTAAATATATATAATCTAGTACTCACCACAAAGAGTTGAGGATTAACGCTCTGAGACCTTTCGTTTACACGCCGTCAGAGAGCAAGTCAATTCACTTGCTCTCTGACGACGTGTAAACGAAAGGTCTCAGAGTGTTAATCCCCTACTCTTTGTGATGAGTTACTTGAATATATCATGCGTGATTGTAATAATTTTGAACACACATTCATACACACACACACATATATATATATACAAAATTAAAGTTTGTCAGGACTCTGTTATTTCTTCAGGTTCTCCAAACTGACCGAGTCCTGATAAACTTTAATTTCGTTTCTATTTCACGGTCGATACTTTTATCATATATATATATATATATATATACAATTTCCAAAATAAATTTCCCAATTGGACAGTAAACATTTTAACATAAAGAAAATAACAACACGACACTCCTCGTCCTCAAGCAAATGAAATAGTCTTGAGAATATCCACCACAATGAAAGTTCAGTTTTCATTAGCCTAAGAAGGTGGAAAACAAACATAATTCTAGAATAATACTATTAAATCTGGCATTTTATTAAAAAAACGTATTATTTCTTATTTCTTCCTACGCCAACATTTATAGTCATTTACTTTCACTGCTAGTAAATAAATGTGATTTATTTGTTGATTGCCATCCACTTCATTCACAGGTTTGTCACATTTCGGGTTAACTATTCATCAGGAGCATTTATAAAGTAACAAGAAAGTTCTTTCATTTTTTTTTGTTTTTTGTTATAATAGTGTTTGTTTTATTTTTTTTTATCTCTAATTATTTTAAATTAAATAAGTTATTTAACCAATACGAGTACATTTATCACAATTGATTTATTTAATATTATATTTTTATTTTTTGTTTTGCAGGAAGCCGCTGAAACAATGCCTTTCAAAGCAGCAGAAAACCCCAAGTGCCCAAAATGTGGCAAGTCAGTGTATGCAGCAGAGGAACGAGTGGCCGGCGGTCTCAAATGGCACAAAATGTGCTTCAAATGTGGTATGTCTCTTTATTTTTATCTTCAATTATATTTCCACATAAAATTAAGACCATAAATTTAGCTTTATGTTAAAATTTCAAAATAAAGTTATATAATAAAAAAAATTCAGCATTTTAATGATAATTTATTGTTTAATATTTCTTTCTAATGTAATTTTAATCAAATATTGTACATGTATTTGTACAATAAATACATAAATTCCGGTTTAAATTAATTCAGTGTTTAATATTTTTTATTAATCACTACTTACAAATATTAACAGTATGCAATTTAAAAGAGTTATTACCTTTTAGTAGTAGTAATCCACGTTTTACATTATTATACATAAGCTAGTATATCCGTGTGATTTCGCCCAGGTTGACTCAGACCTAGTAGTAGTAGGCAACACTGCATGTGCAGTGGCAGTCCCACAAGGAAACAAACATCGGGCCCTTTGTGATACCACACAATGAAGATTGATTCTACATTAGGAGTACAAAATTTTGCCTAACTCAAATGTATTTAGAAGTAGGGATACATATTTAACGAGTACCTGACATTGTACAGGCTCGGGACCCCGACGGCTTAACGTCCTTTTCGAAGGGACGATGTGCTCAGATTTATTCACCTCACGCGTCAATAAATCAAGGGCCAGAGTGAATCACGGACCCACCAGTTCAGAGGCGAGCATGTTAACCACTGAGCTAACCTGGCTGCCTTGACTCAGACATAATGGTTGAGTTATTTTAATACCTAAAGTAGGGCCCATGCCTATAGAAACTAACTACATTTAAGTATATTTTATATAATGAGCACAAAAGAAAATTATAATTGAGCAATTATTACTCAAAATAGTTGACAATTTTAATGAATATGAGTAACACAAAAAATATAAAAAATACTAAATGATTATTTAGTAGAATATTTTTGCTTTCCCATAAAGTACAAATACAGATATATTTCTTGGTTTGCTAAATCTAAATTCAGAGTTTATAGCAAAAAAATTAATAAAAGTAAATAGACGCCTTTAATTTTATAATCAACATATTTTCAATATTTGATCAGCATATAAAAAATGGTAAAAAGTTATACATCGTAAAGTGTTTGATAAACAATATTTCTGGTTTACTTTCAAAGGAGCATAGTATAATGCTTATACAAAAAAAAGTTCCATTATACAAAATGAATCTCGACAAATTTTCTACATCATAAGCAAAAAAAAAGAATACTAAAACTGACAATTTTGGAAGCCTTGGAAATAACACAAGAATTATTAGAAATTTGTGCGTTCATAATAATTTCTATAAACACCAGACTAAGTGATTAACATAAACCAGCTCAAGTTTCAATAAGGTTGACAATTGATCTTCAGTTAACCATATTTTTCCTACTTTCCTTATACAGTCTATTTTCTCACTGCAAGAAATTTTATTTGTAAGCCTAGTTACCTTTTTTGTGTAATTATTTTTTTCGTATTTATTTAGCATTATTTAATAAATACATATTTCATAAAAAACACGTCAAAATTAAATTAATTCCCATACGATCGCAACATTTTAAAATTTTGAGAGACCGTCATTCTACCAGCGATCTGATCAGTTATTGTTCCCGTATGTGCCCCAAACAAAATAAAAAAAATCACTCAGGGAGAAGTGGCTACACTTATGACTATGTCAAGAACCAGTTGTTTTGGTTCAAAACATTTGTCCCAGTTTTTAACTTCTTATTTTGGTTTAGGTGTTGTTCGATACGTGACTACAAAACAATATACAGCAAATAACAGAGTCAAATACTTACAGTGATCAATTTTAAACTACTCCTTCTTATGCCACAGTTTCGATGTATTAATGCATTATCATCAAGGCTTGGACGCCCTTACGCCATCACGCCGCCCTTAATATTGGGTGAAAAATTTGTTAGAGTAGTGTTATTTGTTGATAAAAAAATATGTAGTTACAACAAACAGGAAGAAAGGTAGAAATATACACTCGAAGCCCTGATGATAATATATAAATACATCGAAACGTTGGTATGAACAGGAGTAGTTCAATTCCAAAACCTAACTCTAAAAAAAACTTAATTCTCTTAAAAACGTGAAATAACAACCAATGATCAAACAACAAAATGAAAAGGAGAAAAAAGACTAAGATCTTTGAACCGTAACAAGCGGTCTTCGTCAGAGTCAAAAACCCAACTTTTTGACTAAGTTAAATCGTTAGGTTTTTGATTCAACCGCTTGTTACGGTTGAAGGATCTTAGTCTTTTTTCCCTTTTCATTTTGTGGTTTGATCACATATATATATTTGTAACATATATTCTTTATATATACTTTATATATATATATATATGCTTTTAAAAACTGGATGTCTGTTTCCACTTGATTCAATTTCGTCTTATATTTTTTCAAATTACGAAATTTTTTCTTCAACTCAGAACTCAACTTAAAAATTAAATCACCATAATTTTTTATTTTATTATTGAACATGTTTCGGTGTACGTTCACCATCTTCAGCAAAAACACAATTAAATTACAATTACACTTAACAAATGAATCTAATACTTAAAATTACATTGCAAAAACAATAAGTGAACAAGGTAACTGAAGGTTACACAGCCAGGTTAGGGGTTGTCACTGTTGGCATAACTAGCCCTAGGTTTCCAAACAAGCGCAACTGGTTGGCAAAATTACCTTTTTGATCGTTCATGCTAGGAGCTTTTTCTAGTATGAACAGCGCTTCTAATATCCTGAGTCTTCTTCCGTCCTTTCCTTTTGCTATAATTCTAGTATTATTCACCATAGTTTCCCTCGAAATTTTTGTTTTATGAATCTTTTGGAAGTGTTCTTTGGGGGCTCCTGAAACCAGATGCATCGTCAGCCTCCTAGAAAGGGTAGTAGTTGTTGATCCTATATATGAGTATTTTTGGAATTCACAGTTTCCCAGTGGACATTGAATCAAGTGGAAACAGACATCCAGTTTTTAAAAGCATGTATTGAAGAAGGACTGCTCCCAACTTTTACAAATATATATATATATATATATTTCACAAAGGAAAGAGAAAAACAGATAAAAATACACACAAAAAAGACTCACAACGATATTTCGACATTCGTCGTCATCGGGCAAAAATAGTCTCTTTGACTAGTAGAAGCCAACTACTATATATATATATATATATTATCATATTCTTCTTGAAATGTATATATATATATTGATAAAAGTATTGACGGTAAAATAGAAAAAAAATTAAAGTTTATCAGGACTCGGTCAGTCGTAATCAAATTAGACTTGATTTAAATTAGAACCGAGTCCTGATAAACTTTAATTTTGGATATATATATAGTTAAATTTCTTGCCAATTTCTCTATGAATGATTTTTTTGATATAGCTTCTCGAGTTTTCTGATCTGACTCATTCGTTCATTTGGTACGAAGCGCAATAAATTTCCAAAAGATTTGCTTGTAAACACAATTTAATTGATAGATACCTTACAATTTAAAAATATAAAACCAACCTTTCAGTCATCATTGACCAATCTTAGGGTGTAATAATAGATCACTGAAAAAAAGCTACTCACTGCGCAAAAATAAAAGTTATATCCTACCTACTATACACGAGTTATATATATATATATATATATATATATATATATATATATATATATATATATGCAGAAAAATCACAAAACATAAACACGTGATGCAATCAATGAAGTTTAAACCTCAATGGAAAAGGAAAACAATAGAAATAAATGCACTGAGGCCTTTCAATATATGTCAGAGAGCTAACGAAGTACCATAGTTTGTAACATCGTTAACGTAACATAGTTACTTTGTTTGCTCTCTGATGACATAAATTGAAAGGCCTCAGAGTATTTATTTCTATTTTTTTTCCTTTTTCCATTGTGGTTTAAACTTCATATATATATATATATATATATATATATATATATATATACACTTATAAAACTCAATAATCGTATTAACTATTATAAAATAGAATAGAAGAAAAATATTGATCATGACTTGTTAAGTTATTTGGTTCAAAAAACTTTCAGTGGCTATGTTTCTGTTTTATTTAAAACCTTTTTTTATAGGCCTTCTATACAAAGAAAATATAAGAAATCTTCTATGTTAGCTTCTATCGAATTTAATTTTTGTTTGTAGGCTTTGGAAAAAGGTTTAAATCAAACCGAATCGTTGGAACTGAACGTATAATTGAATCAAAATTCAATTATATTGTGTTATCACAATAAATACGTGAAATAAAAATCACCATGTAAACCACAATAAGAAGTCAGAAAAATGACTAAGACAACCAAAACAATTGGTTTTCGTCAGAGTTAAAATGATACTGAAATAAGTGATGTATAAATATGTGGTGTGGGGTTGATGAGAGCGGGAGGTTAGATAGGTATTTTAAGGGGTGCAAACTGCAGGAGGGCAAGAGAAGGCAGGTCAGGGTAAACAAAGGATAAACTCCTTTGAAGGAATAAGTAACAAATTATCTGATAAAACATGTAGAGCTTATTCTGATTTCTTACAGTGGTTTAGACGTTGATGTTGATATATATATATATATATATATTAACGAAACTCAGAAACGCGACTATGACTTTGTGACCAAAATAAGATTCATTTGAACTGTGACGAAAATCAGTTATTTTGGTCAAAATATCTTCGTCCCATATCTTATGGGATATTGAATGATATCTGAGTCCCATTACTGAATTTCTTAGTGCTTTTTGGACGTTGGTTTTTATTATAACGTGGTTATTATAAAATCATTCTATATGTATATATATAATTAAAAATGTATACTTAAATTAGTAAATTGAAAACTGAATGTTACTACAGGTTACACTAAAATATGAGACAGATACTACATTTGGTATTTTGAATGGTTGTTCGTAATCAAGAAAAAAATAGAACATATCTTTATGTATACCTACGTTTTGCAAGAAACACATAAAATAAAAACTGATGTACGAGGTGTGTAAATAAAGTAGTGAGACTGGCAACGTCGCTTTCGATCTGGCAATGCTGGAGACGCGTGGCCTTGAGTAGCGTCAGGTGCACGTGTGATGCGCCTCCAGTATGAATCTGAACTCGCCACAGTCATTTGTTTGTCCGTAGCGTTGGTTTTCGTGAAATGGTTTTTTCTTGAGCGTTTTAAAAATGAGTGACCTCAAAGTTGAGCAGCGGTGTGCAATCAAATTTTGCTTCAGACTTGGACATAATGCAACCGAAACTTTTGAAAAACTTCAGGAGGCCTATGGAGAACGTGTTTTATCAAGGGCACAGGTTTTTCGGTGGTTTAAGGAATTTTCAGAAGGAAGAGAGTCGATTGAAGATGAACCACGAAGCGGAAGGCCTTCAAGTGCAAACACCGATGAAAATGTCAACAGAGTACGGAACCTTGTGCGTTCAGATCGACGCTTGACAGTCAGAATGATCGGGGAACAGTTGAATTTGAATCACACCTCCGTTCATCACATTTTGACCAATGAATTGGAGATGAGAAAAAATTGTGCGAAAATGGTTCCGAAAAACTTTTCCCAATACCAAAAGGATCTCAGAAAGGGAAGGAGTCTTGACTTTTTGGGTTCAATTGAAAATGATCCCCGTTTTCTTGAACGTGTCATTACTGGTGACGAGTCATGGGTGTTTGAGTACGACCCAGAAACGAAACGTCAGAGCATGGAGTGGCACACTGCGACTTCTCCAAGGCCCAAGAAAGCACGCATGAGCAAGTCGAAAATCAAATGCATGCTGATTTGTTTTTTTGATAGCCACGGAATCGTCCACAAAGAGTTTGTGCCACAAGGCCAAACGGTTAATCAGCACTTCTACCGTGAGGTCCTTGAAAGACTTCGAAAAAGAGTCCTTCGTGTGCGGCCAAACATCAAAGACAAGTGGGTGTTGCATCACGACAACGCGCCCTGTCACACTGCCATCTCAATAAACGAGTTTTTGGCCAGTAAAAACATTCCTGTTGCTCCTCAGCCTCCTTATTCACCAGACTTGAGTCCTTGTGACTTTTTCCTCTTCCCGAGATTGAAAAATCACCTCAAGGGAACTCATTTCGGGACACTACAAAACATACAAACTGCTGTAACCGACCAGCTGAAGGCCATTCCAGAATCCGAGTTCCAGCAATGCTACAATGATTGGAAGGACCGTCTCCAGCGCTGTGTGGCTTCCGAAGGGAACTATTTTGAAGGTGACAATATCACATTGTAATTATATTTGAATAGAAAATTTAAAAAAAAATCAGTCTCACTACTTTATTTACACACCTCGTATAAATCGTTAATTCGTTTTTTAACTCATAGTGTGATTCTCATGAGGGTCAATTACTTTGGAAAGTAATAATAATAGTTCAACAATAATAACTATCTCTGCCCTATTTCTTAATTTTAGTGTAACTATACTATATTATATTATATTAGAAACAAACTTATATACATACATGGCTCAATATCAAAGTGAACAACAGAAATGCAAGACTTACTAGTCGATTTCGACTGGCATCTTTATCAGGTAGAAGTAGTTCTGCGAGCAGCCGCGTATATATATCCTTTCTTTTTTGTCTTAAGTTTAAAGTGCAATTTCAGTATAATATATAAGGATATATTATCTAGAAAATATTATATATAAATATAGAAATGATCAAACCATAATATGAAATGGGAAAAAAAAGACTAAGATCTTTCAACCGTAACAAGCGGTCTTCTTTGTCTTTATCAGAGAAACCCAACTGAGATCTTAGTCTTTTTTCCCCATTTCATATTGTGGTTTGATCATTGATTGTTATTTCACATGTTTATTTGACATCTTGTTATATATACATATATAAACACAAGGAGTTTAAACTTCATCAAAAATGATACTCGTCAGAATTTCAAACAAAATAAAATCTAAATATTTAAGGATCGTCTAGAGCAGGAATGATAGGTTGAGAGAACGATTTAAAAAAAAATGATCAAGTGAAAAGAGGGAGCTCTACCTGATTATAGGAGGAAGAATGACAATATTAACGTCTTCTCTGAGGGACGACGTGCTCAGATTTATTGACCTCCCACGTCAATAAATCGAGGACCAGGTGGGTATCGAACCCCAGACCTACCAGTTCAGAAGCATGTAGGTTTACCACTGAGTGATCCTGGCCTCCCTAAACAGTATGGATATTTTTAGCATTACCAATAATTTTGGCATTGCGCATTAAACTAATTATTTGAAAAGATAAAGAATACCACATAAATCACATGAACAACGATGAAATGAAAAACATATGTTATACATTTTTTTCGCAAAATATATTTGTTTCGCAACAAATGTTTTGTTGAAATATAATTAATTTTGAGGGTTACTAAAGTTAATCAAATTAGATATTTGATTTATATCACTTATAAAAACAAAATATCACAATAAACACGTGAAATAAAAATCAACGTCTAAACCGCAGTAAGAAATAAGAAAAAAGACTATGTAAGATTAACTGTTGAGATTTGAGATTTGACTCTGACAAAGTTTCGGTTAAAAGATCTTAGTCTTATTTCTGATTTATTACTACGTTTGGACGTTGGTAACATACAATATATGAAACATAGGAAATCCTATATATATAACATTAGAAATCCTAGATATATATATATATATATATATATATATATATATATATATAATATATGACATAAGATATTATTTTTTTAAGAACTTAAAAATGCAGTATTTAGAGGGTTATAATATACGGTGAAGTTCTGACGCAATATTTTTTACCATAGTGGACGACTTTAGACTTCTGTTTCGGCGATTATATGACGAGACCCTTCTGGGATTGAATAAACAGGAAGTTTTAAAAAATTGTCTCAGTTTTCTAACTGAATGTTCATTTTAGTCTGTTTTAAATGAGGAAGGCTTTTGCAATGTTTAGTTTGAGGTAATATTTTTCCTGCCAGTATTTTACTAGTTAATTTAGTGTTAGGAATCTGCGTCATATGTTTTTGTTTGGTATTCCGACTGTTAGCTTCATAGTAACTCTCCTGATATAATGTTGTAGTCATTCTAATATGCCAGAACATGCGGTATTCAGTCCAAGAGATTACATTAGTACTCATACACTAGATTTCTTTCTTCATAAGAGAATTTTGGTTTTTGTAGTTATTTTACATAAATAGACTGATAACAGTTGAGTAGCAGAAATAATTCTAGTTTTGCTTATTATATTTGCTAGTGACTCGTTAACAGTTAAAAGCATCTTGAATATTAGAAAATATATTCCTGGATTGAATAAAAAGCTAAATATTTATTAAGATTGAGAAGATAATTGTAAAGCAATTATCTATGAAATATATTAACACGTAGAAACATATTATTTTTGTTTATTTTTTCGACTGAGTTTAGACTTTTTGTTTGATAAAAACTCTTTGATGAAGTATTATGAATAAATCGTACGGATTTTTTTAGCATTACCAATAAATTTGGCACAGAAGTATACATTCTTATTAGAACGTCAAAGTCTCCCTTCTATGAGAAATCTTTTAGTTGTATCTTTTTTCAGTAATTTGACTATATAAGTAACTGCGTTCTTTGATTGAACTGCATCCAATGTGATGATTTTTATGTGGTTTTTACTAAATTTGCTAAATTTTAATAAATTATGCTAAATTTGCTTTCCACATTCTGTTAGTAAGTGAAGTGACCATACTACTGCCATTCATATCAGTTCTCATAGAATCAGTTTGAGTATCAGTACAGGTTTTTAAGCAGATTCTTGATCCCATAGTTAATAAATATCACATTCAGAGTTTCAGAAGAAGCACTTATTTGTCTCTTGGGAGGTAGATCTGCTCCTGGGGTTAACCTCAATCGCTAATTATTCTTTAGTATTAATTTTTATTAATTTTATTTTAGCATTTTTTTATTTTATTTTAGCATAATTTAGTTTTTAATTTATTATTAATTCATTAATTTTAAACGGATATAATTTTTATAATTTCTTTAGTTTGTTTTTTTATTAATTTTCAATATTTACTTTAATTTTGGAAAATAAATTCTTGTTATTATAGCTATTATATATTTTATTCTTTCTTGCCTCCTCTCTTTCTGTAAATTGGCAACACTAATTGAGTGCTTCTTAAATAAGATAAACTTCAGTCTTTGCTTGTCTTCGGAGTGGCTCACATTGATGACGACGCTGTTCAATTGTAGTAGTGAATATTTATGATTTTGTGTGTTTTCTTTCGGTGAATTTCATGTATGTATATAATTTTTTCTATACTAACACAGAGAATTACAAAAAATATTCCTCACGTCATACTGAATATTTGTAGTGAATCATGAACCATATCTTTGGGATAAGAAAAGAATAATTAAACATAAAATTTAAATCCTTGATAGTCATTTAACTTTTGGGTTTTTATTTTAATGTGGCTATCGTAGGGACGTATTAAAAACTCTCTCATAAAGTGTGAACAAACTCATAGATCATCAATTTAATGATTTCATTCGTTTTATTCTGGCTATTTCTTCCTTATTTTCTCTTTTTCCACTGTTTTCAGACACCTACATTTGAGTTAACTTATTTTGGAACCGTTATTAATAATTTTTGAGCCATCAATATGCTAGTCTCTCTCTTTCTAGATATCATGAAGTTTCAAATTTCTATTTTTTGTCATTTTCATTTCTTACGTGTCCCGACAGACTGAACATTGTCACTTTCATGATAAAAATAAATAAGGAAGGGGGACGATTAACAATTTTTCTAAGCTGACTGTAGAAGAGGTAGTCATTTCTGCTGATATTCTTTGATATGTTTGTCATTGCAGTTTATTAAGAATAATTTGGGGACCCCTGTCATTTTAAAACCAATGCATTTTATAGCATTGTTTTATGACAGATTGGTTTTATAATAATAATTTCGTACAGTAAAAAAAATGTGGATTTTTTGAAAAACTCAATGTTATACCAAATAATCTCTTGCAGTAGAATATACTTTTTTTGTCCTCAGGTAATATATGTGTTACATGACTTTTACAGTTTTGTCTTTCGTCTAAAGCAGATCCAACATTTTTGTAAACCTTTGAGATTTCATTTTAGTAATTTTATTGCAAAGGTTTTGAAACCTACTTTTTTTCTTTCTGCTTGAGAATAGTACTCGTAGAAGGACTTTTTTAGCTAAATTTATATCCAGACACAACATTACCCATCGTTCACCAATTTAAAAAAAATTCTGCATAATCTACAAGGCAGTACCATCAAGATTGTTCTTCTTATAATAACAAGGTTATCTGTATATCCTTGCGTATCCTAACTTTGGTTGAGGACACTTCAGAAAATCATCCTTATATGGTCGCAATTTCAGTTGTGTAGATTCTATACTTAAACTACTTAGTCTTGTGTTACCTTGTTGCAACCCATTCTATACTTCTTGAATCTATAAATTTCTAATTTACTGGATACAAGGCATGTTTTCAAAATCTTCATTATCCACAATGAAGCCAAAAATGATTCCATTAATACTTAAGAACTTTTTTATTTTGAGAAACAAGAATTTTAGAGCTCATTCTAGAGATGTATGCTTCGAAAATTTGTTTAACTCTTTGTGAAATGTTCATTCATTAATAACTTATCATATAACTACAGATAGAACATAATGATGTTATTTTTGAGTAATATTTTTCTTTTACTTTCTTTTAAGTACATGAAATATTTGTAACAATACAATAGCTAGCAGACATTTTAAGAATATCAAATCACTGATGAAGTAAATTCAAATTAGTATTCGTTTTGTCATAAAAAAGAAGTAAAAGTATTTTTCCCATGCTTCAATATTACCCAAAACAATGGGATAATTAAATTATAATAAGGATTATATATCTAGCATTAAACTTTGTTAAATAATGTGACATCTAGACTGCCTACAACACTTTCATTAGGCAACCATACATCACACGCTAGAAAAAAATATACCCTTGTCTTGAATTTGCTGTTTTAGTTTTAAGAATTGAACCCTTTTACAGATCATATTAAATCAATGAAATATCTTCTTATTTCTTTTAACCTTTAAACAGCAATTATTTTTGACTCTATCTGATAAAAAACCTTTAAACCAATGTACAAAATGTCGAGTCACTTACACTTAACTTTGCTGTAAGTAATATAATATCCAACTCGTTAACATTCAATTGAGTTTTGATTTTATTTTCGCTATCACGTAGACATAATATCAAACATTTATATAATCAATAATGACTCATTCGTTTTAATGAGAATATAAGTACAGCAGGCCATTTTATTCTACGTTCAATTTTTAATTTTTGTAGCTATTTTACAATTGCCGTAATTAGAACTT
The DNA here is from genome assembly GCA_026182355.1 of Hermatobates lingyangjiaoensis. Classification (NCBI taxonomy): domain Eukaryota; kingdom Metazoa; phylum Arthropoda; class Insecta; order Hemiptera; family Hermatobatidae; genus Hermatobates; species Hermatobates lingyangjiaoensis. The sequence goes on along the minus strand of JAPFBL010001923.1, from coordinate 5,157,535 downwards.
TTCATTATTATTTAGATTACTAATTTCAGTCTAATTTTTTCCCCAAAATCACATTTTGCTCAAAGAAGTAACTTTTTCATAATGCAATATTGCCCAAAACAACAAGACAAATCTAGAACATAGGGTCATTTGTGTATAATATAAATTTGATTCAATAATGAATGATTAACAATAAATAATCAATTGATTTTTGGTTTAAATATGGATTGGATCCATCAAATGGTATGGCTTATAACATGCCCACAAACGTTTTTAGATACACGCCCACCCATACATACACAGAAATCAACAAAAAAAGGGGTCAACAATCAACTTTAGGGTCCTCAAATAAATGTTAATCCGTCAAATTTCAAAATCAAATTTTTCATGAGTACGACACTTTACTTTCAGTGAAATAAAATGTTGGAGCGGTTGATACTTAACTTCATTATCAGTAAACATAAGTTCAAACTCGTTGACAATCATTTGAGTTTTGATTTTATTTTATTATTATTTTAATATGGTTATTTTGTTGATGGTATATCAAGTTCTCTGGTATTGTACTATCAAATTTATAAAAAGCAATTTAAAGGTTTCATTTGTTTTATTGTGGCTACAGTCATTCGGTCCGTTGTAACTAATTTGAAATATTTGATCTTGAACAATCTGATATACTATGATTATTAGAATTGAAATGAAATTAAGAACTCAGTTCTTATGATTTGCCCATAGAACTCAGCTCATAGCTCAAAGAACTCAGTTCTATGAGCTTTGCACTCATCAAATCTGCAACCACATTACCACATCTGTAATACAGCTTCCCTTTGCCGTTTTTAAAATCAGCTGTACATTTTAATTTCTTAATTAAACTAATAATTTGTTCTTAGAGAGTACCTTTCACTTCTATTGGCTGTAGGTACGATTTGCCAAAAATATTTTATTTTCTTCGAAGTGTTGCCCTAAGCATTCACATAGAATGTGTTCAAGGTTTCCTCTTCTTCTAAACAGAGTATACATTTTTTATATGATGTTAACTACAGCTTGCATATGTAATAGTTAAGAAGATAATTTCTGGATAGATATTTTGGATATATTTATAAATCATTCCTTTGAATCTATAACATTTTCTTAAAAATGTAATTTTAGTTACAATTTAGCTTTTTAAACTAAATTAAACTCGTTTGTTTTAACTAAATTTGATCCACTTCTTTCTTTATTAATTGCACTTCTGAGAAAGCTTGGGTGTTTTGTGCCAAAGGACTACAGGCTGCACATGCTTTGTTTCCTTCCAATCTTTTCCAACCAGTTCACTACCTCATTCCCCTGTATTCTCTTCCATCCAGATGCCCACAGTAGAGTTAACTTATTTATACTTGTTTTATTATTAATATTTTGCCAATAAGTATATAAGACAAGAACTTTTTTTTTCAAAGTCAGGAAGCTTGTTTAAATCATTTATGATCACTTTGACATTCCCTTTCAACTTTTCTATGAGCCACATTGTTTTTGGCAACAAATGAGTCCAATATTAATGTTACATTCTTTTAAACTTTTGAAAACTTCATCTCTCATAGAAATCTTTCCATGTTTCACTGGTCTCAATAAACAGAAACTTAATATTTCTTAATGAAAGTATGTAAAAGGGGGACGTTTATTAAATTTTTTCTATGCTGTTGGCAAAACTGATGGCCACTGTAACATTTAAATTGATCGCAGCCCTTTTTTTCTATTTTTAATTTTATTACAGCATCTTCCACATTTTACTCGTATTACATGCATTATTTACAGTTTTTGTATGATAATTCATATTTTTATACTATAATAATACCATTATTTCTGTAAAATAAACACTTTTGTCATGTTAAATCAATGTCATAAAATAATAATATGAAGTTCCTCAGGTAATACATACGAGTACACGAAATGTCTTCCTATTAAAATATTTTTAAAGTTCAAACCTGTACAAAAATTTTACATATTTTTTATAATATTGTTTTGTGATGAATGAGGAAGGCTTAATAGGCCACTCCTCTCCACAAAGTAAAACTTTCCGAATAAGAGCCAGTCTTTCTGGATCCCTCCGACAACACTCATTCACCAAGTGTCCTGGAGATTGGGTTGTTTCCGCGTTACATGTACATGATAGGCTAGGAGCTATTTTAACTTGTTCAGATATTCTTTAAATGGCCAATGACCAGTCATATATTGGTATAGTTTAGAGTTTATTTCAAATGATTCATTGATAGTCTTTTTTGCATACTACGAGAATATTCCTAGTTAGAAGGCCTTTAGTACACTCCGCTCATATTTTTTCCCAATTGTGATGCTGTTTGCCTCACTTGCCTTTGCTTTGTGTAAGAAATGTGGTATTTTTCGCATTTGAAATCTAAGCTGTTGTCTTGGGCACCCTTTTTAGCTCTAGCATCCGCCAACTCATTCTCGGATGCTTCACTTTCGCGACACTTTTACTAAACGACCATCTTTCACTCTGGTAAGCATCATAAATTATTTAGCTGTTTGAAATTTGTTTATAGTTTTAAGATTTCTATATCCCTTGCATACAATAATAAGTCTCTAAAATACCTTCAACATTTTTTTTATTAAACATTAAAACAAATATCATAATTAATTTGACTGAATTATGTTATTTTTTAATTTCTAAGCAATGTAATCAAATCCAACAAATACAGCAGGTTTTCAATCATTCTATGTCAGTTTTTAATTTAAATAGCTACATTGCTTTTTTTCAGAAATCAGATTTTTATGAACATTGTTTCCCGGGAAACTAATTTTATTGCGGTCTCTATTGTTAGCTATTTAGTTAAAAAAAATGTTCTAAAATCATTTCTTGAGTCTTTACCTTGCAGCTGGTAAGATTCTTACACTCCTGTTTATGACGAGATTCAAAGTGTAGAAGTGAGTTCTGTTCATTCTATGCGTTCTTTGTACGTAATTTGACTTATTGTCCTTCCGGACCAAATATTTTTTGTTTTTAAATATATATATATATATATATATATAGTATTAGTATATATAGTATATATTATATATATATTATTATATATAGTATATATATATAGTAGTAGTAGAGTAGCAGTTTGCTTCTCAACGCGAGTACTTCGCACTTCTTTCCGATGACTACGGATGTCAAAATATCGAAGTGAGTTCCGTAGTGACTTTCTGTGTTCTTTCCTATGTGTTCAAGTTTATATATATATATATATATATATATATATGATAGTTCTTCAAAGTAAACTAAACCTCATCACACAATATTACATAATTACATTCTAAAAACTTTCGTTTAACCATCTCAGGTTAATGAAGGTAGACCATTGCTCTAGACCGTGCTCTGTGCCTCCTCCTCTTCTTCCTGATGATGGCTAAACCGAAAATTTCAGAGTGTAAATGAGTAATCCTATTTTTCAATTTTAGATCGATTTGGATATTTATTTTTTTTCATTTATTCAAGGATATATATATAGAATTTAGAAATGGGGCAAAGATTTCAACCAAGTAAAAGTTCTGGTCAGTTACACAATGAATAACGATATCTAGTCACCCTTATTAGGTTGTTCTTTGATCAGAAGATCGTAGACCCATTTTTGAATTTCTGACTGTCTTTTAGATTTTGATTTTTTTTTCATACGTTTATTGTTAAGTCCTGTTGTATAACATAATTTTTGGAGTCCTTTAACAATTTCAACCTGAATAATCCTCAAGACCATTCCTTGTCTTTCGATATTGTGGTGAATATCAAATCCATTGATTTTTATTTAAATTAAAACTACCTATTCAATTTTATGAAGAATATTTATATATTCAATTTTTACTAATATTTTTTTTGTTTTATATGCATGTATTTGTACTACATTATATCAAAGCTATATCCAACAATTTTGATATAGCTTTTATAAATTGGAAGAACTACTTTATTGTAAAAAACGCGTTTTGAACGAGACGAATTTCATTAAAAGAATACAACAGACAAGTAGAAAAGAGTGTTAACACAGAAGATGTTGAGTTTAATCATGTATGAGAGTAGTATATATAAATATATTCAGAAATGTCAAAAAGAACGCGACTCTTTTAAATGACAGTAGAGTGAAATACTTACCAGTTTGGTGATTTGTTTGATTATTTATATGTATTAGTATAAGTAGGCAGTAATTCTTCTTTTAAGCAAACAGTATTAAATTTTGCAGCAGACTCTGATTGACTAACCTTTTCCTGCCTGTCTCCAATTTACGTATTAATTTACGCTGGGTTGGCTCTAATCTCCATATTCAGTTGGCCAGATATTCACAATGCACTATCACTACAGAGTACTGTAATCCAAAGAAGGAAGGGAAGGAGTCGATTATACCAAACTAGAATTACCTTAGAACTATTTTTAACCACTGTAACTAAATTTTAAATTCTATAAATAAATGTTCAATTACTGCAACTAATTTAACACAAGCTTTCGATCTATACATAGGTCATCGTCTGGTTTCAATTTAAAAAGTGAACTAAATCTAAAATAAAAATAAAATAAATATATAGTATTTACTAAGTGCAAGCATAAGGCTTACTAACTGAAATATACCAGTAAGTGGGAAGGTCGGAGTGGAATAAACCAAAACCTGCTGGAACATTTGCCTCTCTCAGCAAGCCAGTATTACTCTAAGTATTTGACTATCTTCAAGTCACTTAAAATTCTTACAACTAAGCACTATATCAAAATCGCTATTCTGAATATTTAAGTTTGACTATAAATGCAAGATTATAATAATCAACTAACGTGTGCTCCTTTTAAGTGTTTTCTTCTGTGTAACTTAGCGTGTCGTGCCAGTAAATGGTTTCCTTTCACGCTCATATATATATATATATATATATATATATAATTCAATATAGAAAAAGAAACATAGAGAAATCAAAAGAACACACTTACAGACTCTAATTTTTGGTTTGAACCGTCTTCAGGAGAGATAAGAAAGAGAAACCAAGCGCACTGGTCCAGAGACGGTTGGAGACCAACAATGAAGGGCAACATTGTTGGTCTCCAACCGTCTCTGGACCAGTGCGCTTGGTTTCCCTCTCTTATCTCTCCTGAAGACGGTTCAAACCAAAAATTAGAGACTGTAAGTGTGTTCTTTTGATTTCTCTATGTTTCTTTTACTATATTGAACTATATTTGTCCGTTTTGGATCGTATTTCCAACGAAAAAATGTATATATATATATATATATATATGGTACAAACACGATTAAAAGAAAAGAACATGGAGAAACAAGAACAACAAAACTCACTCCAATATTTTGACCCTGTCATCAGAAGAAGGCATGGTCGAAATAATCAAACGTGTTTTGATGTCATATCTCTGTCCTTTTGTTTTAAACATTGATAAGTTGTTTTTATTGTTTCATGTTTTGAATATATACATAAATACCAATATATATAGAACAAAATATGGAAGTAAGTTATTTCAGTAATTTCTGCGTATCTTTTCTGCATACTTTGCCCTTTCGTCTTAGTTTATTACTTCTTTTCTATTATTCTATTACATATATATATGAAAATACTAAACAGTCCAAACCGGACGGATAAGTGAAAAAGACAACACATAAAAAATCAAGAACATATATATATATATATATATATATATATATATATATATAAAGATTTCACATAAACACGTGAAATAACAATCAATGATCAAACAGTTGGGTTTTTGACTCTGACGAAGACCGCTTGTTACGGTTGAAAGGTCTTAGTCTTGTTTTCCCATTTCATATTGTGGTTTGATCATTGATATATATTTATAGTTAATACGATCCAAGCCAACACATTTTCAGAAAAGTATATATTACACATTATTTGCTTCAAATAGTTATGGTTTCAAGAAAAAAGGATGTATATTTACTTGTGACACAAAGTTAGTAATTTACTGGTTCATAACTTCTTTTGACGAGTAGTGTTACAATTATTCATGTGATTAGTATGTTCAAAGAATTGGCGCACTTTTTTCATATTTACATTTTCAAATATTCAAAAGTAACTTTTGATTTGAATATACCAACTAAATGTTGAAGATAACACTTAGTAAGAGCTTTTGTGTCTCAGCCAACAGTTTTAAGATTGGTTGTTTTGGGTCATCTGTCCGTGTGTTTCTTCTGTCCTGAGTTTATGTATCTAAATTAAGATGGTGACAATAATCATAATGCACAGTACACATGTAGCAACAACTTTCAAATAAATATTTCAAATAATAAAAAAAAATTATTAAAATAAATAACTGAATAAAGTTTATTTAAAAAACCAATGAATGTGAAGCAAGCTATGACTTAGGGCTGTAAATTCTCTAGGAAGCTTAAATTGAATGAACATATTACACAAGTTAATGAATTGGACTTCAATGCTAAAGGAATTGAATTGCTTAAGTCTTATTCTTTAATGCTTATAATATATAATTCTCAGATTAAATAGTAGCTTTTTTTTAACTATTAAACAATAAATTAATATACTAGGAATAAATTTTCTAATAAAATTACCCTTAGGATGTTTACCCATAGATTAAAGATATATAAGTGAATAGACGAGACCGACTCTTTAATACCCAAAAGCAACATTGAGTTGATTTCATATTGAGTTTGTATTTCTAACTGATATATATATACTTTTTTTAGGATTGTGTGGAAAGTTCCTAGATTCGACGAATTGCTCTGAACACGAAGGTGAACTGTACTGCAAAAACTGTCATGGGCGTAAGTTCGGTCCAAAAGGTTATGGATTCGGTGGTGGAGCCGGCTGCCTTAGTATGGACAAGGGGGAACAATTCGGCAATACTGAAGCGTAAGTAAACTTCTTCAACTGTAATTCTTATATCTAGATAATGACGAAATTATTTCTAATGAATGAGAAATAAAAATTGTACTTAAACTAAGTATTTTATTAATATCATTATATAAAACTTTGTTATACAATGACTTATGATATCATACAAAAATGATATCATACACATTTCTTTATATAGAAAATGTACAAGCTAAAAATAATCAAAAAAAAAAAAAACAAAGTATGGAAAAATAGCAGTGCATTTTCCTTAAACCTATAGTAATGAGTTAATGAAAGGTAATGTACGAAAAATGAAGCAATAAGCTAATAATTACTTAAAATAGCAATGTTCTTATCATTTATTCGACAACAGTCCAGTAAGATAGGCTTTGTAATCGTTGATAATATGAAAACTTATGATAATAGACAATCTATTCTTCAGATTTACTGTCTTCACTGATTCGTTAGCTTTTAATTAAACTCTGTTTGGGTTGTATTACCTTGATAAATCGAATAGTGGGCAAATATGCTATGTGATTTGTGTAAAATAAACTTTATTATTTTTAATTCCCTTTTTTCCCCAATATAATTTGTATTATTGACCTTGTTTTTTCAATATTATTTTAGCAATACAAATTTAGTCTGATACTGAAACAGTTATTTTTACTTAATTCTATTGAAAAATAGAATAAATATTATTTATAGTAAGTATTTATAAACTGTTAAGATCATGTGTTTAAATAAAAAATTATGAAAAACCCAATAATTTGTATTTCTTCACAAGTAATATTAAAAAATTGAGTTTACTACTTTTAAAAACAATCTACTAAGTACATTTCAAAATTATTCTAAAAAAAATTAACAAGCCATTTTAAATTCTGAATGATAGAATTCCTTTCAACAGAGAGTTACAATTAAATTTAAATACGAAAAATAAGTTAAAAATATTAAATTGTTGGATTAGAAATTAATGTTAATTAGTTAATGTTAATGTTAACATTAATGTTAATTAGTTAAGAAAAATATTGTTTACCCATTACGATGTAATTAATAGTTCTAGATATACAGTTATTGTTAAATTATCAAGGAAGTAAGAATTTTCTGCATGGATAACAATTCATACAGTAGAAATTCATACATATATTTTAAGATATATGCTCTTATTAACATCTTTCTAGATCTTTAGAAACTTAACTACAGTCTTAAAGACACCTATTCGTGTAACTTGAAACGCATGCTTAAGTATTAGAAAAATATTTGTCCACTTCAAGTAGTAGTAAGCATTTATGTGTAAACGCACTTGCAAAACACAGTCTAACACTATCATCGAAATTAAACATTTCTATATGTTTTGTAATGAATTTACCAATATTCAGGTACTGTTGGGATATTTTAAGAGAATAAATTATAAAATTCATATAAATAAGAAATATTTTAGATTTGAAATTGATATAAATAAATATTACATGAATTTTAATGACTTTTTTTTTTCTTTTTGTTAATGAAAAATAAAAATATTAAAAATATTAGGCTCCTTAAGTTTGAATTTACTTTTTTTGAGTTTCATTGTCACTTAATTTATAATGCGTATTTTCATTTCATTTTGTAGCCCATAAATACAGATTTTAATTATTGCTTTATATTTTTATTTTAATGTAAGTAGTGTTTAGTAATCATGAAAAAAAAATCTGTTTTGAAATCTTAACAGATTTTGAGGCTCCCTGAGTACATATTTGAAGTTTTTTTTTAATGATATCTGTGTTTTCAAAAGTCTGTTGATATGCGGCAAGTTATACCGTATGGCAGATCAAATTGACATTATACCCAAAAATAGACCTAATATTGAACATCTACTGCATAGATTTTTGGTCAGTATTACATCATTAGAAAGCCACTTTATTGTCCACTTTATTGTCAATATGGACCTAAAAACGTGAAACATAGCTTAGATAAATCCCAAACTGTCTCTACTTGTCAGATTTGCTTGTATTCATCTAAAAAAAAATTAAGTGATATAACAATGATAAATTTTGTTCAATTGATAAATTTGCGACAACTACATTAAAATAAATTATTGATTTAACTGATTGAATAATAAATCCCAAAGATAAAAATTCGGCTACTTATATTAAAGTTAAGTGGACACTACCTCGATATTTTTACATATTGTTATTAATTGAGCTGTTCGAAAATAAACGTTTTACATTTTACAGTTCCAAATAATAAAAAATATTTATAGAATATAGAATGTTAATGTAATGTTATATATAATATATAACATATAATATATAATGTTATTGACTCCTGACGAACTGAATCAGCGACAGTAAACATACTATTCAAACATAGTGTTTGAAGAAATACTGTGAATAACATGAATTATACAAACCTATGTCATGTTTATTTTTCAATTTCAAAGTGTAAATCATTCTTGATTAATATGAACAAAACAATTTAGGCTCTTATTTACTTCTGCTAGTTCTGAAATCTCTTCAATGGTTTCCATAATTCATTCATATTTGGCTTCACATACGTGTATGAATAATGTGTGTAACTATTTGTTATTTCACTTTTGTTATTTCTTTGATTAACAGTATTTTTGTGGTTTATTATTATAAAATTAAAACTATAGAATTTTGTCTTCCTATATAGTAATAAACTAAATTGTATGGAAACTACAAATTTATCTGAATCTCTCAGAATTATACTTTTTATGATAGACTCGTTAAATAATTAACTATCTAAATACACAAAACTTATTAAGGCGACTTTTAATGAATGAATGAATGTAAGAGAATATTTGTATAAAAAAATATCCTTTCTGTCAAATAAGTATAGGACTCCCAAATGTCAGTTGACTATTTTATAAAATGTACCTTTTTGCTCATATATTCAATATTTTTTATATGAAATTAAATTATTATTATTTCGAAATATTTATATAAAAAGAATCTGATTGGATATATTTTCATATTATATATATATATATATATATATATATATATATATATATTTATATATATATATTTATATATATATATTTATATATATATATATATATATATATGAACATGAAGAACTGACCGAGTCCCGATAAACTTTAGTTTTTGTTTCAGTTCCACGGCCGATACTTTTATCAATATTTATATATATATAAGTTTATTTAAAGTGTTATCAGTCCTTTTGGATCGCCTTTCGTTTATCATATATATATATATATATATATATATATATATATATATATATTCAATAGAAAGACGATCCACAAAGAGCAACAGACGTTGTGGTTTGATCATTGATTGTTGTTTCACGTGTTTATGTGAAAACTTTGATATATAAATATATAAAAAGATTTCACATAAACACGTGAAATAACAATCAATGATCAAACCACAAATGAAATGGGAAAACAAGACTAAGATCTTTCAATCGTAACAAGCAGTCTTCGTCAGAGTCAAAAACCGAACTGAAACACTAGATGCACTACACATTTGGTGAGGGGTTGGGAAGAGTGGTATTTTAAAGAGTGAAAGCACTGGAAAGGACTAATGTCTAGAAAGGGATGTTTAGGGAAACAACGAAGTACAGTAAGAAAGAGTAAAAAACTATCTCCTAGCTGTTAACCCTCTTAGAAGAGGCTATTGCCCTCGTAACGAAAGTATCAAGTTTGAAGAGACCGTTACTAATGTTCTATTAAACCACTAATTTGATCTATTAAATTTAATTAGAGACGATTCAATATTTCTTAACCACATCGATTTTTCATAGGTAATAAATTTAACTCCCGTCTAATCAATATGATGATTTTTGTATGCAAGAATAAGGCGCTACTTTTTTCCTGTCTACTTATGTTGTATTGTTGTATTGGTGTAACCAACAGCTCGATACTTTCGTTACGAGAGCAGTAGCCTCTTCTAAGAGGGTTAACAGCTAGCGGATAGTTTTTTACTCTTTCTTACTGTACTCCTGTGTTTCCCCAAACATCCCTTTCTGGACATTAGTCCTTTCCTACGCTTTCACCCTTTAAAATACCACTCTTCCCTCCCACTCTTCTCAACTCCTCACCAGATGTGTCGTGCATCTAATGTTTCAGTTGGGTTTTTGACTCTGACGAAGACTGCTTCTAACGGTTGAAAGATCTTAGTCTTGTTTCCCCATTTCATTTGTGGTTTGATAATACAAATATATATATATATATATATATATATATAGTTCAAAAATAAACTAAAGAGACACAAACAATAGACAAGCACTCTTTCAATCATCAACAGAAATAAAGAAAAAAAACACATCATACTGCCGGAACGACGGTTAGCAACACGCTGTTTTGCCGCTATGTTTTAGAACTCTATTCTAGTGCACTTAGTTTATTTTTTGAACTTTTGTTGCCAGTTTATTTATTCAATTTTTCATTATGATTAATTAATAGATTTGTTTGTAATTTCAAACTTATTATTATTATTAAATATTAGGACTTATAAATATTAAATTGCTGGTGTTTTAGTAGTACTATATTAATTTTATAAATACGAGTATGTTCAGTAGCTTTCATTCAGTTATTACAGTTAACGTCTTCTCTAGAAAAAGAGAAAAGACGTAATTGTAAACAAAAAATAATAATTTATAATGTATGTATACATTGAAATATATAGAGAAAAAAACAATAAACTGACAAAAACATACTTGACTGTATTTGCCATATAAACACTGGGCAGATTGAAGAAGTTTAACAATAGGAATTTAGTTGAGACGTAATCTATCAAGGAAATACTGACTGGGCATACAGCCAACTTATTTACCAAATGAATAAATGTGCTCTAAAACCCCTGCCAGAGGTAAAGTAAGGGATGTAATTAGTTCCTTTTGAACTAAACTCGATAATCAGAAAAAAGGCAGACATTAAGCGAAGATAACAGCAGAAGACCCAGAGCTTTTAAATGATATGATTGAGAATCGGAAAAGCAGTATGTTTTCAGCAAGAGAATGAATCAAATGATGAAGAATACAGAAACACTAGTCTGTTGTATACTACCTGAGAGGTATGATCCAAGAATTGTTCCCCATATATTTGTAAATTCTAATTGAACTAAACGTCAAATTCACAAAATTTGTTATTTACAATATTAATTGTAATAGAGTTTATTAATAGAATAGCTGTAATAAAATGGGGCAGTTCTGAGTATTACCAAGTACGAAATACAAACAGTATGTACGACCAGTCCTAGAACACGGGTAAAGACTGCAGCTAACCGCAATGAAAACGACTACTGAAATCCTTGATAGTTAAGTATTTCAGCAGATACAGCAAACGGAAAGACTTTCTTTAACAAAATTTCAGATCGAGACATGGCTCTTCTTTATTACAAGCGAACAAGATTCTTTATACCTTTCTGAAAGTCTTAGCAGATCGCAGCATGCATGGCGGGAAATATATGTCTACAAATAGGCTGTCCACTTAAAAATATTTATAAAGATAGTAAGGTTAAATGGTTAACCGTATAATAGTACGGAGATGCCGTTGATTCAACACTTTATTAGAGTAGTAGAAAGTTTATTAAAATCATCTTGAATTATGGGAATAGATAGATAAAAGAATTGAGTTTAAGAACACATGAATTTAAAACCAATACTCCCGGAGAGTGAAATACGTACTTCGATAGCGGGTATATATACCAAGGTCTTTTTATAGAAACTAATGAACTAAAAATTTTTAGCGTCAGAACATGAAATTTTTGTGCAAAGTCAATGCTACAAAGGATTTTGACTTTAGACTGTAAACTATGCACTGGACTAGACTAAGGCGTTCCTTATAACTCATGAGCTGCTATTTTATCAGTTACTAATAATGGTGCTCCTAAAACAATAGACATAAACAAAGCAGTAAAGCATCTTCACAGCTTTATAGTATGTAAATAAGAAGTCTTATTCCTCTGGCAAGTATTATTTTAGGGAATGAAGTTTGTCTATCATTTAGTCTATCACATAGAAAAGCATTAATATTAAAACTGTAAAAAAAAGGACAAACAAATTTAGAAGAAAAACAGAGAAAAATTAGTTTCTTCTAAATTAAAAAGTATCTACTAACTAGCGACGTTCCGTCATCATGGTAAATTTTCAAGCGCTGACTGTTCACGATTTCCCACCCACCACCATGAATCGGATAGGAATAATTATTCAACATGATGCATCCACTTTGCGAACTTATGCAAAGTTATAAACCAACTTTTTTCGAAACAAGCTATGACTACAGGCATTCACTATATATGATGCAGTAATCAGCTACTGCTTATTTCTTAAACGATCACATCTTCTAATTCCCATATAAATTACTTTCACTTAATTGTTTTTTTTAATGGTTACACTTTTCACTAGAGTAAAAAAAAATATTTTTATTTTGTTGTCTTTGTTATTTTAAAATAACATTACCTAATCATAATGACAATATATAACAGTTATATATTAAATAGGATTGTTTTTGAATTAATGAAAGCTTAAGAACTAAGAAAATGATAAATAAATTAAATGAAACCAATATCGAAATATAGACAAGAATTTATTATTCTTTGTTGTGTTACCTTCTTTGTGAATCAATTTATTTTTCTATTCCATCGTTTCAATTTTGACATATATATATATATATATAAAGATTTCACATAAACACGTGAAATAACAATCAATGATCAAACCACAATATGAAATGGGAAAATAAGTCTTGTTTTCCCATTTCATATCGTAGTTTGATCATTGATATATATATATATATATATATATATATATATATATATATATATATATATATATATATCTTATATATATAAACCATCAGGAGCAATGGTTATTTTAAAGAGACAGTTAGTTCTTTTTTTGTTGAAATTGTCCTTCAAAATTGTAGTTGTAATTTATTTGTATGTTAAATTGACTACAATTAGATCATTTCCTTAAAATAAACTGAAAACTAGTTCTATAAACTCGTTTCAACAACGAATAAATTTTCGAATTTCTTCTTCATTTTATATATATCTCTCTTCTATTCGAGTTTCAAAACGTTTCTCTAACATCAAAAATATTGTTATAATATTAATAATAAATCACAGAAATTTGTTGGCCAATTGTGATAGGAACATTGCTTTAAAAAAAAAATATTTTTTATCCCTCCTTCACCCGAATTATTTTTTTTTTCGTTTCTGTTGCCAGTAAATAAACATGGAGAAGTCACCAGAGCCACGCTCCGAATTAACCCCCACCAAACCACATTTTTTTTAACCACAATATAAAAATAGATCTATTGTTATATTTTTCTAGTTATGAATGAAATTACTTGGTTTTGTTCAATTGATTCTGTTATTGACGATAAGAGATATTGTATTCCATGGGGTTCCAAATTTATTTATGTAAATGATAATAATAAAGTTGGATAAAATGAAGTCTGTATTTTTTGATAACCTCCAGTTAAAATGAAAACTGCTCAGTTTATTTGATTTCTTTAAAAAAAAAAATTTTTTTTTAAATAAAAAAGAAAAATATTCATTTAGTCGTATATATATATATAGAATTGTAAATTTATGTACAGAAAATTGTAACTAAACAAAGATTGAAATAGAAAGTGCTTCATTACATCGCTTCTTTCGCTTACCAAAGCTTACTGCAAACGAATTCTGTTGTCAATTTTGCTTGATAACAAATCATGCTTTTAAAAATTTACTATATATAAATATATATATAAATTAAAATTTTTGTTCATCATTCAATCACGAAGAATCTGGTTCATTTATTTTTAAACCTTATTAGAACTTGTATGTTTTATCACTGCTTGCGATTGTTATATTCCATATTGTGAACTTTGGTAAACGATTCAGCGATGGCAAAATATTTCAAAATTTCAATAATTAGTTATGGAGCCGTAATGTGGGATGGTGCTTCTGTCTCCCAAAACAGATATCCAAGGAAAAATCTGGTGAGAGTCAGATATGATTCGCAGGCAATGCATGGCTACCGCTAGCGCTATTTTAATGAAGGATTTCCCTTCTATTTCTCCTTCTTTTATGCTTGTAAAAACATAATCAGCAATTAACCTTCTTTTAATTGCAGTCATATAGTAACCAATCTATACACCGATTTTTAATTGATTATTATTTAGTTGTTTTTTTTTTATTTATTGGTACAAAACTCCTTTATTAGTGTATATATATATATTGTTTGTCAGTCTTCTGATCATATATCTGACCAAACTTATCGTTGTTTAACCGAGGAAACTTATATAAAATGTAACCATTTATTTTTCCATTCCAATATGATTTATTATTAATAGGAATGAGGAAAATGCCTGCCAAATTACATTTTTCAATTTATATCAAACACTTCACATTAAGAGTATTTCCAAACTTTGTTATCTGTGGCTGCTGAATAAATGTCAAAGGTTTTCGCCAGCTTCCTGCAATTAATCGCTCTACTTTTGTGCTTAATATAGTGTATTTATTGAAGAAAATATATTTCATCAACTAGTTTATTAACTGTAGATTAAATTAAATATGCTTTATATCAATAGACTTTTGTTATTTAGAGGTGTTTTTTTTTATATTTAACAAATCTGTTGTTTAAATTTCTGTTGAACTTAACATTGTAAAATATTTAATTTTGTTTGTATATTCTACTTAGTATGTATAACTGATTTTATATAGATTCTTTTAATCCAAAATTCCTACGTAATTATTCAACTTCCTTAACAAGTCTTTTAATATAAAAAGATAAATATATATATATATAAGAGCTAATACACTGAAATATTATAATTATTTGATTTTTTTTTCAAATACTAATGGCTACTTTATTTATTTAGGACTAAAGCAACATCAGCAATGCCTGTTAGAGCTGTAGCAAAGGCTCCCGAAGGCGAGGGTTGCCCAAGATGTGGAGGGTACGTCTATGCTGCTGAACAAATGCTGGCTAGAGGCAAGGTAAATACATTGCATCACGCGCTTAAATTAGTTGTTTTAAACTTAAAAAAATTTTAAAATAAATTTGCTCAAAATCCTGACCAGTAAAATAACATACAGTTTATATGTTATTTGACTAGTTTTTTTAATATTACTCAAATTATTTAATTATTATTTAAATAATTATTCTAAAACCCTATACATGCATTAAATCAAATAAATCATTTCTAAATTCTAAAGTAAAATAATATATTTATGATTTCTTAATGGTGTAGAAAGCCAGAAACTCAAAAGTGTATAATAATGCTTGTCATTATTGTATGTTTATAGTATACTATAGTAAGAAAGTTTAAAAGAAACACAGTTCTTTTTTGTAGTAATTGTTAATTGATAGTATTTCATTTTACAACATTAAAAATAGCCTTTTATCAGAAATACTTAAATGATTTTTATGCAATGTTTAAGTTTGTAGTAGATGTTATATTGTTTTATTTACATTATTTATTTAATATTTAACAAAGTATTTTCCTTTAAACCTCTTATAATATATTTATAAGATGATTGATCAAATCATGAGAACTGTACCAAATGAAATTTAAGTATATTTCACAAACAGTTTGAAACATTTTTGTTTTTTTTTTCAAATAATTAGTTTTATTGTTGAGTGAATTTATGAGTCTGTTAGAGATGGGGTAGGTAACCCTAAGATGCATGCCAAAAACAGCCTGCCAACAGTTTTTTTTTATCACTTTTCCCACTGAGTAGGCTAACAGATTTCACAAGTAACTCATTCATTCAATTTTTCATTCAATATTATTTTGACATGAACTATTTGTTATCTCTTATGATTCATTAGATGTCACAAAAATTGTTGATGGTGTTTAAAAAAATTCAAAATTTTAATTACTAAAAAAAAAATAATAAAGAAGGAAATATTGTTTACTATATAAATAGTTTTACATTTTAAAATTCATTGTATATGAAAAATTAATATATTTAA
This sequence comes from Hermatobates lingyangjiaoensis, assembly GCA_026182355.1. Taxonomy (NCBI): domain Eukaryota; kingdom Metazoa; phylum Arthropoda; class Insecta; order Hemiptera; family Hermatobatidae; genus Hermatobates; species Hermatobates lingyangjiaoensis. The sequence continues at coordinate 5,140,807 of JAPFBL010001923.1, read as the reverse complement.
TATATATATTTTTTGTTCGTATGTTTGACTATAGTAAATATTATATTTAATCAACTTTTTTATTAATTTGCTGTTACTTTTTATCCTTAAAAAAATATTGTAACTTAAACAAAACTGTTTAAATAACACTATATTTTGTTATATAAGGAAAAAACTTTGATTATTAAGTGGGAAAAAATCAGAGAAAGCAGTTGGCCAACTTTGACACGTTCCAAAGGCTGTCTACTTCTTATGTTAGAGAACTTAAAGATATAATAAGACTGATTATTTGATTAAAAATTATAAAAAAAAATAAATTATTTTGAAAAACATTAGAAATAGGAGTGTTTACTCATTAGGGATGGCATAGAAGCTGTTTTAATTGCATCCGTTGCAAGAGAACTCTAGACGCTTATGAACATTGCGATGGTCCAGATAGAGAGATTTACTGTAGATGTAAGTCAACAGGAGTTTACTATGCAGTAACACTTGAATAAGTCAAGTATCTTTTTTTTTAATATATTTTTAACTAGTTATCAGCATCTGAAACTGTAGATGTGTTACCCTGTCGTGTTTTGCATGTGCATGATTGCAGGCCTGGCATAGGGAATGTTTCAAGTGTGCTGAGTGTTCGAAACGACTGGATTCTGTTAACTGTTGCGAAGGACCTGATAAGGATATTTATTGCAAAGGTACCTATTATTTTTTTCCTCTCCAAACTGAGATAAAATAATAATAGATAAAATGTATGATAATTTTATATAAATTTCAAAAAAAGTGATAATTAGAACAGATTACATAGCAAACAACTATATTTTGGAACATATATCTATCACAAATCGTTTAATATTGGTATAAATAATTGAGTCCTTAAGAAGTCAATGTGATTATGTTCTTATAATAACAATTAATAATGAGTTAAATGTGTGTTAAATGATAGTACTGTATTTCAAAAAAATTTTTGAATATATTTAAAGATATTCAGTAATCGATTGTTTTAAGATCTGTTAGCATTTTGGCAGTAGCTTCTACAAATAAATCAATTATGTTCAGTATATATAAATTTAAATGAAAATTTAATACATAGTAAATATAAAAATAAAAAGAAAACTTAACAAAGAACATCACAGATTATACTCACTTTTCAATTTGCACCATTGCGATGGTCCTAATATTGAAAAGTGAGTTTAATCTTTGAGTGAGTACTTATATATATACTTATATAAGTTATTTTAATATATTAACTTATTGATTAATTAATTATCAATTAATTTATATAAAATTAATTTAAAAACTGAAATAGTTAATAAATTTATTTAGAGAGAACTTTTAGTTGCTGTCTATTAATGTTGGTGAATGTATGATGTAATATTAGCCTATTAATAACTATAGAATACGATCTATTGTGTTCTTTCCGTTCAATGAACTCTCAACGCGGTGATTAATTGTACAAAGTAACTCTGTTACTCCTTTGGGCTCTCAACTATTATCAGAATATTTGGAAATCTATTTTACGTTATAGACTTAATCATACTGGCTTTTGAGTGGACCATATTATACAATCATTTAATACAAATATTTGGTGAAAAAACAATCAGCATAATATTTCTTTATAACTAAATACTTTAATTTTTTAACATAAGTTGTGTTCGTAAAAACATTAAAATATATTCATTAAAATGATTTTAACCTAATTTTCATCAATTCAGAATTATTAAATGTATCTTTACAATTAAACTTAACAAAGAAAAGTATGTAATGCAGACATAATGTGATTGAAAGTGCCAATTTTTATAATTTTAAAAGAAATAAATGGGAAAAAGGGCTAATTATTGTGAATATTATTAAAAACGAAAAAAATGCAAAATGTGTCTGAGTTTGTTGATTTAGTAGGTAAAATATGAAAAATAATTTCATTTTAAGATATAATAAATAATAATATTTATATTTCAGGATTATAAATGTTCTATTAAAAAAAAAAACACTGAGAAAAATCATCTAGTATATTCCCCAAAAGGTGTTTTTTATCAAAGGGCATGCTTTTAATTTGAATTGGATGAATATTATTTTGTTGTTCCTTTTTTCAATCATGAATTGTTAAAGTTTAATGTTTAAACAAAAGTGATTTGTATAACATAAAATAAAATCTGGCTCAGAATGATTTAAAATTAACCATTTGAACTATAAATAGCAATTTCAGTCAGCCAGATTCTATTATTAATGCATAAAACTACTTAACCTTTAACATTAGATATAATGGGTATGATTAATATGTGTCTTATGTCATATGTGTTTGTTTTAAAAAAAAATCTGGGAATTGATGTCGATATGTGACTATGAACTTGGTGTTTTATGCATGCTCTAATTCTTTACAGTTTGCTATGGGAAGAGATTTGGCCCCAAGGGCTATGGATACGGACAAGGTGGTGGTGCATTGCAGAGTGATGCTATCCCCAACGGGTACCTCACTTTGATTCTAAAATGTCGAATACTACTTTGGTGCTCATTTCCTCTCTTAGTTAAAAATACCTTTAATTTTGTTTTTACTTTTGATGACCATGAAAGCACGATATATATTTTTTGATGGCACATTTACATAACAAATAATTAATAGAGGTACCTCTGATTATTAATTATTTGGCTAATAAAATTACAACTCCTACAAAAAAATATAAAGAAGTGAAATAACGTTTTTTTATTGTTTTGAGTTAAAACAATTTTTTCTGGTACAACATCACACTGGATTACATTAGTAAAATAATAACTTTCACTAATTAACAAACAAAGGATAAATGAACAAAGGAGTACTAGACCTTATTATATCTTCAAAATGCTAAAGCAGTTAACAAAATAAACTCAGAAAAGTAGGTATCTATCTGATAAAATTTATTAAACATTTTATATATTTTATAAATATATTTTAATAAAAGATCCGAAAGTTAAAATCAAAGTTAGTATTACTGTTACTCCGAAAGGTGAAATAAATACCATAGGTTCTCCGGAAAATAGTATTTATTTTTCAATTAAAAAAGTACTAAAGAATTTAAGAAAAAACTGTACTTAATAAAAATGTTTGCATCCTCGGTGGATTAAAGAGTTTAGTCACTAAACTCATCCAAGGAGGCGTGGATTCCCCTTAACCTTGGTTGTTTATGTTGTCATGATATCAATGTCTGATTATTTCAGATGGCGTTAATAACTGTAGATGTTGATACTTCTACTAAATAAAAAAAAAATTGATATAACAAAGTAGGTGACAGCAGATACATCTCTGCATAGTCGCCACTATTATTTAGACCAACTCAACCTTTGTTTTGCTTGTAGACTCCGAGAGCAATGTTATCTTTGGATCCCATATGACTTAAAATATTTTTTTCTAGGTAGTCTAGCAATAAAACAATCTTTCTAAATTTTTAAAATTGTTTAAATCTTTTTTAGATGAAAAAAATTATTGTTTAATATTGTACAAAGTTTATGGAAATAATTTGTTATAAAGTTAGATATGAATATAGCAAAGAAAAATTAATTTTTAAATAATAGTATATTAAAAATATTATAGTTCAAATGTATATTTATTTAGAATTTAATTATATTTAAAATAATCTATATTATAATTAAAATATTAATTATTATAAAATTATTATTATAATTATTAAAATAATGAGGAGATTGCGCCTGCTGTTTTAATGTAATGTTCGAACATTATAACGGCTGGTTTGCAACGTTATAGATATATTTATTGTTAAAGTTATGATATATAGATATCAATAAATGGGTATATAAATTTTATATGTGCAATGAACAGCGTGCCTGTCATTCACCCCTTAAATTGTTACTTTTACTCGTTGACCACCTTTTAATCTTCTATAAATCTGTGTACCACGTTAAGAAACCCTAATTTAATTGAGTTTAAACTTTGCCATATTTTTTATGAGCTTTTTTATCCTTACCTGATAATATGAAATATACTAACCCCTTCATTCATTGATAGTAATTTTCATCAAGTCTTTCAATTTCGTAATACAATTAATTTTTTGTAATTGATCAATTGTTAGGACTGATCTGGCATCAGCATTTTCTACTCACAGTGGAAGTCAAATTAATTATAAGCTGTTTTTCAGTCCTGAAATTGTCATAAAAAAGAATAGTGACACTTTCCCTTTCCTTGTCAACGTTTCGACACTATCATCTAAAACATAATTTTGTTCAAAATGCTAACAAAATAAAGTCAGAAAAGTAGGTATCTTTCAATAAAATTTATTAAACATGTTGTATATTTTATAAATATATTTTAATAAAAGATCCGAAAGTTAAAAATTGGTGGTGATTTCATTTAAAAAATAAAATAATGAGAAAACCTATTCTCAATAAGAAAAATTCACTCTCAAAAGTAGATATACAATTAAGACTAGAGAATGGAGAATTTTACTAGTACAGAAAATTACATAAATTAGAAATACTTTCCTGATAGTTCTTTTATTAGTAATATTTGCCTAAAATAAAACATACAACATTTTTTTCTGTTTAGAAATGACAAAATACATCAGAGTACTCATTCGTGCTTTATGGGATTCTTTATTTTCAAAAATATTTCTTATTTTTATTTCGTTTTTAAGAATTATTTATTATTAGAGTTTCGACTATGATCATAAAGCTCAAATAAACGAAGTTTTATTTCAGCACCAAATTTTTTTTATTAATATCATCAGAATTGCCTATCTTTTCCCATCAGAGTTGGCATGAGAAAATGAGCACAAAGGTAGTTAGTCTTATAATATTCTTGTACATGTTTTTTCTTCATAGTGTGCTACGCGAAAAAGTTTGGTCCAAGAGGGGTGGGGTTTGGAGGGTCTGCTATTGGACTAACTTCCGATATCCATGACGACAGGTAGATGGAAAGTGATGTTTCCTTATATGCCATGGTCCAATAATCCTTTGTGACTAACTCCGAATGTAGTCCGAATGTATTGGTATTGCTAGAGAGGTTCTTAAACAAAAAGAGAAAAATGAACCGGACCGTTCTTTTACTTAACTAAATCATACACAAAAATAATTATTTTTTAAACAGAAGCATGAAAAGTTATCATAAACTTATCTGAAAAGGGAATGAAAGAAGAGAGATGCTTTTTCCCATACTTTATTCAGGGAACCACTATTGATTTGATAGAAACCAATAAAGAGCTAAGAGGAGGAGATAATACCAGTCTCGCTTCAATGTCTGTCTGAAATACCTTCATAGAGACGTGTTGAAGTTTTGTCATGGCATTATAGCTACTTGACTTTCGGAAGTAATAATTAGTGAAAAGTTAAACAACTTATAAATCATTGATGCCTCATAACTAAATAATCTTCTTGTCAGAATTTCAAAGAGAATTAATTAAAAACCGTTAAGTGGTTTACACTCAACTAATCAGTATTTAAGTTTATAATTTGCTTCATCGTTAAAATTATGTTCCCTAAAAAATTTCTAAACTTTAGACCCTTGACTACCAAGCTATATTTTATTGTTCGTTCTCTTCAGAATTCTGACAAGGCTGATATAAATTAAATCCGTAATTAGTATAGATTTTTTGGAACTCTTTATACATTACTATACAATACAAAAAAAGTTAATAATTAATTTTGAATAAAGCTTTTCTGAAATTTATAAAATCAATTATGTGGGGAAAAAATATGAAAAAAATAAATAACATCTGGGTCTACAACTTAATTCAAAAAATTAGTTCGGTGATTTTTTTTTTTTTACAAACTATGTATATAGCTGTAATTCTTTCATGTTAAAGGAGTAAAGCTAATTATTAAGATATTTGTTTAACATTTTAAATGCAACAGCGACTGCCACTGAAGTTCTGTAACATTACGATTGGACCAAAATTCAAACCTTTCAACTTCAAGGACAATTATGTAAGGTTGATAGAAATTCTTGGATATAGTTTTGAATTAACCAGAATATTGGTTTTAAACATGAATGAAATCAGGTGAATCCTGAAATTTCAGCTTTGTATAATTGATTTGTTTTTTTTTTTAAGTCAGTGCAAGTAAAATATTGGATTGAGGTATTATCAAGAATATTACATGGAAATATATTCTGTATTCCATTGATTTATTTACATTTTTACTTCTCTAGCATGACCAAATGTTTCACCTGCATCTATTAATATATACTTCCTATGTTTGACAAATTTAAGAGAATTCATTTTTATGTGCAAAGTCTGTGAATTATTATTACCATTCCTTGGATGCTCCTTAGTTCAGAAAGTTATTTTTTTTTATTTCTCTTCAAAGACCCAAATCCCTCTTTGTGTGACTACATCCCATATTTATTTTAACCTGGCACACCATAATGTATTTGTGTATGGTCTTCCATTTTTTTAATTTTTTATCTTAAGTTTTTGCAGTTTTTTTCTTCATAATTACAAATAATTATGTTATTTATAAAAAAACTACGATATTTTTTTATAAGATATTACCAATTAAATACAGGTATATTATTTTAAAGTAATTTTAATAAATAATATCAAATCCAATCATTAGTGCATTATTTTACACTCTCAAACAGAAGATATTATAAGTATATAATAATTATATTATATAACATAATACAATTTTGAAGTTAGAAATTGGGGGAGTATTAATTATTTTTTTCCTAAAGTAATTTTTTAACTATGTAATTAATAATTAAATAACAAACCTTATTTACATAATAAAGTTATTAAAACAAAGAATTATTTTTAAATATTCACTGGTATAGTCTTAACAAACATAGACAGAAATAAAAACTCTATTATTTCATGTTTGAACGAAAATAAAGTGGTCTATGAAATGATAAATTACATATATTTTTTTTATTATTTATATCAGTTAGTTCCGTAATTATTACAACTGTTCTATGAAATAAGTAATTTGAACTTTTGAAAAAAACATTGGAGAGCAGCAAACAAAAAATTCAGATTAAGCACATCATTAAAAATTAAATAAATAACTTATATGTTATTTGCATAATTCAGTAAATTCATTTATTTTAATCATTAAAACGAAGCATTATTTTTGAATACTTCCCCCTATTATCTCGAAAAATCAGAAAAAAAAATAAAAACCTATTAGACCATGTTTGTTGAAGAAAGAATGTATTAAGCAAAACAACATAGTTAATAATTTACATATTTGCAATTATATCAGTCCATTAATGATTAATATTTGTTTATCAAAAAAACAGAAGTTCTGATAAGAACATTAAAGAAGAGCAAAAAAGGAGGGATTAGGCAAAATCCTTGAAAATTCGTATGAACAAAAGCTTTTGATTAAATGTATTGAATATAGTGGATGTTAATGTATTTTATTTTGAATTTCAGTGAGGTTCCAGCTCTTCGGACAACTGTCATTGATACAGCCATAATAAAGGCCCCTCCAGGACAAGGTTGTCCTCGATGTGGAGGAGTTGTTTTTGCTGCTGAACAAGTTCTAGCAAAAGGAAGGGTAATTATAATTTTCTCCATAAATGATACTTTCAAATGGATCAATATTTCATAAATCTGTTATTAATAAATCTGTTATTAATCCTGTAAAGCTTACTGTTTCGGTTAATCAGGACTTATTTTAGAGTTTTTTAGGTCTTATATAATACCTTAATTTTATTAAGGTATTAGCCATATCGATGTTACTCGATAAGTTAGTAACAAAGTAATTATTATTACTTTGTTACTAACTTATAGAATAATAATTATATTACTATATTTATATAATAAAGAGGACCAATCAATGGAATGAACCACAGTTTTGTCCCTTGTAAATTCCAAAAGGCGTAAAGCCTCTCTCTATAAGAGTGGATGTTTGAAAAAAAATCCCTTCAATCAATCAAAATTTTATTAGGAAGTATGTTCCTATGTATGTTATCAATCTAATTCAGAGAACATTCAAAATTTAAATTCAAGAACGAAATTTTTCACTAATTAAATTGTTGTGTTTGTAATATAATTTATTTATAATTGTTGTTTTCTTTTCCAGGAATGGCACCGAAAATGCTTTAAGTGTCGCGATTGTAATAAAACTCTTGACTCTATTATTGCTTGCGATGGGCCTGACAAGGATGTTTATTGTAAAACATGTTATGGAAAGAAGTGGGGTCCTCACGGTTATGGCTTTGCATGCGGATCCGGTTTCCTTCAGACAGATGGTTTAACGTAAGATAATTTTTTCATTTACTTAATAGAATAAGAAGAGCATTTTCAAATTTTAAAAAAAAAATTGAGACCTTCAGAATAATCATAATTTTTTTTTCTAGCATTGTAATGTTCATAGTTTAAAACATCATAAGATGATATGAAATGAAAACATTTTTTCCGACATTATAGAGCTTCCTTCTGTGCGAATTATATTCATAATAATTTAACACATAAAGAAACTAGTGTAATTTGAAAGCAACATTTCTATATGTGATTTCTGTTCTTTGAGTAATCAATAACCTCTAACTCCGTGGTTACGGGTCATATCCTTCTTCTTCTACTTCATAGGCCGGAGGTACATATTGTAAGTAGGCCTCTGAAGTATACGCGAACCGAAGTTGCCTGCATATCTTTAGATTTTTAACTTAAATTTCACTGACTTAAGTTTAATTTTTAACATAGATAACTACTCATTAATTTAACCCAGTAACTAAGTAATTCTTGCAGTCTCTGACTTATCAATAGATAAGTACTGATTAAATTTATTTATAGCTTAATGTTAATGGCAGAGGTAGGGACACCAAAGACCTAGCCAGTATGTCACCAAGTGGGCCACTTTTTGCCAACCCCGGCAAATTCTCATTGCACCAGTTATAACCAAACTAGCTAAACGCTGAGTTTTGGCTAGTTGTCCCCCCTATACACTCTTCCTTACTTCTTGCCACTATAAAATAGAGTTGTAGAGTAGTCTCGGTTTTATAACAGCTAGAAAAATTCAAGTCATCACCTTTGGCTTCAGGCCTCATGTTTTACCCACTACACGCCTCAACCTGCCAGAAGATTTTTGTAGCCTATTCTACTGCATTGTTGATGTGTAGTTTCCAAATTAGTTTCTTATCTAAAAAAACACGAAGATATTCAATATGTTCAGAAAAATTTAATTATTTTTCTAACATTCTTGGGGCTTTAAAACCCTGTCTCTTCATAGTAAAAAGTATTAGGCTCTTCTTCTTAGGATTAGCAGTCAATCCCACTCTTTGACACCATTAAATATCAGCTTATATTCACTTTTAGATTAACTTTCTAAACCAACTCAAATTTATTTTGTAGTGAGGAAGAGATATCGCAGTCAAGGCCATTTTACAATCCTGACACGACGTCTATTTTGGCCCCTCCTGGTCAAGGATGTCCTCGATGTGGAGGAATGGTTTATGCTGCGGAACAGCAGTTGGCTAAAGGCACTGTGAGTATTAGTTAATTTATCATCACTAATTCGTGTAAGATAATTTGTTTCCTCTATTACTTCCTTCAGTTTTTAACTCTACAATATATATATATATATATATATATATATATATTAATAACATGCTTAAAAGAAGGACTGCTTCCAAATTTTACAAACATATATATATATATATATATATATATATATATATATATAAAAAGATTTGACATAAATACGTGAAATAACAATCAATGATCAAACCACAATATGAAATGGGAAAACAAGTTGGGTTTTTGACTTTGACGAAGACCGGTTGTTACGGTTGAGCGATCGTAGTCTTTTTTTTTACTGTGGTTTAGACGTTCTTTTTTATTGCATGTGTTTACCATCTTGTCATTGGTATGTATATATATATATATACTCCTGTGCAAAATTATCGCACCACTTTAAATTTTTGGATTTTTGTAGATAATTGTTGAATTCTGTTTTACTTTTTATTCAAAAGTGATCATTTTCAATTAATCAAAGCAGTTTTTAGCAATTTTGAGCGTAAAGAACCAATTTAATTTAGAAAAAGTTTGTATCTTTTTAAAAGTAGGTTAACGCGACATTCGTTAGTAATGCATTGAAGGATGATAGAGACAAATAATGACGTCACCTTGCAACGTGGCCTTAGTTTAGTACTTAGTAGGTCCTCCTCTTGAGGAAATGACAGCTCGGATCCGCCTGGGAAGGCTTTCGATGAGACTGCCAATCATCTCTTGCTCCACGTTGTCCCATTCTGTCACAGCTGCATGCTCCAACTGGTCAAGTGTCTCTGGAGGGGGCTGACGAGCTCGAATTCTTCTTTTTAACAGGTCCCACACATGTTCAATTGGATTTAGATCCGGACTTCTGGCTGGCCAGTCCATAACATTAATACCCACATCACTGAGGTAGGAGGTAACCTCTCGGCAGGTGTGGGGACGGGCATTGTCCTGCATTAGGATGAATTTCTTTCCGATGTAAGGGGCGAAAGGTGTCACGTGATCTTGCAGAATGGTATAGATGTACCTATCCGCATCCATAGACCTGCTCGAAGTGGCACTAACTCCGTGCGAGCAGTCATACAAATACCGGCCCAGAACATGATAGACCATCCTCCAAAGGGTACCTGGCGCACCATGTTGCAGGCTGCGTATCTCTCTCCAGGCCTCCTCCATACTCTTCCCCTACCATCAGGCCTACGAAGACATATTCTAACCTCGTCCTTGAATAGAACCTTGGCCCAGTCGTCCACAGTCCAATCAGCGTGTTCCCGTGCAAACCGAAGTCATGCAACACGGTGCTGCCTGGTGAGAAGGGGGGTCTTTTTGGGCCGACGAGCATCGAAGTTTGCTTCGCGCAGTCGTCTTCTCACCGTAGATGAAGAGATTGTCAAATTTCTAACATTTTGGATTAGAGCACTCAGCTCTTGACCTGTTACATCCCTTCTTCTCAATGCATTTTGCCTCAAGAAACGGTCATCGACTTCCGAAGTAAGACGAGGTCGACCCTGACCTGGTCTCCTGGTGTGACTTCCAGTCTCCCTGAAGCGAGTGATCAGTCTCCCGACTGTTGAATGGCTGACCCCCAGCACTTGAGCCACTTGCCTCTGGCTGTAGCCTTCTTCTAACAGAGTCTGAGCCCGGACACACTGTAGAACATTTGGAAACCGACCTCTGTCCATGATTAACTTTTAAAAGTTAAAATTAATTTGAAGAATAAGATATTACATCTTCGCTCTCGCACCTCCTGATGACGACGATGGTCGAAATATCGATGTGAGTTATGTCTGTGTCTTTCTGTGTGTTTCCTTCATTATGAATTTATTTTATTTTAAAAAAAGTCCGCTGGACCGTTTCTTTTAGTTGTATATATATATATATATATATATATATATGTGTGTGTGTGTAAATATATACTTTTGTTTATTCAGATGTGGCATAAGATATGTTTCAACTGCTGTCAGTGTCATCGTCCTTTGGACTCTATGTTGGCTTGCGATGGCCCTGATAAGGAAATTTATTGCCGCGCTTGCTATGGTAAAAATTTCGGTCCAAAAGGATTTGGGTATGGTCACTCACCAACACTCGTTTCAGTTAATGGAGAATCCACGATTGCATAGTAAGTTTTTCACATTCAACAAACAGACTTTAAAGTATACAGAATTATTAAACACTAAAATATATATATAAGAATAATATTCAAAAATAGAACATTTTGAAGAAGCGCCATTTCTAAAATCTATTAAGTTTATATCATTCAAATAATAAATTAAGATTTAATATAATAGTTTGTGTTTTGTTTTATTGTATAATAATTGCTTTCATAATTTACATTTTATTATTGTTACAACACAAGTTAAATTAAACCTGTCTTTACTTTTGCATGAATGTTATAACATCTATTGCCTAGATTATAATAATATCTTTTAACTCGAGTTACTGATGGTAGTACTTATACTTTACAGTCCAGAGGGAAGGCCACTAATGGGACCTAGGGCACCAGAAGGAAAGGGCTGTCCAAGGTGTGGTTTTGAGGTCTATGCTGCTGAACAGATGATCAGTAAAAATGGAGTAAGTCAATTACTAAAGTTTTTTTTGTTCCGTTTGTCTCAGTATTGATGTAATATAACAATTGAGGAGATATATATTTAAATTCAAACATGAAACATATTTGGGTTATCTCTACCTTCATGTCAAAGAAAAAAGTACAATAATTCAATACAATTGAAAGTAAATAACCATGATAAAATGGTAAAATTAAATGATTAATCAATAATCGAAAATAAAATATATATTTATTATTATTTTTATTATTTGAGGGTGACTATAGCACTGCGTCTTAAAAAAAAACTATTGTACTTCCCTCTTCTGTACCAAAGTACCCCAGCAGTTAGCTTCAACGCCTCCAAGAAGCTCAGCACTTTTGCAGGTTCCAGCGGTAAAAGTTTTTCTATGGTTTGTTGAGTGTCCCGAAGCACCTGCCTTTATGTAGCAAAGTTGCCTTACAAGTTATCAGCAGGTGCAACGGTGTTTCTTCCTCTTTGCAGAATCTGCACAAACCATCATTGATAATGTCCATTCAGGCTCCCTATGTTTCGGGAGAAAGTACTTCCTTTTTCCTTCTTCGGATCCTCAGGTGCACTTGTGGGAGGTTCCCACTAGTTAGCGAGCGCTTTAGGACCCTCTGCGCTTCCAGAGGATGATCTCCAGATTTCCTTCTCCTTACAGGGGAAAATCCCTGAAGTTCTATCGGTGGTATTTTGTCCGCTCCGGCAGAGCACCGCATACCGGAGTAAGGCTATTTACTCAAGGGGGTCGCCTCGTGCTCTTGAGGCTCCATTCATAATACAGAAACCCCTGTATCATCCATCCTTCAGCACGGATCGCATAACACCTTAGATTGGAGCTGGGATAAAAGGAGGGGATTTGGGGATTAGGAAGGATGGGAAACGAAGGTGGTCAGGCCCAGCCCCTGATCACCTTCTCCTCCTCTTTCGTTTGTCCCTGCATAAATGGTAGCCTCGTGAAGGCCGAAAGTCCATTATTACCCCAAAATATATCTTAGTTTGATATGTTTACATGATTATTTAGTTTTTTTTTATATTTATATTTAATGAACATAATTTATTTCCTTCACCAACAAATAAATAGAGTAATTGAGTATTACTTAATTACAGAAGCATCAGCTAACACATGCAGTATGTTCGAGTTTATCATAATGGAGTTTTATTTTTCAACTTTTCATCTGTACAGGATGAGAGCAGTCAAATCCAACTATCCTGGCAAAGCTAGAAGTCACGTCTCAAACCGTTCCTCACTTTCAACTAAAACCCACACAACACACAACTAAGTAGTTGGCTATTTTTAAATTAGCAAATATCAACTGCTTACATAATACTTTGGTACATATTTCTATATTCCGTTTAATGGACGAAATTATAAAAATTGGATTTATTCAATCGTAACTATTCTCCATCTAACACCTCAATTAATCCAGGATCAGGCTGCTGAAGAACTTTCCGTTGTCTATGTGGCGTCCAGACTTGGACGAAAAGGCTATGGTGGATATTATTCCATGTCCACAAAACTATTACTTCTTTTTCTTCTAAATTTACTTGCCTGATTTACTGGTCAACTTCAGATGCATTTAATGTGTCTGAAGTATAATATGCGCATGTCAATGCAGATTGTTAGTTAAAAATCAGTTAAAATACAGCTTATTTTTTCCACAATGGAAGTTAAGAGTATGTTTATTTGTGTTTTATAGGACATACATTTTAAACCTTTTGAAACCGGATAAACACTGACCATTTTTATAGAAAACACATAAAATCATGTCTTGTCATCATTGTCTCTCTCTTACACACACACTGCTTAATATAAATATTACAATCTAATTGAATTGTTCTTCAGATCTGGCACAAGAGGTGTTTCTCTTGCGGTGATTGCCAACGATCTCTGGATTCAACGAATCTGAATGACGGCCCTGATGGTGACATTTACTGCAGAAGTTGCTACGGAAGGAGGTTCGGCCCTAAGGGAGTTGGTTATGGTTTAGGAGCAGGCACTCTTACCATGGCTTGATCATATTGTGTATATATTAATATTCACTTGCTGTTTAATTATTATAGCGAAATATGATAAAGCTTTAATTAACTCATTCTTCATATGTAAACAATATTTAATTTTCCGATCATTTTTGTAAAAAAAGAACTCTTGAACTAGAATCTTTTAAAGAATTATTTGAAACAAACTTCTGTTCTATCTTTAAAATAATAATATATAAAATTGTGATGTCATTTCATTTTCTGTATGATGTTAATTACTACCATTACCACCAAATGTATTGTCCGTAGCAAAGAAAGATCAAAATAGGGACCATTTGAAACGCACTTAGATGTTTATATGTGTATACATTAAAGTACAATCTGTAAACTTAACTATGTACAGAAACTTAACTTTGCTATTTCATAACTCATCAAGGGAATGAAGGCACCAAACAAGCAAACAAAATCTCTCTCCCAGCGGCTTGAACGAATTTTGAAATAAAGTTCGAAAATTATACTCGATGATACCTGCTGGCTTGGCTTAAGCTTCTATAAAATATGTCGCGCTAAATGTTTGCTAAGCTAGCCCAACAGCGAACATGAAAAACAATTGATTCAAATTGCTTTTTTATGCATGTGTTTTTACATAAATTACTTGAATATGCTTCAACATTTTGGAAATATCAAAAAAAAAAAAATGTGTAACTAAAGAATCTGAGATTATAAATAAACCTTTAGTATAAAAATTGGTTGTTTATTATGTAATTCCTTTGAAGAATTTTATTTTTAGAATGCTACTTGTAATCTCTTGAGTTGAAATCAAGCCAAAAAATCTACAACGAAAGAGAATTTAATAAGCCTTTCAGATTAAACGATTTTAATGTTATTTAATTATTCACTCAGCATATATTGTTTTAACTTTATATGTATATATATATATATTTGACGTCCAGGAGCGTCAACCACCCGTCTGTGGACGCTAAGAGTTGCGAAAGGCAGGGGTGCCTGACCTGTCCGCTTCTCAACCCGCTTTCACACTTCACTCCATCTTCCCACAACCAGTCCTTCCCTGTTGCTAAGGACTGCTCATGTACATCCAAAAATTGTGTTTACAAATTGGACTGTACTCGTTGTGATGCGTTCTACGTAGGACTGTCCTCTAACAAGCTCAGCCTCCGTATGAACGGTCATAGAGCATCCGTTAACAACAACTCCAATTTACCTGTCGCCATACACGCCAAATCCCACTGTCTGTCTTTTAACGACTGCTTCAGTGTGCAGATTCTGCGTCAGATTCCCCCTGGTGATAATAACGTGACCCTTAGAGCCTCTGAGGAGGCTCACATCTGGTTGCTCGGGGCGCGCAGTGCACCTGGACTTAACCTTAAAAGATAATTATTTTTTATTTTTTTTTTAATGTATTTATTTTCCAGTATTCTTTATTCTCTAGTACTTATTTCTTTTTTCCTCTTTCGTATATTTTTTGTATATCTATTTTGTCTTCTTCACTTACCACTAGTTTGTTTTATCCTATTTTATTTTTCTAAATTCTTATTCTTAACTAGTTTCCCATACTTACCCTTTTATTCAGTCTCTATCTTTTATTTACTAAAACAACCAATGCAAATTGTTTGTATTGTATTTATTTTTATTTATTTATTTATTTTTTTTCTTCTTTTCTCTATCATTATTTTTGTTTTTTTATAGTTTGTTTTTATCTTATATTGTTTATAATTTTTCACCTATTTATAGTTTTACCTAACCAGTACTGCTTATCTGAGTTTCTGTTTATATCTTCTCCTAATTCTATACTTTAAGACCGGGTACGGTTGACAGCACTGGCGGTTGCCGGATTGGTTACTTGCCGTTGCGCCTACAACGTGCTTGGTCTCCCATTCTCTTTTCTCCTGAAGACGGATTACCCGAAAATTTGAGTCTGTAAGTGTGTTTCCCTACTTTGTGTGTTGGTCTTTGATAATCTCGAACTCGTATATATATATATATATATATTAAAATATAAAATAATATAATATATAATATAAATAATATATATATATATATATTCGGTGGAAATACGATCCGAAACGGAAAAATATAGTTCAGTGTACAAAAAAAAACAGACAAATTAAAAGCTCACACTTACAGTTTCTATTTTTGGTTTGAACCATCTTCATGAGAGGTAAGAGAGGGAAACTAACCAACCGTCTCTTAACGAGTGCGTTTGTTTTCCCTCTCTTATCTTTCCTGAAGACTGTTCAAACCGAAAATAGAAACTGTAAGTGTGTGCTTTCAATTTCTCTATGTTTCTTTTTGTACATTGAACTATATATATATAAACTAAATTTACAAAAAGCGCACACATAAAAGAGATTACAAAAACATACTATATACTTTGACTGTTTCGCCACAGATGTGTCACTGCGCTTACCCACAGAAGACCTGTGATTATTCATAAGTAAGCTTAGCTTGGTGGAAGCCAAATCTACATAAAAATCAGCACATTGGATGCAGTCCAATTCAATTCTCCGAATTGGTTTTCAATGCTCACTCTATACATTTTTAATTTTAACAACTCCTTGAACTAAATTTAATATGCCAACTAATAATATAACTAGTGTTGGCATTTTAAATGAAGAACCGAGTAGATGAAGAAATGATGATATGTATTTATAAATAAACAAGAAAGTATATATATATATATTCACTGATAAAACGAAATACGATCCAAACTGGACACAATACGAGTTCGAGATTAACAAAGAGCAGCACACAAAGTAGGGAAACACACTTACAGACTCAAATAAAAAAATAAAATTTTATTTTTCTAAATTCTTACTCTTAACTAGTTTCCCATACTTACCCTTTTATTCAGTCTCTATCTTTTATTTACTAAAACAACCAATGCAAGTTTTTTGTATTGTATTTATTTTTATTTATTTATTTATTTTTTCTTCTTTTCTCTATCATTATTTTTGTTTCTTATAGTTTGTTTTTATCTTATATTGTTTATAATTTTTCACCTATTTATAGTTTTACCCAACCAGTACTGCTTATCTGAGTTTCTGTTTATATCTTTTCCTAATTTTATACTTTAAACTTTAACACCGGGTACGGTTAACAGCACTGGCGGTTGCCGGGTTGGTTACTTGCCGTTGCGCCTACAACGTGCTTGGTCTCCCATTCTCTTTTCTCCTGAAGACGGATTACCCGAAAATTTGAGTCTGTAAGTGTGTTTCCCTACTTTGTGTGCTGCTCTTTGTTAATCTCGAACTCGTATATATATATATATATATATATATATATATATTAGTGTATATTGGCAGCAGATTCTCTTGTAAACATATTTTGTTAAAGTAGACGGCAGCTTCCGCATTTACGACTTTTTTGCTCGGTTTTTCTAGTTTTCTTACTAGTTTTTTCTGGTAGCGAGTGATTTCATGGAGGAGTTGTCACAGAGACATCAAAGAAATAATTTTGTAGCTTAATCAATAATATTATATTTTTATGCTTACAAGCTTTCGATTTTCTCTGAAATCATCTTCAGGTATATAGATCAATATCTAACAGATTAAATTCATACAATAACAATTTTTCTAAAGGTTAAACAGACATTAAAAGGAATAAAATTTAGAGGTTAATAGAACTAGATGAACTTTGTGAAAAAACAAAACAAGTCCACTGTGACAAGTTGTAACCTTACACTTGTCACAGTGGACTTGTTTTGTTTTTTCACAAGGTTCATCTAGTTCTATTAACCTCTAAATTTTATTCCTTTTAATGTCTGTTTAACCTTTAGAAAAATTGTTATTGTGTGAATTTAATCTGTTAGATATTGATCTATATACCTGAAGATGATTTCCGAGAAAATCGAAAGCTTGTAAGCATAAAAATATAATATTATTGATTAAGCTACAAAATTATTTCTTTGATGTCTCTGTGACAACTCCTCCATGAAATCACTCCCTACCAGAAAAAACTAGTAAGAAAACTAGAAAAAACGAGCAAAAAAGTCGTAAATGCGGAAGCTGCCGTCTACTTTAATATATATATATATATATATATATATATATATCATTAAAATTAACCGCAGTCTCGGCATTCACGATCTTAAGACTGAGAGATTCGATCCTACGAACTAACCTCCTGCTAACAGGGTTCAATTGGAAAAGGAGTTGGCCAAGTGACATGTTAAATTAAAATCGATGACTCATGTTTAGTCATTGCTATAAATAGATTAAAAGGATAGTACAGGTTAATATAAAGAGAAGGTCAGAGGTCAATAATGAACAAGAAACAAGCGGTTAGAATAAAAGAGTTCAAAGTTTTATTCTGACTAATGAGTCATCGATTTTAATTTAACATGTCACTTGGCCAACTCCTTTTCCAATTGAACCCTGTTAGCAGGAGGTTAGTTCGTAGGATCGAATCTCTCAGTCTTAAGATCGTGAATGCCGAGACTGCGGTTAATTTTAATGATACCTGTTTAAAAGAGGATCTGCTGCCTATTTATACCAATATATATCAATGATCAAACCACAATAAGAAATGGGAAAACAAGACTAAGATCTTTCAACCGTAACAAGCGGTCTTCGTCAGAGTCAAAAACCCAACTGAACACTAGATGCAGAAAACATCTGTATTAGGGGGGAAGAGTGGTATTTTAAAAGGGTGAAAGTATTAATATAATTAATATAAATAAAATTAATAAATATATATATATATTAATTAAAATGAACTGTGACACGTAGAAATAATCGTTCTTTGTTACGTTTCTTTCTATGTGTCACAGTTTATTTTAAGTGTTATCAGTTCGTCTGGATAGCATTTTGTTTATATATATATAGTATATATATAACAAACTTTCACAATAAACACGTGAAACAAGAATCAATGTTCAAACCACAATAAGATCTTTATATTGTTCAAACTGGTAAATATTTAAAGACATGTGTAAAACAACACCAAACACAATGTAAGTAGAAGGAAAAAAGTAGCGCTTCAATATAAATATTGAAAATCATCATATTGATTGGACCGGAGCTAAATTTATTACGAATGAAAAATACGATATTTGTATTTTTGTATTTGTAGTGTGAAAACACTCGTATGTGTTGTTCAGAAACGATATCGAATCCTCTCTGATTAAATTTAATAGATCAAATATTATAAACATTATTAACGGTTTGTTCAAACTTGACTCAGACATAACTAGGGTAATAGCCTCATCTAAGATGCTTGACAGCTAGCGGATAGTTTTTCACTTCTTCTTACTGTACTCCTTTCTTTACCCAAACATCCCTCCCTAGACTATTGTCCGTTCCTGCACTTTACACTCTTGTATAATAACACTCTTCCCTCCCAGTCCTCTGAACTTCTCATCATGATGTTTCTGCATCTTGTGTTTCAGTTGGGTTTTTGACTCTGACAAAGACCACTTGTTACGGTTGAAAGATCTTAGTCTTTTTTTTCCATTACTTATTGTGGTTTTGAACATTGACACAGCAACATTGTGGAACAACAATCAATGTTCAAACCACATAAGAAATGGGGAAAAAAGACTAAGCTCTTTCAACCGTAACAAGTGGTCTTCGTCAGAGGCAAAAATCCAACCTGACTCTGTCGAAGACCACTTGTTACAGTTGAAAGATCTTAGTAGTATTTCTTTCCTGATTTCTTATTGTGGTTTGAATATATATTAATATAGCATCTCGACCACAGATTGACAAAGATACTAATTTAGTTAACGAGGATTAGGACCAAATTAATAACTTCTGATTTCAAGCCAAAGTTTCCTTCAAATTTGTTCGGTATTCTCAAAAATTATTGAAGAAACTATTCAAAGCATTATTTACATCTCTTCTGTTTGTACCATATATTATCAATAGTGAACTGAATTAACATGAAATTTATTCTATCAACGAACACACAAGATATGTTTATAAACTGTATGTAAACAGTTTATATATTTTGAAGTAAAAGTATATATTTTGAAACAGAAAAACTAAGTATTACATTAAAAATTATTTTACCAAGAAAAATGTATACTTCTGCCTATGAAAAAGGTTTTAAATAAAAACCAAAACGTTGGCAATTAGAGTTTAATTTGGACCTGAAGAACTGACCGAGTCCCGATAAACTTTAATTTTATATATATACCGCCATTACGGTCAAAATATTGAAAATTGAGTCTTTGTTATGTTTCAGTCTATGTGTCACAGTTTATTTTAAGTGTTATCTGTCCTGCCGGGCCGTTTTTTGTTTATCATGGTATATATATATATATATATAATACACATATATATGTATATATTATATATATATCAGGCTACCATATTTTAAATATACTACTCCTTCTCCAGACAATGACCAGCAAAAAGATCAGAATATTCAAGAGTGAGTATAGTGAGTAACTGTATTATTCCCTGATATTTGCTGTTTTAAATATATATACAATAAAAAAGTTCGTTTTTTTGATAACGAGCAATCAAGAGACCTTAAAATATCAGTATTTTTTTATTTTAACTGAGATAATTTTTTTAATTATAGAGCCACTTATTTTTATAAGTTTATTTCATGATATATGAGTGAAATAGTAGTACATCTTCTTTTAAACAATTTATATATATATATACGAAATTGATAAACAAAACAAATGCTACTATATTAACAGCGGTTAACAAGTAACAGAGAGTAGAAATAGCAAAATATGCAGAAGGGAGGAGTAGTAAGTAGGAGGGTCTGTGTAGACATGCAGGGCAGGGCACTGAACACAACCACCTGCGGTCCCTACACCTACCTCTCTCACTAACTTATAGCTTTTATGAAAATTTGTTAAACTAGGAATTACATTGAGGTCACTGTTTTGGATATTTAAACGAGAGTTATTGTCTTTTACATAAAGGGCTTCGAGGATATGTAATCAGATGCCATCTCGGAAGCTTTTTAAGATGTTTGTCCCCTCGGTCAGATTCTCTCTCGTTTTTTATGTACCTTCATCGTAGTCAGCCCTATATACTTTGAAGGCAGGGTTTCACAGTTCCCTGTGGTACATATAATCATAATTCGTATGTAAGGTGGCTACGCTGCAGCTTGACGGTTTCTTGTTTAGGTCTATTGTACATCAGCAGGTTCTTTGTGGTTTGATTTTTATAGAATACACTAAGTTTCAAGTAATCTTCGGGGTTAACCGTTTGTACATTGTTACGTGTTAATTTTTGGATCGCTTTCTCATCTTGAGGGAGTCCATGTACTCTCGGTAGAAAAGACATATGCACTCTCCCGTGGGCTGGGTTGGCGGGTTAGCTGTATACCATTTATCCAGGTGTCTTAATTTCTCTCGTAACCTTTTGGTAACTCGTAAGTAACAATTACGAACAATAGCCCTTTTTGTCGTACTGCACAATGAACATTCTACCTTGGGAGTCCTAAATTTTTCCTAACTCAATTATATTTAGAGTAGGGATCATTAACAAGCACCTGACATCGTACAGTCTTGGGACTGACGGCTTAACGTCCTCTCCGAGGGACGACGTGCTCAGATTTATTCAACCCTCACGTGAATAAATCGAGAGCCAGAGAGGGTATTGAACCCCAGATCAACCAGTCCAGAGACAAACACGCTGATACTGGGCTAACCTAGCCTCCTGCGTTCTCTTTACTTAAGAATCGAAATAAATTTGCCTAGAGATAGAAAAAAGTTTCTAAAAAGGTGAGAGGTGGTCGACACTCAACTTGACTTACCATAGTATGTCAACTCCTTACCAAACCTGTGGTAATAACTGCATGAATTGATTGATTTTTCTTTTGCCAGAATAATAATAGGAACAATATAAACAAATACTTCTTTATGATGATTTTGTCTCTTTAAATATATTTAAATTTGTATCACCACTTTTGAAGAATCTTGAAATTCTTTATAACATTGTTATTTTTATAATTTAGAACTTATACGTTAAATAAATGAAAAATATATTCTTTCAACGTAATAATATAAGTGGTATATGCTCAAAATTATTATTGACATATAATTAAACTATGATTAAATTGAGAAAAACTAAGGGATGTTACAAATCCAATACCAACCGATGAATGGCCCATTACAGACACCATATTTAATAGTATTTTTAAGAATTTATCTTAAAATAAAACAGCTCCTACTGCTGCATTATTAAATAGCTGAAGGCAAATGATAAAGAGGATAAAACACGAGACAAGTTTCGATGATATATGACTATTTTTGTTATCACGATACTAATCTTGTCTTGATAAGATATAAAGCTGTTTTAAATGTTTCAGTCAATCGACTTATCGTAATTTTTCTTATTAGTGCTATAGTGGTTTTTGGTAATGCATTACTAAAAAAACAATTTTTTTTTAAATATACTTACCTTTATCCCTCCAACACACTTCTAAGTATGTTTGACTGCTTCACAAGAAATATATATATATATATATATATATATACAAGTTTTGTTAAAACTTATGCCTATTTCCAATTTCACTCTTTTTCGGGTTAATTTTTCCATTCTTCTGAGTTCTGGCTTCCAAGAGTCCGGGACTAGATATATCAGTTCTCCATAATTTTTATTTTTGTACACCAACATGTTTCGGTCCACATCGACCATTTTCAAGGTTATTTTTACACAATTAAACTATACATACTAAATAACAATAAAAACTTAACATTGATACTGATCTATTAAAATACATTACTAAATAAACACGCAAGGTTAACAGTCATAATCATTGGAAGGTTGTAACAGGTTTCCGCAGGGTGAGGTTTCCCCAGGATTCTGGTTACCTTCCTACATGTAGGAAGGTAACCAGAATCCTGGGGAAACCTCACCCTGCGGAAACCTGTTACAACCTTCCAATGATTATGACTGTTAACCTTGCGTGTTTATTTAGTAATGTATTTTAATAGATCAGTATCAATGTTAAGTTTTTATTGTTATTTAGTATGTATAGTTTAATTGTGTAAAAATAACCTTGAAAATGGTCGATGTGGACCGAAACATGTTGGTGTACAAAAATAAAAATTATGGAGAACTGATATATCTAGTCCCGGACTCTTGGAAGCCAGAACTCAGAAGAATGGAAAAATTAACCCGAAAAAGAGTGAAATTGGAAATAGGCATAAGTTTTAACAAAACTTGTATAGATGAAGGCCTGCTCCCCAAATACACTAATATATATATATATATATATATATATATGTATATGTATATATAATGGGAAAACACGACTAAGATCTTTCAACCGTAACAAGCGGTCTTCGTCACACTCTTTTTCAGAGTCAAAAGCCCAATTGATCTTAGTCTTGTTTTCCCATTTCATATTGTGGTTTGATCATTGATTGTTATTTCACGTGTTTATGTGAAATCTTTATATATATATATATATATGAAAGCGCCCTCATAAAAGGCTTTTCTAAGAGCTTAGTCAACACTAGTCCAGGCCTTTTTAAATTAGATGAATTTGTAATTGAAGGAATCGTTAAACAAATCAAGACTATTTCGACTGTAATAGGGAAAAATACTGTCAATGATGCCAATATTAATCCAACTTTAAATCAAAATTCATAACCTGCCTACAACTTGTATTCACTTGCTCTCTGACGACGTGAAAACGAAAGGCCACAGAGCGACTATCTTCATTCATTTGTGGTGAGTTACCTGAATATATATATATATATATATATATAGTATAGGTGTGTTCTCTAATCGGGGTTCGGTCAATTTTCCAGGATAAAAAATCAAACTCTCGTTGCCAACGTTTCGGTTTTATTTAAAACCTTTTTCATAGGCCTACAAACAAAGGATAATAAAAAATCACATATCAACATCAAACATATACACAATATGAAAATGGATAGTTACAACTCATGAATATTACAAGCAGAAATATTTCAGAGATACATAAAACAATATTACTTACAGAAGTAAGAATTTTTTAACTAGGAAAATGAAATTTACATTATTTAAAGGAACAACAATGTTAGCCGGACAAAACCTTCGACTAGACTAATAAGATAACATTACAAATAACCTCAACACTGTTCACTCAAGGGAACTAAATAAATCAAATTTCACTAAACCTCAGCACAAAACTCCAGAATAAATATTACTTAAATTAGTAATATCACTTCTATGATTAATCGAACTTAGATTCTTTTTAATATATAACATCTCAAGTGTCTTCCTTGAACACTTGTCTAGTGTCTACACTGTTCTAGTGAACAGTGTTGAGGTTATTTGTAATGTTATCTTATTAGTCTAGTCGAAGGTTTTGTCCGGCTAACATTGTTGTTCCTTTAAATAATGTAAATTTCATTTTCTTAGTTAAAAAATTCTTACTTCTGTAAGTAATATTGGTTTATGTATCTCTGAAATATTTCTGCTTGTAATATTCATGAGTTGTAACAATCCATTTTCATATTGTGTATATGTTTGATGTTGATATGTGATTTCTTATTATCCTTTGTTTGTAGGCCTATGAAAAAGGTTTTAAATAAAACCTAAACGTTGGCAATGAGAGTTTGATTTTTTATCCTGGAAAATTGACCGAACCCCGATTAGAGAACACACCTATTCTATCAAACGGTCGATATATTATTGAATCTGTTTATATATATATATATATATATTATATATATATATATATATATATATATATATATATTCATCTCGCTCAGCTATTCGTAGCACTTTTTTTGTTTTTACTGTGGCCAAAATGTACATAAGAAGAAGTTGGCTTTCATCTTTTCACTATACCACTTTCTTTCCTGAGGTGACCATTATTATGGTCAAAACATTGAAAGTTAGTCCTAGTGTTTAGTTTTTGCTTTTCAGCCAAATATGAAAGGGAAAAAAAGGAAAAGGGAATTAAATAAATGAGTGTAATAATAAAGTTGAAATAAATGAAAAACTGAACTAATGCAATAAATTATAAAATAAAAATAATTTGAAAAAGAATGAGAAAAGTGTTACTATAAATAACTTGAAAAAATTCTTAACAATAAAGTTTGTGTTTTGGAGTTGTTCTGGCTAGAAGGAAATAAATATGGACCTCGAAGCAGCATCGGTAATATTGTCACAGATCTATTTGAGGATTTGGATAGAAAGCAGAGTTTAATATTTAATACTAAGATCACGGTAATCAGTGTGGATAGAAATGAGTAGGTTACAGCACTGGGCTACGGAAGCCCTGTGATACAAAGGCTTAGATTTGTTAAAGCCAAACTAACATAAAATTTCACACTAAGTACAATACAATTGCTGATGTGGTTATTGAAAGTTCATGTTGTTTCAAGAGGTATAGAGTAGGTATTTTTGTAGAAGATGGAAATAATTTTGTACAGGAACTACTCCAACACTGTTTCCCGCATTTAGAAATATTAGAATACTTTGATGAAATATATGAATAAATACTCTTGAGATTGAGATTTTTATGATATAGAAAAGACTACTGAAAATAGAAGAGGACACAAGAACACAAATCGATAGAAGAGCCCCCACTAAATCGATACATATCCATATGGTATTGGTTTCGCGGTGTCTATAGTTTCAAACACAAGACTAGATATATTCGGTGAGAAATTTGTGGATTGCCTCACCGCGGGTATGAGAAGCTGTTAAGCTGGTAAGTTTTGTCTTGTGGTTTATCACTAAGGCAACCCTTGTAAGCCGGTGATTGTGGTAAGCTGGAGCACTGATCCCTCCTCTACCAATAGCTGCATTCCAAACAACTGACATTCAAATTCTCTAAGGTCTAGATCCAAAAAAGGACACTTATAATTATAGACCCACAGGGTAGTGCACAAACTACAGACTACAGTAGATCATTTGTCACAAAACAAATTTTGGAAAATATTATAAAATACAATCGTCAGATCATTGTTCATTATTATACATTATTTTTTCTTTGCAAAACTGCAGATATTACAATAAAAAAAATCTGGAGTGGCCTACACTCTACTTTACTATAAGTAACTTAATGTCAAATTTCTTGAGTATATAAAACATAACGTCTCATTTAACCATAACATAAATATCTAAATGGGATATAATTATTAGCATTTTATTCGTGAGGTAGTACAGATAGTACTTGAAAGTAAACAGATAGTAATTGAAGGACATATCAATTTATAAGCTTATTTTTGTACATCACAAATAATTTATTATTTGCAAATAATTTCATTAGTATAACTACAGCAGTAATAACATTTTTGAAAAACCAATGTGAACATTTCTTGAAACGAAATATTATCCTACAAGAGAACATGGCTATTGTTCAAATAGCCAGTAGATTTCTTACATCGTTTACTTGACATCCTTCTACATTGAATATTAAAGTAAAATTTTCAAATTTAAAACAGGAAAATACTTTTTTTTCTCTGAAAAACATCATAAACAGCGAAGAAAATGTTGTTTTAAGGTGATTAATAACTAAGATGTACGATAATTACATTTATTAATCTCTAAACGAAAAATTTCAATTTTGAATTATCTTTTACATTTTTGGTTATTTATAGAATTATTATACTGGGAATTTTATAAGGCTTCTTAGTATTTAATGAGATCATTTTCCTTTCCCTTTGTCAAATAACATATATACGAATTTTTTCTGAGTGAGTGTTATCATTTTCCTGCACAATATTATTCCTCTTACATCTCATATTTGTCAATAAACAATTTAAACTGTTCCTTTATAAAATTAATTTCATCTCAGTGGATTCGCTCAAAAAATTCCTAAGTCAATGTAAACAATGAAAAAAAATATAAAAAATTCGACAAGTATAGCAGGTGATCTCTTACTCTAAGATAAACAAAGAGTTTTTATAGCGTTATTGCTCTTTCCCATAATTGAAACTTCATGATTTTTTTTTTATGAATTGCTAATTTTTGTTCCATTTTTGGTCAAATTTTCATTATTTTTTAATCAGCCCTTTAGCGTCAAAAAAACATTTTCTGAAAACAGAAATCGTACTGTAACGCCTCTTTAGCGAATGTAATTTTGAAAAGAAATATCTCAATTCATTCTACACATAATGTTCTATTTATAGGCATAGTTTCATTCTTGTCCGTCAAACAGTATGGCTTGTATCGCTCTCATAAGGTTTGAGATTGAATTATAAGTCAACATTTTTACATTTTATTGAAAAAAAAATATTTCCTGTTGATGTAAAATTCTGAATATATTTTTCGTTTGTTCCATTTGTAGCCTCAAAGATAATGTCAAAATTTCAAAACTCTAGGATTATCAGTTTAGGAGAAATAAATGTTTAAAAAAAAACGGTTTTTGGCAAAAAAAGTGACTTTTCCATCATGCATAATTCTTCGCAAACAATAGGGATCTTCTTCCCTATGGGGCCCATTTTTGTGTAAAATATCAACTTGATCCATCAAAGATTCTGGACCGTAGCGTGGTAACAAGCAATGCTAACACACGCACCCACCCACGCACCCACCCACCCACCCACACACACACAGACATCATCGTAAAAACGTCATAAAACGACTTCTGGGACCTCAAAACATGTAATTCCGTCAAAATCTCGAGATCGAATTTTTTCACGATCACTATACTTTACTTATAGTAAAGTAAAAATCTGGAGTGGCCTACACTCAACTTTACTATAAGTAAAAAAAGTATTAACTGGTTAACAACATAAAGATTTGTCTTCTCAGTAGCTTTTACATTCAATCATAAGTCAGAATTTCAATATCTGTTGAAAAAAAAACTTTCTTGTTCTTTTAAAAATTTTGAAATCCTTATCTTTTTCTGATTAAATCATGAATCTGTACTTTATACCACTGTCTTAAAGTCCTATCTGTTTATCCAATGTAGTGGTGTTCCAAATTATTGCATTTTATTCTCTAAATCTTATTTTAATTGATTATTATCACTATTTAAACATTCAAATGAGGAAAATTTCATTACTTAAGTAAAGACATTAATTTACAAAATCAAATGGTTTAATGCATTTCTATTTATATTCGGCAATCAAATGTAATAAACACTATCTGCACTTGGAGGCCAATTTTTATGGAAAATATTAACCTCATCTATGAAATATTTTGGACTGAAAGTCTACACAAACTTTAAATACGCACATACGCACATAGAAATCATCAAAAAAATGTCATAAATAACTTTGGGACTTCAAAACATGTAAATCGGTCAAAACCTCGAGACAGAATGTTTTCACGATCGCTATACTTATAGTAAAGTAACAAGTTTTGTTGTCGTTTACAAAACAAGTTTGTATGGAAACTTTTTCTACAATTCACAATAAACATAATGCATATACTATTTGAAGTAATATTAACTACCAGAAATAAAGTGTTTATATCAATATACTAGTTTTTCTGGTTAATTTAAAATAATCAAAGTTTTATTTAAACTTCAATGTAGTATATATGTATTTTCAAGTTGACAAACTATAAATATAAATATATGTAAATTTGAACAATATTGAAATGAATTATTTTAATTTAGACTCGGAATATTTTAAATTAAACTTGCATTATTTTAAATTAGGTTATGTTTCAGTGGCAGTCTCACAAGAGAATAGACATAGGCCGAACTTTGGCCCTTTGAGATACTACACAATGATTCTACATTGGGAGTCCTAACTGAAATGTATTATTTAGAGTAGGGGCCTATAACGTACATATACTTGACATAGTATAGGCTCAGGACTAACGACTTAACGCCCACTCCAGGGACGATGTATCAGATTTTTTTCGCATTCCACGTAAATAAATCGAGGGCCAGAGTGGATATTGCACCCCTGATCTAACAGTCCATATGCGAACACGGGACCTCTGGTCTAATCTGACCCCTTCATTTAAAATAAAACTTGGATTAATTTAAATTAATCACATAAAGTTGTAGATAGTAACCAAAATATAATTTTAATACATCTAATTGAGCAATTGATATTCACCAGTCATGAGGTATCTGTATGTTATTTATTTATTGATATTCACTGACTAAAATCCATTCACACTAAGAGTATGGTATATAATACAAATAATACTCGTACTATGAACAAATGAAATAAGAGAAACTGCAATAGTACAATAAAAATAGTAATAATACTATGCATATAGTAAAACGATATAGTAGAACAATTGAAACACTATTAGAAGGGTTTTTTAATAAAGTATAGATTACGCAAAATAAAATAATATTTTAGAACTAAATAAATTTTAATGTAACAATACAGCATAAGAGAAAAAAATATGAGAATAACATTGTTTAGGATCCGAAATTACTAGGGGAAATTTGGAAAATAGGTACAACTAATACACTAAATAACTGTTTTCAATGATACTAAAAGACGCTTTTTGAATATTGTTATAGAAGAAACCATTTCAATTCAGTTGATAAGTTCCCTGAGTCTTGAAAACGATTACAACGTGATATTTTGCATGATATATGGTGGTAATTAAATTAAATATTCTATTTTCCTGGTGAGATGTAATGGTGATCCAAATAGGCTCTTACTAATAATATATTACTATACATAAAAGTTAAAAGTCTGAAGAAATATCAATCCAACTCGTAATATTGAAAATCAAATTAATAAAATGTTTCCACTGACCGTAACTATGATCAATATCTTCTGTATTCTTGCATTGTCGTTCAATCCACGTAAAAACTAATTGAAAACAGATATATTAAACTAAATTTTTCAATCATAACACATTTGAATTCTTTTAAAACTATTACAATTAAAAGTGACGCTATTAGAACTGAACAGGACTTGGAAAAAAATAAGAGCTGTGATTGGTTGAAATAATCATACGATAGAAAATACATGCGCATTATGTTACGTTGGCGGGAAATGAAGAGAATGACTATGGCATTTCTGGGTGGGTAATCATTATTTATACACTAAATAGAGACCTATGAACCTGAATTAAATTCCATTCAACGTTTTAAAAATCATTTCTAATCCATTTTATACTTTGATAAGAATAACTTTGTTTTAGTAGCTTTATTGATTACATAAACTCCATATTATAAAATTTCCTTTTTATTTATTATAAGTGATGATAATAAAGTCAAATATAAATAAGTTACTACAGGTATTGAATTTCATATTATTATAACAACTAAAAGTAACTTTGTTTTACTGGCATTATTTGATGAACTCTGCATTATGAGGTTTCTTTTTAATTGACTATAAATCATCACACTAGTTTCGATTCAAAATTACTTCAAAATATTAAATACAGTCAAGAATAAATCATAGGTTTACCATGTTGCAATTTGTCAATTGAAAGGAATGTGCTTTTATACTTTTAAAGTGACTACCCACGGTTAAACTAAATCATGTTGAAGGCAGTAAGTCATCTCTTCTTTTCTATCCAAAAAATTCGCAACATTTAGATAATATAAAATCGAGAAAAATGTTAATGCTTTGTCGGAATACTTTACCGACCCCTGTCAACAACACAAGCCATTTCCACAGATAGCCACTATCTTTCATACCTCCTCTTAGAGCTGACCCTAAGCCTTTTTTTTTTGTGACTTCTCAAACTGAATTCATTATCATAAGACCCCCTGTCTGAGAAAGATCAATGAAAAATATTTTTTTAAGTCAATTTTTTTTTTTAGTTATACTTTGTTGATGTGTAACGAAAGAATAGTTTTGTGATTAATTTGTCCAATAATATCTTTCTAATATTAATATGACTATAACTGTAGCGTGTCCGTAAAAAATACAATAGACCAATTTCATCTCTTTGAGTTAATAATTCATATTTACAAATATATTTTAACACGATTATTCGAGATTTAATATAAAAAAAACATAACAAACACACACATATTAGTAATGGACATAATGAAGGTACACGCAAAGTAATTAAATATAAAAAAATCTGGAGTGGCCTACACTCTACTTTACTATAAGTAACTCAATGTCAAATTTCTTGAGTATATAAAACATAACGTCCCATTTAAGCATAACGTAAACATCTAAATGGGATATAATTATTAGCCTTTCATTCCTGAGGTAGTACAGATAGTGATTGAAGGACATATCAATTTATAAGCTTATTTTTGTTCATCACAAATAATTTATTATTTGCAAATAATTTCATTAGTATAACTACAGCAGTAATAACATTTTTGAAAAACCAAAGTGAACATTTCTTGAAACGATTTATTCTCCTACAAGAGAATGGCTTTCGTTCAAACAGCCAGTGGAATTCTTACATGGTTTACTTGACATCCTTCTACATTGAATATTAAAGTAAAATTTTAAAATTTAAAACAGGAAAATACCTTTTTTTCTCTGAAAAACATCTTAAACAGCGAAGAAAATGTTATTTTAAGGTGCTTTGTTAATTAAAGATGTACGGTAATTACATTTATTAATCTCTAAACGAAAGATTCCAATTATGAATTATCATTTACATTTTTGGTCTTTTATAGAATTATTATACTGGGAATTTTAATCTTTAAAATAATAATAATAATAAGCTTCTTAGTATTTAATAAGATCATTTTCCTTCCCCTTTGTCAAATAACATATATACGAATTTTTTCTCAGTGAGTGTTATTATTTTCCTGCACAATATTATTCCTCTTACATCTCATATATGTCAATAAACAATTTAAATTATATCTTTATAAATATCAATTTTATCTCAGTGGATTTGCTCAAAAAATTTCTAAGTCAATGTAAACAATGTAAAAAAATATAAAAAATTCGACAAGTATAGCAGGTGATCTCTTAGTCTAGGATAAACAAACAGTTTTTATAGCGTTATTGCTCTTTTCCGCAATTGAAACTTCATGATTTTTTTTTTATGAATTGCTAATTTTTCGTTCCATTTTTTATCAAATTTTCATTATTTTTTAATGAGCCGTTTAGCGTCAAAAAAACATTTTCTGAAAACAGAAATCGTACTGTAACGCCCCTTTAGCGAATGTAATTTTGAAAAAAAATATCTCAACTCATTCTTCACATAATGTTCTATTTGTAGCCATAGTTTCATTTTGATCCGTCAAACAGTATGGATTGTATCGCTCTCACAAGGTTAGAGATTGAATTATAAGTCAAAATTTTTACATTTTATTGAAAAAAAATATATCCTGTTGTTTTAAAATTCTGAAGATATTTTTCGTTTGTTCCATTTGTAACCTCAAAGATAATGTGAAAATTTCAAAACTCTAGGGTTATCAGTTTAGGAGAAATAAATGTTTAAAAAAAAAACTGTTTTTGGCAAAAAAGTGACTTTCCCATCATGCATAATTCTTCCCAAACAATAGGGATCTTCTTCGCTATGGGGCCCATTTTTGTGTAAAATATCAACTTGATCCATCAAAGATTCTGGACCATAGCGTGGTAACAAGCAATGCTAACACACTCACCCACCCACCCACACACACACAGACATCATCGAAAAAACTTCATAAAACGACCTCTGGGACCTCAAAAAATGTAATTCCGTGAAAATCTCAAGATCGATTTTTTTCAGGATCACTATACTTTACTTATAGTAAAGTAAAAATTTATAAAACGGAATGATCTTCCTGTTTAATCAAAAGTTGGGCTATACTGTCTGATGTTTCAAAAACTTGTGCGTAGTACTTACAGCAATTTGAAAAGACATTTAAAAAGCGAAGCATCTAAAAACGCTCTGCAATCACTTTTAGAAAAGACCATTTGAAAACAATTTTGATTATAAGAATCACTAACTCAGAACCAATGACTTATTAATAGCATTCCATTATCAGAAAATCTAACCTATTTTTCAATTACAGATTCGAAAATAATGAACAATGTCCTTTTCTTTTTATTATGAACAAAAAGTTCATTGATAAATAAAGGTTATGAATTGTAATTTTTAAAGGTGTCGGTTAAAAAAATATCACACGTACAATTTTAGCCAATAAAATAAAAGAATTTGATATCAAAGACGTTAAGAATATTGTACTTTATATCATATTGTTCTATAATATCATGGCCAGTTGACTTAATTTGCATACTTAAAGATAACATCAATCAACCTGAAAGGAGAGGAGAAGTTTTATAAAAAAAAAAATAAATAATGGTGCATTAAACAAAATCATTTTTTTCATCAACTTCTAATATTTATACTGACACCAATGTTAAACACAATCACAATGTGTTAAAACAAATTAGATTTATAGCAACCTAATGCAGTAGGAATACATTATAAAACCGATTTGCATATAATATTTTTCTTCACAATTACCGTCAAAAATTTTAATCCAAAAGTGGAAGAATATAAACTGTATTGCTCTGTTTATAAAACCAAAATTATTAGACGCTGTGATTAAGTGGAGGGAGGGAAAAAAAAGATCTTAACCAAACGATGAAATTGTATGCAGTTTACATTTGTACAATTTGTCAAATACAAAATACAGTAGCTTTATTCTGCTACAATTATGAGGGATATTAATGCAACGAACAAAGCTGGAATTGTTTATTTTTTAATTAAAAAAAGGTAGTACGCATGGAAGAAAAACAAACATGTGAATAAAAAATGCAGTGATTTGGGGTTTCCATGTGTGAGCACGGAGTGAAGTAAGATTATCTCTGTAAATGTTTGGTGGACATACTCCTTGCTAGAAGCCATAATGTAAAAGATAATAATTATTTTTTAATTTGTCTTTTCTTTTTAAATTAAATATATATTATTTTAATCAACAGTCCAACCAGCACAATGTAAATATACACTTATTTGAATTGAAGTCAGCGAGATAAATTAACTCTTGGGAATGTAAAAATTATAGTTAAAAGGTGATTATTATAAGTCTAATATGAGAATTATCATATAAGAAGAATTATTAGAGAAATTAACATGATGTATTTGTGAACTGGAAGTGAATTTCCACCAGCACAAGCTAGAATTTCCTCTTCCTGAAACAGAAATGTACATTACGTTTTGTTTTCTAATGCTCACAATCGTAGGATTTTACCTTTTAGTGCTGCTCTAGAGTCGGAATGTGACTTATTTATTATTTAGCATTCCTTTTAGTAATGGGCGAGTCACATTACCAGGTTTATTCTACATTGGGAGTCCTAAATTTTGCCGAACTCAAGTGGTAAGCTTTTTTATTGTTCCAAACGAACTTTCATCTTCTGGTTTGTTCTCTTTCCTACAGGTTGCAGTTAGTCTTTGTGTTTAAACTTTTCCATAGGTTCGGTAAGAGAAAAGCGCAACCGAGCCTTTTGGCCTGATCTTCCAATTCCCACAGCTAACCTGGTTCATTGGGGACTTTTCCCGACCTTTCTTAACAAAGCTTGAACCATCGTCTATGTGGATCACTCAATAAAGGGGCATGAAGAAGATTATTACTTCCCTAACTTCTCAGAAAAAATGTTAGCTGTACATAGATGTATACACAAATGAATGAAAAATTAATTTATTACAACAATTTGCAGCAAACTACTAATGATATAAAGAAAAGATATAAGAAATATAAAAATTTAGATTCACATTATTTACTTTCCAATCAATTCCCAAAAAACTATGACATTTTAACATTGTTCTATTTATCAACCAAATTTTGATTTTGAAATAATTTTAAAATTATTTTCATACAACATAATTACAATATGGCAACTATAGAACTGTTCTAGTTTAGTGTTACACCTTTAAATTATAAATATTTTTAATGCCGGTTATTATAATTACAAACAGTTCTTCCTTCGTATAAGTATAATCTTACTTGTTTTAAATAAATATTATCATAAGTAAATTAATACTTTATATATACGGACAGTATGAACGAAAAATAAATATTAATCCAAGTTGAGTTTTCAGATTTCTAACTTTATTCCCTTTTGTGGTAATCGAAATATATTGTTTTCTTTTTTATATATTGCTAACATTAAGCTGCTTTTTTTGGATAACATTTCATTTTTCTACAGTTAGCCTAATGTTTAGCGAGAAAAAAGCATTTTCTGAAATCATAGAATGCCCCATAACACTCCTTTTTTTCCTTCCAATTGTTAAAAAAAATAAACTTATCCTCTTAAAACAGGCTTTTTTCATGTACAACTTCATTATAATCTGCCAATCTGTAAGATTTTGATCGTGTCCACAATGTTTTCGGACTCAATCATAAGTCAGAAATATTACATTTTATTGCAAAATATACCATAGCAGTTCAAGATAACAAAAATCTCATAAATCCCTTTTTATCAAAAAGTGACTTTTTATGCTGCAATATTGCCCAAATAAAAAATTTGGTCACTATAGGGCCCGATTCTTGGTAAAAAATGAACTTGATAAATCAAACAGTGTGGCTTGTATCGTACATACAACACAGACAATCATTGAAAAAACGCCAAAAAACGACTTTGGAGAGATCAAAACATTAAATCCGTCAAAAACTTGAAATCAAATTTTTTCATGATTATTTTAATTAACAAATAGCAAAGTAAAAAAACATACTCTTGAAGTCCTAGGTGGTTCCATATTATATATTTTCAATTATCTAAGCCTTTTAGCCTTTAATATTTTTAAAACTGAAAACAACTTCTTATGAATTTCTTGCTAATGTCTAGACGAGAACACTCTTGGATGAATGCCACATGTTTAATCCATGACAAATGTTTTTATCAAAGGGGTCTTCATCTCCATGTAAACTTCCATAATTTTTAATTTACATATATTCCCTGTTGGCTTCCGGAGTGACTTGAGCAACCAACATACAGTTGACCATGTGAGAAACACTTGGTCTCACTCACTTAAATTCTTGACGTAGACAGGAGTTTGGCCTTGCGACTTATTTACTGTCATTGCGAAATAGACGCTGCCAGGAAATTGCAACCGTTTGAATTGAAAGGAACAGTTGACAGGTATCAATTGTATGCGTGGTATAAACACTAACTCCCCAGAACCATACCCAGTCATGGATATCAGCCTCCATGATGTATCTGTGCAAAGCACGAATTGGGAGGCGTGTCCTGTTGGACATTTTTGGGACTCTCAAGTTTCGTAACAGCATGATTGATACCGCTACTTTAAGTTTTAAGTAATGAGCAGGCAGTCCAGGAGCAGTCACGGAGTCAAGAAATTCAATTGAATAATGAACTGCTTCCTCATCACTAATCACTCTGTTTACTGACCTGTAAGTTCTTTCCTTAGCTTGATATAGCGTAAGAACTTGTTTGTTAATTTTTCCTGACTGCTCATTTGTAGGGGTGAGAATTGCTCGCTCACAAAGACAGTTATTCTGAATAGATGGCAGAATCTTGAACTTCGGGAAACAACTTGTCAATTATCTCTTGTTGGGAGCTTAAATTCAAATGAAATTGAAATCTAACAATACCTACTTGCTATAGCAGTATATTTTCAAAATAAACATATCTGTCAAGTTAACTAAAGATAGATTAAAAGTCCATAACTTCGCTTCTACGTTGAATTTCAAATATTTGTTTGAAAATTTACACGCGTATAGGTAATTATGTTTTTTTAAGTGTCAAGGTTTTTTACCACAACTGGTAAAATAGCTCTGAGGGGGTACAGAGCAAACAAAGATGATATCCCTTGCAGTAGACACACTCCCACCCATTCAAACAAGCATATCCAGTCATCATCCTCACAATTGAAACGATTAAATCCATCAAAATTTCAACATATTTTTTTTCATTACCTTACAGTACAATGAACAAAAATGCAGTTGTATTAAGATGAAATATTTTGGGTAATCCAAGATTTGAAATATAAGTGAAAAATACAAATTTACCTTTGGATGGTAACTGAAGCACGTCTTTGTTTTCCGAGGCAAGTCATTGAGGTAAAGTTTCTGACATCCTGGATGTTGAGAATACGAGTTAGGGTATACAATTCTTTCCATGCGGGAGCTTAGCTTGCGATAACAACTCTGATGGAGAGTGTTTACTACTACCAATAACAGATTAGTTCTAGGCACACGTTTTACGTAGAAAGGTCTGAAATTAATAAATGATACATTTAGTATACTCAAGAGAGACAATTTCTTTTTTTTTAGGCTGATATCTGATTTTCAAAGGTGTTTTTTTAATCTTTTTAAACAACTAGGTAACACAAATGAAAATTTAACTTCATTAAAAATTTGAACAAGTGAAATAATTCTAGTTTCCAGATGTCAATGTTTTATACATATAACGCATTTCGGACAAGCAGTGTTCTTCTTCAGGTTACGGGAATTGTAATGAATGGAAAGGATTGACCTAATCTTATATATAAATAAATAAGCGCTTTTTTCATTTAGACATTAGTGGTATCAAATGTTTTAAGGGAAATCAACACTGCGATATAAATATATATATATATATATAATATATATATATATTAAAAGATTTCACATAAAAAAGTGAAATAACAATCAATAATCAAATCACAATATGAAAAGGGAAAACAAGACTAAAATCTTCCAACCGTAACAAGCAGTCTTCGTCAGAGTCAAAAACTCAACCGTCAGTTGAGATTTTCAACTGAAGTGTTTTAGAAATAAAGTACTATTGTAGTAATTGATAATCTAGTTGATTATAATAAAACTCGTATTCAGCAGATAATAAATAATACCTGGAACAATTTAAAGTCGTCGAAGCATCATGTTCTAATCGTTCTGGCTGAAGCATATATAGGAAACCAAATTTATCACAAGTCTCTGGTATAAATTCAAACTGATCCAGAGGCTCTGCATTCTTTTCATTTGAAGATGTTTTCTCATTGAACAGTTCAAAATTTTCGTCATAGTCTAAACATAAAAAAAAATTGAACAGAGCTTAAAAATTAGGCACAACAGAAAGAAACTTCATTATTTTGAAAATAATGTTTCATTTAAAATTGTTTTATTAACTAAAGTAGTATTAAAAGACACATACTTGACTATAAAAATGTGAAAAACATATCAAATATTATGAATTGAACATAAAAGACACATTTTGGAGCCAGGCTGTTTTAATGTTTTATTTGAATGTTATATTAGGCTTTTGGTGTCTACTCTGTTTGGTGAGTGAGAGATCTGTCAATCAATATCATTATTTCTTCCAGATTGATAAGCTTCGTCAACCAGTAATGTAAGCGTGAGTGAGGGATCTGTCAATCAATCCCTTTGAGTTTTAATGGGAACTCCTGAAGGCCCTCTCAAGGACTCTCTTGAATTCTTGTCATGCTACTAAACAAAACATATTTACAATATCTACACCCTCACCACTTTCTAAAGACATAAGTAAAATAATTGACAGAGTTACTCTTATTATTTTTCCAGTCCATTATTATACTCCCTTTGTTCTTCCCACAAAAGGCTTTCATAACAATTGGAGTGACCCCCATCATTACTGTTCTTTTGTAACTTCTGCTAAGTAAAAGCATCAGCAAAAATTCATTTTTTTTTTTATAATTGTTTGAAAAATTCAGGAAATGTTTGATTTTATTTGAATGTTATATTAAGCTTTTGGTGTCTACTCTGTTTGGTGAGTGGATCTGTCAATCAATATCACTATTTCTTACAGATTGATAAGCATCGTCGACCAGTAATGTAAGCGTGAGTGAGAGATCTGTCAATCAATGTCATTATTTCTTCCAGATTGATAAGCTTCGTCGACCAGTAATGTAAGCGTGAGTGAGGGATCTGTCAATCAATCCCATTATTTCTTCCGCTTTCCCTGTCTAGAAATATAATGTAATAAATATTTCTTGTTTTAATGTTCAAATTTTATTAATAAATCTATGTAAAAATAAACTAATATTGACAAGAATACCAAGGTTATTGTGCTAAAGAAAGTATGATAGATGCATGATTCTCTGAGAAGACGTGATTAATGGAGAAACATGTCAACTACAGGAACGTGTCACATTTAAGATGAGTAACAGAAAAGTAGCATTCTACCTAATAGAACCTTTGGTTATTTGAAGGCCTCATAAATATTTGTGCATTTTGATTGCAAAATTATAAAACTCGCAGACACCAAATCTGTCTTTGCCAGAGTAGATTCCCAGACGAATCTACCTTTTGTTCAATGTTTTTATATAGAGAAATATAGAAAAATATGTTTTTTATATTTTTATAATCAACAATATAGAAATAATGAAAAAACAATAAATGTGTCAGTCTTTAATGTAAAAGATCTTATATCAAAACCAAATGAATATCTGAATTTGAAAATACATTAATAGCCAATTTTTATATCATTCATGAAACTTCAATATCTGTGTAATGATATTCAATGGTAAGAGCGTTTTTTCCGAGAAAAACTATGATTTTTCTTCAATTGACTCCTACAAGACCTTTGGGATAACGGTTTTAAAAATTCTATGAAAGAAGTTTAAGGCTATCTTCATTGAAGATCCAAAGAAATTATTTGTTCAGACGAAAGGTTGACTGGAGATAAAGGGTTAATATAAATGTTTGTTCTAACGTATGATATGGACGTATTTTTTATATAAAGATATCAACTTGATTTCTTCATTCCTTGGAACACACAAAAACTATACTTAAACTATACAACCATGCTCTATTTACCTACTTTTATCATCGCCTTACATATTTTAACATATATGAAACAATAAATACCTCTTGATAGAATAATTAATTTATTTTTTTGTTCAACAAAGACTTTTATAAGTTCTTAAAGTAATATCTTTTAGTTTAATTTCATTTGGTTTATACATTATACGGGTAGAACAACACAATATTGCTCGTTAATGATCTATCAAGCATAGAA
Source organism: Hermatobates lingyangjiaoensis (assembly GCA_026182355.1). Taxonomy (NCBI): domain Eukaryota; kingdom Metazoa; phylum Arthropoda; class Insecta; order Hemiptera; family Hermatobatidae; genus Hermatobates; species Hermatobates lingyangjiaoensis. The sequence goes on along the minus strand of JAPFBL010001923.1, from coordinate 5,101,157 downwards.
CAACAAGATTTTGTTACAACTTACTTTGTTTTATTAATATCAATAATTAACAGTATTTCAATGTTTGCAATTCAGCATCATCACCCTTTACTTACACATACACGTTATTATTATATTAGTGCAGGAAGGTTATATACACAGTTAATGGGTGATTTCCACTGAGATTAGTTGCTCTTGAAGATGGGAACCAGAAGGACCCGAAACCGGTCAAGCTCTCCAGAGATTATACGAGGTATGACAGATAATATTACTATTAATTCCAAGAAGGTATGTTAGGAAGATTATAATACATCTATCAGTGCGTACGCAATGATGGATTTATAAAGATTGAAACAGAAAATGAATAAAAATCAATTTGTAACAAACTGAAAAACAGACTGTTGCATTTGATTATTTATTTTAAATAAATTACTTTTTTTATAACATCACTAATACGTATTTAATAATACGTAATTAATCTTACACAAACAATTTGATACATATTTTCTTCTAAATCTTTGAATGTCAGGCTATATTAATATTTAGTGTTTCCTTCCTAACATAAATTCCTATATTAACATTACAATCATGCTATTAATTTAACTGATGTAATATTTAGCTAATTATACTTAATTTAGGTCTACAATTTTATTTTTCTGTGTTTTTTTGTTGTATGCACGTTACAGCCCTATCGACAAGTGTGTTAATTCAACTTCACAACCGCGAGGGAAAAAATTAGAATGACGTCATTATCATATTTGTGTGGAAGAAATGATGATGAATTAGAAATTTAAATATTAATTAAAAATGCAATGTTATTATTACCAAAGAAATAATAACTATTTTAAAAACGTTGTTTTTTAATGTCAAAATAGTTACTGCTATACAAGGATATCATGAAAGGGTAAATACAGACCATCGTATAACTGGGCATATACTGGGAACAACTGTTCTACTTGGAGTGAAATCAACCAAACCACCCTCGTCAGAAGCCAGAACAATAAATTCTTAACTAATACAAAAGGCTGAAAAATAAACCATTAATGTTAACTAATATGCATAATAGTAATGAATTTCTATGCAACTAACAGTAAATACATGCATATTGTTAGTGCCACAGAGGTTAGTAAATAAGATATTATTATCAACCGTAATACCTCGTCTATCGCTGGTATGTCGCCCGACCGGTTTCGCAATGGCTGCGTCATCAAGCCCCATTGACATTAACATTAGTCCCATTGATGACGCAGCCATTGCGAAACCGGTCGGGCGACTTACCAGCGATAGACGAGGTATTACGGTTGATAATAATATCTTAACTAACAGTAAGTTTAAGAATATATATATATATATATATATATATATATACAAGATTTCACATAAGCACGCCAAATAACAATCAATGATCCAACTACAATATGAAAAATAGGAAAAAAATATTAAAATCTTTCAACCGTAATAAGCGGTCGTCGTCAGAGTCAAAAACCCAACTGAGTCGTCAGTTGGGTTTTTGATTCTGACGAAGACCGCCTGTTGCGGTTGAAAGCTCTCGGTCTTTTTTTTTCCATTTCCTTTTGTGGTTTGATCATTGATATATATATATATAAAAAGATTTCACATAAACACGTTAAATAACAATCAATGATCAAACCACAACATTGTATAAGTAAACCACAAGACCGCTTGTTACGGTTGAAAGATCTTACTCTTGTTTTCCCATTTCATATTGTGGTTTGATCATTGGTATATATTAAATATTACAACCAATCATATTACTCGTAGCTGATCCACAACTGCAATAAATAACTCAGCAAAAAACCTCATTATCCAGAAGATGACTGACGAGCAGTCAAAACATGTCGACAGCAGTGATAGTAGTAGTGGTAATAGTTATAGTACCAATAGTCAATAGTTATAGTAGTGACAATAGTGAAAGTAGTGAAATTAGTGGAAATAGAAGATTTGAAAACAATGGAACCATTGGAAATATTCTGTACAATTTAAACGAAGACGCAAGAAGATTATTCCGGTCCCTTGAAAAGTACACGAGGAAACTAATTAATGGTAAATACAGTGTAATCTTTAATCGAACCTGCATATATATATATAATTATATATTAAGTCTCTGAAGGTGTGTTATGTTCCAAAATTTTGAAATCACACTCTAGGAAACACAAAGTGTTTTTTTTGGGGGTCAGATAAGCCAAGTGAAAAGAAGCTCGCCTCTGGACTGGTAGGTCCAGACCTACCACTCTGGCTTCATATTGTTGCCAGAGTGGCAACTCAATAACCACTCTGGCCATTGATTTATTCACGTGAAAGGTGAATAAACCTGAGCATCTCATCCCTGGGAGAGGACGTTAAGCCGTCGATCTCGAGCATGTACAATGTCAGATACTCGTTAAAGATCCCTACTCTAAATACACTTCAGTTAGGCAAAATTTAGGAATTCCAATGTAGAATGTTCATTGTGTGTATCACAAAGGGCCAATGTTCGACCTATGTGTGTTCCCTTGTGGGACTGATACTGCACCGTTACCTAACCTATTGAGGTCGTTTATCACCAATATAACAAAATTTGTTTTTAATTGTTTTCTTTCTTTTTCCAACTAACAAGCATTTTATCTTTTAGAAAAAGGTTAAACGAAAAGGTAACTCACCGTCATCAAACCTTCAACAGCATTAGAAATCAATGTTTCAACGAAACAAACTCCTTGATAATCAAACATGGGAATTCTTCTGAAGATGTCTTTGGAAACCATTTTCTCCATTACAGCACCTTCAATTTCACCGAAGAACCTCCCAGTGTCATTGCCAATCTCTGATATAATGATATAACCGTTTGAGTCAATGACGTAGCAGTCCAGAGTGTCTGACCAGCAGGTCTCGGAGCAGTCCCTACACTGATATTTTACACAACTATTAATCTTATTTTAAACAGTTGGTTATCAAAAAAGTACAGTAAGTATATTTTATACAATATTTTAAAAAATATTAACATAGTAATTCCAATCAGCATATATAAATTAATAGCTAAATATCAAAGTTGCTGGTCACCTGTAGCAAGTGCTTGTGGGATAAACATTTAATTTTGTTTTGATATTAAGTGCCTAAAAATAATTAAAGAAGACTTTTAATAAGACTAAAACAGGTCTTAACTTAAAGAAGAGATACCAATAGAAGCTCATTTACTGGTTAATCTCCATCAGTTGAGTAGTATCTGTCATATGTATCGGATTAGTGCCAGCAGTTTTGCATTGTGGATATTCAGCGACCGTGAGTATCAACATCTGGAGTCTTGTGCGAGAACACTAACATCTCGACTGTTGGGTAAACACCATATAATTCTCCTCTATATTGCTTATTGATTTTTAAATTTTCTGTTCTCAGTCAAATGTAAAAAGAGTTTCTACATATTCACCGAATCGGGCTATTTTTGACTATAAACAGTCATCCACTGTAAGACAGCCATCCTCCAGTAGAATTGACATGCAGTTTTCCTCACCAGTATCATCCTTTTTGTCAAATAATAAGTTTTCTGTGCTATCTAATGATGTCACAAACGAAGAGCCAAAGCCAAAACTACCTCCATCACCTCCCACATTCTTAAAGTCAGTACCAACTTTACTGACCTTATCAACACTCTTACTGGCCTGATTGGTAAATAGGGTTCCTCATGCAAATCTAGAGGTAGTGATGTTGCAATCTACTCTAAGGAAGCGGATGGATATCACAAAATTAACAGCTATTTAAGGGAACAAAATGTTCCTTTTCACACATTCCAACTCAAACAGGGCAAAGCGTTTATAGTTATAAAAAATATACACCACTTAATATCAATTGAAGTTATTAAAGATGAACTTAAAGAAAAGGGTCACAATGCAAGACATATTACGAATGTTCTTCATGGTGTAAAAAAATAGCCTACTTATTTATTCTTTATAGATTTAGAACCAAAAGATAATAACAAAGATATTTTTGATTTAAAGGAACTCTTTAAAGGAACGTAGTGCAAGAGATGTCAGCGTTATGGGCACACTATGACCTATTGTAATCTGGTTTCACGTTGTGTGAAATGTGCAGGACTTCATAGGTCAGAGGATTGCCAGAAAGCAATCGATGAACCCTCTAAATGTGCATTATGTGAAGGTTCACATCCAGCAAGTTACAGGGGCTGTGAAATAGTTAAAAATTTGCAAAACAGGATCAGGAAAAATAATGACTCAACTGCACTCCTCAAAACAGCAACTAATTCTTCTAAACCTGCCAATCTAGTTAAGCAGAACATCAGCTACGCCAGCGTCACTGCAGGAGAGAGTCTCCTTCAGAACAACAACTACCTCAAAAGGCACCCACCTTTATCCCTACTCCTTCACCTTCCCAAGACTTCACAGCTCTTATCACATCCTTCTTAAGTGACTTCAAATCAACATCACTCCCCTCATCTCCCTACTTACTTCAGTATTGACCAATCGTGTTCCCACTATTACCTCTAAATGAATTTCAAACCTACTAAACAATCAATTATCATCCTCCTGTGGAATGCTAATGGACATAATCAACATAGACAGGAACTTGACATTGTGTTACACGACAAGAGAATTGACATCGCTTTACTGACAGAAACTCACTTTACATCAAGATCATATCTACGAATAACAGACTATATAAACATACCGAACTGATCACCCTGACAACACTGCTCATGGTGGAGTAGCTGTACTCGTTCGAAAACCTCTCAAACACCATGTTCTCCTCTCTTTATCTGCAGCATCTATGCAAGTCTGTACAATATCCTTAGAATCTTATCCTTACAATTTGAACATTTCTTCTATATACTGCCCTCCTAACAAACCCATAACCCAGCATGAATTCTCCAAACTCTTTCAAACTCTAGGACCCAGATTTATTTGTGGAGGAGACTTCAATTCCAAACACCAATTGTGGGGTTGTAGAGTAACTAATCCTCGAGGCTCTCTTCTTCGTAACACCCTCCTCACTACTATTAAGACTACAAACTTAAGACAACTGGTAAAAAAAAGAAAGAAAAAGACTTCATATAAGTCACCTTGTAATGAATTATGTTTCACAGAAAAAAAAAAGAATAGGATTCTAAAATATTAGATTTAAGCATTTCAGATATAGGCTTTTCGAACCCGAGTCATTATTAAAAAGATCAAAACGATGAAAAATATTAATTAAAAAAAATTATACTACTAAAATGAAAACTAGAATTGATATCTATAGAAATACAAAAAGGGTCACAATGCAAGACATGTTAATATCAACATAATTCGTACTAATTTAATTCGTACTATGAATCAATATTTAATTTGTACTAGCTCGATTTATAATCGTATTACAAGTAGTTTCAGGCTTACGAATCCTATTGCAATAAAGTTTAACAAAAACAGCAAAGCTCTTCTTACCTGTGATTTGGACGTAATATCCATAAATATATCGAATAATGTGGAGTGCTTCATTTGGAAACCAACGACCGAGCCTGGAGCCTCGTGACCACCATCTCTGGGGAAGATGGCGTGGCTTGCCGTCACCAAATAATCAGGAAACAGCCCTTGAAATGAAAAATCAATCTTAAAATAATGATATTTTTAACTATATCGAATCACTGTTATAAGTACCGGCATTAAATGGAACAGAAAATACAAATGCTTCTGGGTCTATGTGATGAAAGAGCACTGCACTTTTGTACCAGCTTTCTTCTAAAGACATATAGCTTGATTCTCCAAAGGATCTGCGCAAGAAAAAATTAAACTGACTTATTTCAAAGCATTCCAAGATTTTATATAATTAAAAATATTAATGCTTCTTTTATTACTATTACTAAATCATAGTAATATTTCGTTAGCTATTTAGGATTTAATTTAATTTAATTTAGGATTTAATTATTAACATAACAATTGTCCCGACATATATTGTCCTGTCCTACCTATAAATATTCAATTTTGAACAGGAATAAAAACTAAAATAAAAAAAAATCATTTTTCAAAGCATAATGTTTATTGTAATCTACATATATAAAGTTCGTATGTTTTTGTTTGTTCACCCATTTTCCGGGGAGATAGAGACCTGAAATTATTAGAAACTTTACTTTTGTTGTGATTGACTTTGTTGTAGTTGTATTACATAATAACAAATCATATTAGGGGGTCAGGGTAGCCCAGTGGCCTGCGTTCTCGCCTCGACTTTCTACAATATTATTTAATAATATTTCTCATTAGGGGGTCAGGGTAGCCTATAATACATAATAAAATATTATATTAGAGGTTAAAAATGAATAATTTTATAAACAATCTTGAACACAACTGTCAGATAAAATACGAATATTCTAAGGTAATATTATAAAGACAAATTCCTTTCATTAATGTTATTTGATGTTGGTAAATACATTTAATATTTCAATGTACAAATTTTGTTTGTTTTAAATATATTTCATTGTATATATAACTTGAATTGACTTTTTAATTATTTATATGATGAAACAAATGATTTTTTTTTACTTTTAAATGATTTTTACTTTGCTAAATATACTTACTGTTTATATGTCTTAAATGATGTTAAGAATGCTATATCAAAAGCTTGGGCCATATACTCGTAAGAACCTGTTTCCGTGCCTTAATAACAAGAAACAACAATTAAAATTATCCCTGTCAATCATGTTCAGTGAATTTGTTTCAATAACAATTGCTATAATTTCTGAGTGATACAAAGGGTCACGGGTAGTCTAGTACACAATATTTAATTTATTTTAAATTAGATGATTATATACTTTTTAGTCGTTTTACCAAGAAAATTGTGACAATTTAAGTTTTCGATTGAATTGTATTTACTGAAGTGCATTTGGTTACCCAAAATTTTATGTTTTCCCTTCTGGTGTGAACACAAATAAATCGGTGTAAGGAAGCCACATATAACTCGTCCATATGAGGAGTATGGGTTTTCTAAATTTAGTACACACACTTGCAGCGAATGCCCGGCTTATGTCATTGATGTCTATGATCATCAAAAATCTGATTATTTGAGACATGCATCGAGCTCATCAGTGGTGGCTGAACGTGATATAACCGATAGTGTTGCTTGAAAAAATCACCATACAATAAAATGATTGTGACACCGAAGAGCCGTTGATTTTTTTTTTTAGAAAAACACAGAATGTAATGTCGGATTCTAATTTATATAGAAAACCACTTTGCTTAACTAAACTTTAAAAATATTAACGAAATATTTTAAAATAAATGAATTCAGATATATAATCTAAATTTTTTTTCGGAACATTATTTTATTATTTCAGGAATATTCGCGGGTGTGTGTCCAACCATTCCCCGAAGTTTCATTGCAATCGGATAAACGGTTGAGGCAGGCATAAGAGACAAACATTCATTTTTATTTATATAGAAGATTAATTTATAGAGAAGACTGATTATTAATTTATTTCCGCATGTACCTGTAAAATTAACTATCCAAGTTTCTTTTTAACAAGTTGTGTACTTGGTGGATACTCTGTTTTTGTGTGTTGCCTCGTATGTGCTCCTTGTCAATAAATGTATTCAGTTAAATTAAATTTGAATTAATTAATTAATGTAAACAGTTAGACAAAGGAAACTCTTGTAATTACTGTGGCGATAAGGAAAAATATAGCATTTATATACAAAAAAAAAAATTTCAACTGGTACTATAATTTTGAAAAATTAAATTTACAAATGTAAAATTACAAATGTAATTTAAATGTAGTTATAAATGTAATTTACAAGAAACATTTGAGCAGAAGTTACAAACAACACTCATATAGGGCGAGACAAAAAATGAAGACTTTAGATAATACCAGTATTTTACTTAAAAATGGAGTGTATAATTAGGAAAATATATCCCAGTGATGCATAAAGAACTGAACTAACAGTCACAAAATAATACTCCGGAGCTAGTAAATTTTCCTGAGGTTAGAGAACCTATGAAAAATAGATGAATTTTACGCCCCCCCCCAAATTAAATGTGAAACAGTAGAACTTTTTTAGGGAACTCATTTACGACTGTGAAAGAACAGCATTATCTGCTATCAGTATGAAAGCTCATAAAAATTTAAAAAAAAAAAAGGAAACAAAATTTCCCCATTCATTCATATACCGCACATATATATATTGTTAGATTAAAAATTACAGGAGAAAAAATCATTACTAAACAAAATGAACCATATATAAAACAAGGCCTCGTTAAAACTAATCATATTACGTCGGACGTACAAAGTAATTTTTTTATAACAGCACATAAAAAAAGCTTAGTTTTCCAATCTTTGTTTATCAATATAGCTTTTTTTAAGTTAAACAATACAATCATTGCAAAATTATCAAATAAAGTAAATTGTGAAATAAAGTTCTAAACCTGGAACCTTCTGGTAAATCATGAACATGTTGCCATCTGGTCAAACCACTCTGAGTAGCAACAAATCTCACAGAAACGTCAAATTGTTCAACAAGCTCTTCTCTGAAACATTACAACAAATAATTCTTAAACAATGCATAAAAAATATCAGTTCTTTAAATAAAAATATATAAATTAACGTCTTCCTTATCTCGATCACATATATTGAACACTATTTTTCTTGTTTATCGTGGTTTGGTCTAGCTTCAATAATACAACACCTTTAAGCCGACGTTTCGTCTATATTTGTAGTATCTTAAGGGCTACATCAATACAGAATTAATTACAGTAACATGAAACATAATTATAAATAATTTAATATAATTAATATAATATAATATAAATAATATAAGTAATATAATAAATAATGTAATATAATTATGTTTCATGTTACTGTAATTAAATTCTGTATTGATGTAGCCCTGAAGATGTCTACAAATATAGACGAAACGTCGGCTTGAAGGTGTTGTATTATTGAAGCGAGACCAAACCTCGATAAAAAAAGAAAAATAGTGTTAAAAATATATAGCTATGCGTATATATTTTTATGATTAAAGGTACTTTTTTGATTAATAACTAATAAACTAGTAAAAAATATAATTGAAGCCAATGACCTTGAAGCTATAAGCTTGCCATTAAAGAAATGCCTAAATTAAATTGAAACATCATTTATTTCCTAAATATTTGTTGTAGCTACATGCTAGTAGTTAAGGTTTTACTTTGCTACTGGAGTCTCGGTTTATAAAGTCTATAAGTAACCATAGTCTCGCTATTGCCCTAAATTTTGCCGAGTCTGTAAAATGTCAAGTACTCGTTAGAGATCCCTGCTCCAAATAAACGTCAGTATGACAAACTTACGGACTTCCGTTACTTTAATATAGCCAGTAGGTAGTTAATACACTTAGAAACAGACAAAGACATTAGTCTCTCCTGAAATATTTTAAATACGAGTATACGTACATAAATACGTAAATACGTACATATTCATGCATTTTGTTAGTACGATAGAGGCTAGTGTTTGTTAAATTACAAATGATTGATGCAGTAAAACCTCATATATACTGGTGGTGTCATTGTACTAACTTCCAACGTTATCCTTCTTCAAGAGAAATTCATATGAATAATTTGAATTGTATGCTTATATACTCTTCTAGCAGCCCGTGCTTAAATTTATTTTTTTTTTATATTAATATATTTCATTCATGTTTTTTATTTACTTATAATGTATCTCTTCTAATTTTTTTTACTATTTTCAATGTATTCACAATAAATTCCGTCATATAGTTGCTATCACAAATTGATAGATAACTTGATTGACTTTATAAGGCTAAAAAAACTTAAAAAGGAATTTAATTGGGTAAATGATAAATATATTTTTAACTAGCAGACGTGCCCGTCTTTGACGGGTATTTTACAAAAATTCCCAGATGATACGTGGCATTACAACATATTATTAGAAAAATTATGGAATAGGAAAAAATATATATTCATTAGCACAGTAAGTGCCTCTGTATACACCACATTAGCTGTCTTTCCTTCAGATGCATGGAAGAACAGAGAGTTGGAACCTCTGACCCTTGAACAAGCAACATATAGTTGACTATGTGAGTCAACAATTGGTCTCACACACTACAATCCTGCTACAGACAGAGTTTGGACTTGTAACTTAGTTACTGTCATTGAGAAACAGACGCTGACGGGAAATTCAACCGTTTGAATGAAAAGGGACAGTTGCTAGGTGGACACGGATCCAGCTGACTTGTAAAAAGACCTGCTGTAAGATACGAGGATACAGTTTCCTAACAAACTCATTTCCCTAGTGACACTGTTCCTAGATCTTTTCTAACATTTAAAATTACTGTCAAGCATGACTCCTACTGCCAAAAAGATCACCTCATTGACCAATTGAGTGCGCATTATGATTATATTGGAGGAGTCTCAAAAGAAGATTTGAGCTAACTCATTGCTTCAGGTGCCAACAGGTAAGAAACACCCAGATATGATGGAGAGTGACTGCTTGCTACCACCACTACTCTTGCTGTCCAGATTTTAAGAAAACCATAACTAGCCTGTACCAACTGCACTTGACAATTGTCCATTGCCTTCTTTCTTTCAGAGTAACAACAGTAAATGTATAAAGATTATATCAACTGAATACTACCTTTTTTCGTCGATTGTCAGTTGAGTCTGTTTCCTGACTAGATCACTGACTGTATCCGACTAGAAAAAGATACGAATGGAGCTTAAATATTACAAAGGAATAATAGTGCAAAACAATCACATAGGGAAACCTGGATGATTTGAAGAATGTCAGATGTTTAGTTAGCCATTCTTCCATGGAGAGGAACACTTCAAATAAAAAAATTAATGGCTATAGAAGTCAGAGAAGTCTCAAAAAGAATCGGAATTACGCTTGATATATACGAGTATTATCCGTAAAGTTCAGTACTTAACAGTAATCAATAGTAACTGCTTTGTAATGATGGAGAGTACACAAACAAACCTTTTCAATCAATCCACCTTTAACCACCTGTACAGTATTTGAGAAATATACAGAGTTCATTAATGTCATACATGAAATATATCAGTCCTGAAGCTGATAAATTCTCCAACACATTGCAGAATACTCTAGTATTCCATAAAACAACCAAACTCACATCTGGCATTTCCCTAAAAACTCAAACTAATTATTTCTGATCAGTCTTCAAGTATATAGGCTATTCAAAATAACCGATTTAAAGGGTACATTTTTCGATTTAAATGATTGGTTGAAACTAAAAGCTGCACTGACTATTCATATTTGGACTACACATTTAAGACAAACAAATTAAATTTAATACATTTAACCAACCATAAGTTAATACAATATTGTTTTTAGTAGCACAGAGTATTTAATAACAATTAAAGAAGAATAAAACATCCTACAATAATAAATTTTCTCTCTTACTCGACCACTTTCGTATGTGGTTTATTTTAGAGTGAAACTGAAAAGTTTCTAGAGGGTTTGACAAAGATAAAGATACAGGCAGAAGATTAAAACCAAAGGCAGAAGACAGACAATTAAAACCAAATATATTTTATAAAACTAAATATATTAAAACGCAATATATTTTAGAAAAGGAGGGACAAGTAAAAGAATTAGATATCTAATGGAGAAGTTCATAAAGTATAATCATGAAATAGAAATTAGGTTAGGTTATTGAATAGGAGTAATAGATATGGAGTTGTAAATACCAAATTGTCTCAAGAAAACTCTCAGTTTTACTCTGAGAGATAGACAAGATAAAAACCGGTCAAGTAGGGAAATCTACAAGATAAGATGTTTCATTCTTGTTTTAATTGTTAATAGATAGTTAGTGGTGTAGCAACCATTTTTGCCACCCGGGGCGGTCGTAAAGATTCGCCCCCCTGGTGGCCGTGAAAGTCCTCAAAATATTTATTTTCCTGGATTTACAATCAAGGATCTAATATTAGACTGCTGATCTTAATCTCATACTTCTATCTTTTACAGTACTCGTATACATATACAGTCATCATCAAAGAAAACCAAAGATTTTTTCAAAACAAAAACGTATAATTTAAATCATAAAAAAAAATTGTTAAATTAAATTAACTGGCTACTCAAACAAATATAATAAACTTTCAACCCCTTTAAAAAAATAGTTTTGAAATTTTTAAAATACATATATTTTTAATTTGCAAATATTTCTGTTGAAAAATCCGTTTTAAGACAGTATTACCAGTGGCGTAGCAAACATTTATGCCGCCCGGGTCGGTTATATAGATTTGCCCCCCCCCCCCCCCTCAAAGTATGAAAGTCCTCAAAATATTTATTTTCATGGAATTACAAATCAAGGATCTAATTTTAGACGGCTCTTATTAGTCCCAGATTTGCATCTTATTACAGTACTGTTATACATACACAGTCATAATCAAAGGAAACCAAAGAATTTTCAAAACTAAAACTATAATTCAAATCATAAAAAAACAGTTAAATTAAATTAGCTGATTAACTGGCCACGCAAACAAATATAATAAACTCTCAACCTCTTTAAAAAAATAGTTTTAAAAATTTTAAAATAAATTTATTTTTAATTTGCAAATATTACTGTTGAAAAATCCGTTTTAAAACAGTATTTCACACATAAAACTTAAAAACAATTCCGATGTTAAAAAATCATTTTATATAAAATTTCAGGTTTTTTTTGTTGCCACTTTATTTTAATTTTTTTCTATTTTTACACTCTCAAAGTGCCGCCCCCTGGCACGTGCCACCCGGGACGGACCACCCCCTTGCTACGCCACTGAGTATTACACATATAAAAACAATTACAATTAGACCTTAAAAACTCATTTTAATATAATATTTCAGATTTTTTGTTACCTTTTTATTTTAATTTTTTTCTATTTTTACACTCTCAAAGTGCCGCCCCCTGGCACGTGCCACCCGGGACGACCACCCCCTTGCTACGCCACTGAGTATTACACATATAAAAACAATTACAATTAGACCTTAAAAACTCATTTTAATATAAAATTTCAGATTTTTTGTTACCTTTTTATTTTAATTTTTTTCTATTTTTACACTCTCAAAGTGCCGCCCCCTGGCACGTGCCCCCCGGGACGGACCGCCCCCTTGCTACGCCACTGAGTATTACACACATAAAAACAATTACAATTAGACCTTAAAAACTCATTTTATTATAATATTTCAGAGTTTTTGTTGTTTTATTTTTTTTCTATTTTCTTTTTTTACACCCTCAAAATGCTGCCCCCTGACGCGTGCTGCCCCGGATGGAACACCTCTTTCATTGCTACGCCACTGTAAATAGTAAATAAATAACAGGATAACAACTCACTCACTCTCTTCTGTCCGACGCAGACCATTTCATGTCCTTGTAAATATTCTCTGTCACTTTAGCATCAAATACTAACAACTGCATCAAATCTTTATCACCTGTAATATTACAATTTTTTATTCATTTATTAATAATATTTTAAAATATTGTTTAAATGATTTTTTTACGTCAAGTCTAAATTGCAACAATAGAAAATTTTAAGATATCATAAATTAAAATACCTACAAAAAATTTTGTTAAAGAAATACTGAAACAAAGATTAAACTGCAACTCGTCATTTCCAGGTATAACTCAATAGTCAACTATGGTAAACAAAGGTATGTTTCATGTTTGAAATTGAAATAGAATACAAGGTTAATTGTTTATTTTTAATTCTAAAATGAATGACACCGAAAATTGTATGACATTGTATATTGAATAGTAATTCCTATTCAATATTTCATAATGTTAGAACATGTCATAATTTTGATAGCGCATTACCAAGATATAGTTGTGTTAGTGTAATGCTAGGATATGTGATCTTTTTGGGAGATAAACCAAGGATAAAATAAAAATGCAAGCTATAGTAATGTTAGTGTAATACTAGATATGTGATCTTTTTGGGAGATAAACCAAGGATAACATAAAAATGCAAGCTATAGTAATGTTAGTGTAATGCTAGATATGTGATCTTTTTGGGAGATAAACCAAGGATAACATAAAAATGCAAGCTATAGTAATGTTAGTGTAATGCTAGATATGTGATCTGTTTGGGAGATAAACCAAGGATAACATAAAAACGCAAGCTATAGTAATGTTAGTGCAATGCTAGGATATGTGACCTTTTTGGGAGATAAACCAAGGATAACATAAAAATGCAAGCTATAGTAATGTTAGTGTAATGCTAGATATGTGATCTTTTTGGGAGATAAACCAAGGATAACATAAAAACGCAAGCTATAGTAATGTTAGTGTAATGCTAGGATATGTGACATTTTTGGATATTTTGGTAGCTCAGTGCTCCATGCATTCAATATCGGATGCATTCAAGGTATGAGATGCACGATGAGAGAATAATAAACGGCAAGTATACGAGGTGAGCCAAAAGAAGGTGGACAGTAAAAGATAATATTTATTCACACATACAACTATATGCGGTGACAAAATTATTACATTTACAAATTATTTTGATTGTTAAGAATAATACAAAAGCCTTCAAATTTTATTAATACGTTCACCAAAATGACCCTAATAGTGTTTTTATTTTAAGAAGAACTCAGGCACAAAGTTTGTAGTCGAAAATCAAGAATTGTTGAAGATTTAAAATGAGAGATGCATTTGAGGAAATAATACGTAGACAAACTTGTACAATAAAAGCTTGTCGAAGCTTAAGAGGAAGACTATAAAGCTGTGTAAATCGTGAAGGAAAACATTTGAACACATTCTTTAATAAAATGTAAAAGGTTTTATACTATTGTTCACAATAAAATTTAATTCTGAAATTAATAATTCACATAGTTGTAGAACAAGATTTCACAATAAACACGTGGAAAAAAAAAACAATGTCCAAACCACAATAAGCAATTGAGAAAAAAGGCTAAGATCTTTCAACTGTAACAAGCGGTCTTCGACAGAGCCAAATCCCAACTACAACTTCAGTTGAGATTTGACACTGACGAAGACCGCTTGTTATGGTTCAAAGATCGCAGTTTTTTTTCTCATTTCTTATTGTCATTTGGATGTTGATATAGTTTAATGTATCTGTAAATTATATCCTGTAAATAAATCTTATAATTTACTGTCCACCTGGTTTTGCCTCATCCTGTATATAAAATAAAATAAAAAGGCTTCAATATAAAACATTGAAGCATGTGTACCTTTATAACCACCATTAAAACTATTTCATGACAAAATGGCCTAAGACAACCCTTATCAACATATTATGTCTTTCAAATTCACACTTTCACGATTTTGTTACCTATTTGTTTTTATCTTCAAATCTAAGAAATCATCTTTCCACTTTTTACCTATTTGAATCATTTTGCACTTCTGTATACCACAATATAATTACGTTATGATGGTGTTTATTCTAAAAAAAAAAAAATATTTATTTCAAACAAATTTATTTTATATTAAGTAACTAGCATACTAATAACTTTCGTAACTAGTATATCACTATTTTACTTAAAAAAAAAAAAAAACATATTTGTAGCATTCATCCAGCATGCATTAACTCAGGGGTTCTCAGCCTTCCTTGGCCCATTCACCCCTCTTGCCATATTCCACAATACCATTCCCCCACCCCTCTTATTTCCAAAGTATTATATACATTTTTACAACTACACATTGATTATGTTTATAATAAATGGTACAAATTTTGAGTAAATTACAATTATTGATGAATATATAAAATATTCAATTCAATCAAAATAGTATTTTTTTTAATTTATAATCAAGAGGTCAAAACCTATAATAGCTTTTCTCACTCTGTAAAACTTACGGTGGTCACAATTCACCACCTGAAAATCCAAAATTACCACAGGGAGTGAATTTCACCCCCATTGAGAACCTCTGCATTAACTGAATAAGCGTTGGTGAGAATAGTACTCTAAAGGCAGAGGTTAGGCGATAAATGTGAAAGACAATCCTAGAGGGGTACTGGCAGTGAAAGCGACTAGGACAAGTCGAAATGGAAGAATGAACAAAGCAGGACCTGCAGCAGGATAATACGAGAAAGCAAATAAGTCGAGGACATATGGACAAGACAAGCGAACATAGCACTTTGAGTACGAGAAAAAATTATTGCTAAAAAGAGGAAAGCGACAAAAAAAATATGGTCCCAGAGAAGAATATTTAAAAAAAAATAATGGATAACATGAATGAGGAACAACGCACACAGTATTGTGATCACAAGAGAAACTTCCCTGTGCAATAGTATTTACCATTTTATTAGATCAAACCTAATGTTTACTTCATTTATATCAAATTATTGTACTTTACTGTGAATAACACTGTTCATTGCATGTCTTCGTCTCACACGCTTTTGCTGCAAAGCGAGTTCTAACTTTCAACTATCTTACTTTTTGATTTTGTTCACAAATTATTCTCTCTTGATGATTCATATTTTCTACTCTTTATTGAAACATGTTTTTCTGTTGCTCATGGTATTGTACTTGCTGTATTCTGTTCTTATTATCCAAAATCGTCAGAGATAACACGGGAAATAATTTTTCACATAAAAAAGAGTTTGAGAAATTTCTATTCTTACAAAATACAACTTGCATATACATAGTTAAGTACGTGTAAGTATGAGTGTATATGTATATATTAAAAAAAAATATATTGCATACTTACAGTAATAAGCATCTTCTTTAATTGGTTCTCTATGACATTTTTCTGAAAATTTTGCAAAGTAATTTCATTAGTCTAGTTATAATCTAAGTAACAAATAACTACTCTAGTCATAATCTAAAAGTCATATGAATAAAAGAAAAATTATCTATGGTCCAATACGTTCTCCGATTTAATCACTATAATAACATTATTATACTTTAATCTCTAACTTAATTACATAATTTACAGAACATGTAATGTCAGATAACTACACCTAAATCAACAAATACTGATAAATATTTTTTATAAATACAAGTTAATAACTTGTATGAAATGTGATCTCATTTCAGGCTTCAATTTTGATATTAGTTTCAAACCTCCAGGCTGTATTATTACCAGCCATTTTCTCTTCTTTTTTTTTTTCAGTGTATACTCTAAACCGTTCAAATTTGGTGAAAGGTACGGAACTCGGGCAACAGTTCTAGACATTGATCTGAGAGGTTGTACCCAAACGTCCAATCCAACAAAAAGACCGTAAGGGCTGACGTGTTTAATCCGCAACGGGAATCATTTTCCACTCTATCACTCTATCTATACCATAAAGAATAAGTATAAACCAACCTTCATTGAAAACCTCATCATCAGTCAAATCTTCAACTTCTGCAGGAAGCTGTTCAAGCCATTTCCAATTCTTAATATCGAACATTTTTTCCAAAAAATGTGTCAACTTTTCTTCAGGAGAAGTAAACCAATGTATTTGCCTATGATAATCACAGTAAACCCTACAAAGAAATTCTTTAAATAATAATGTGTTCATCAGTAGATCCTTTAAAATATTTTATGTGAAACAACAAATTGAAATGCCGTTCTTTCTTTACTCTAGAATTACCTTGTCAGCTTGTCGTTCAATTACCCACTCTTTGTGCACGTGGATGTTAACTGATAATAAAAGAAGTTAATTTAAGGATAAAATCTTCTTATGGGGTTAATATGGTTTCATTAAAAATTAAACCTGCCACTTTATAGGTCAGAAGAACTGAGAATTGTTAAAAAATAGTGCCGACTGTTTATAACACTAGCACGTAATAGTTTTAACTTATTTCACCTACCATTCTGGATATTTAGAATACTTCATTCAGGGGATGGTAAAATTAAGATTAAAAAACGTTAAAAAAATATCAAATCATTTAAAATCAATACAACTTTTATAATAATTATTTTATTGTAACTAATACAATGCTTCACCAATTAAAATAAAACGAAGCGAAAAATAATAAAAAAATCCGGAGTGCCCTACACTAAACTTTACTATAAGTAAGAAAATATTAATTTAGGTCTTACAAGATAATGATTTTTGTCTCCTCAAAAGCTTTCACATTAAATCATAAGTCAAAATGTTTACATTTTATTGACAAAATATCTTAAAAATATAAAAATTCCTTTCATTTATTACTTCTCTGATTAAATAATGAATGTGTACTTTATATCGTTGTCTTAAAGTCTTATCAGTTCATCCAATATAGTGGTGCCCGTAATCTTACATCTTATTCTCTAAAACTCATTTTAATTGGTTATTATCACTATTTAAACATTTCAATCAGGAAGAATACCATTAATTAAGCAAAGAAATTAACTGGAACAATAAAAGTGCTTAATATAATTCTATTTATAATTTGCATAGTCATATTAATAATAAAGCTGTAATAATGACAAAATTACATAAAATTTAATGAAATTTGAATTTATTTAATTTGTTTATAATTTAATGAAAATGAAATAACGCTTTAAAAGGTATGTATATATATGCATTTCAGTTTGTTCTGTGTGTTCTTTTGAAAATTCTAATATATGTATATATATAAAAAGATTTCACATAAACACGTGAAATAACAATCAATGATCGAACCACAATAAGAAATGGGAAAACAAGACTAAGATCTTTCAACCATAACAAGCGGTCTTCGTCAGAGTCAAAAACCCAACAGTTGGGTTTTTGACTCTGACGAAGACCGCTTGTTACGGTTGAAAGATCTTAGTCTTGTTTTCCAATTTCTTATTGTGGTTTGATCATATATATATATATATATATATAAAATTCAAAATTGAAAACATTTTTTGAAAAATAATAAATGTAATTATCCTATATCTTAAATTAAAAATTACCTTCAAGCGATATTTTTTCTTAGTTGTTCCTTACATTTTTCAGACAAAATAGGAATATTTTCAAGTTTTAAATGGGAAACTTTGTCTAAATCTTCAATGTAGAAGAAGTTCAGAGAAACTATGTAAGAGATCCACTGGCTGTTTGAATAAAAGCCATGTTCGCCTTTAGGAGATTATTTTGTAACACGAAATAAATTTCGAGTTTTCAAAAATGTTATTACTGCTGTAATTATACTAAAGATATTATATACATCAGTGGTGTGATATACAAAAACATTTTCACGTTTTAAATGGGAAACTTTGTCTTAAGTCTTCAATATAGAAAGAGGTCAGATAAACTGTGCAAGTAATCCACTGGCTGTTGGAATAGAAACTAAGTTCTTTTTAGTTTATGTTAACAGCAGATGAATTGACAACAAAAAATTGTGCTCTTAACAAATTTGAAGGTATATATCTTTATAAATTGCTTTTGCATATTGAAAGTGGGTCCTTCTGAGATGCGAAATGAGGTTTTTAAGAGTAGTTGTTGCTGGCATTGGCCGGAACTGAAAGAATATTCTCTGCTGAGTTTGACTCATGTTGTTTATAACCTACTGCTTTCAAACTTTTCCTTTCTATCTAACAAATTATTATCTTTGTTTTGTTTAAGTTGTCTCTGTCAAATCAAAATTTAACAGCTTAGCTATATCTTTTGACTTGAAGAACAAAGTATAGTAAGCACACAAAGCAGCTTACAAGATCAATTATGAGCTGAAGCCACCAAATAAACTGGATTTAAGCCCAGTCAAATTCTTGAAAAGAGCCTACGTGAAGATGACTGACGAACAGTCAAAACATGTTTTTATTAGAAGAATTAGAAATGAAGGAAGAAGTAGTGATGCTTTATATAGTGATAGAAGAATTGAAGATGTGTTATGCAGTATAAACGATAACGCAAGATTATCCTCTCCCTTGAGGAGTGTACAAGGAAACTTTTTAACATAAAATATAGCGTACTATTCAACCAAACCTGCATAAATGCAGGACTGCGTGAAATATAGGAGCAGAATCCTGGAATATGAAGAAAAATCTTATAAACTGAGAGCCCAAGGACCCTCCGGGCGGCACGTGCTAATGGGCGGCATTTTGAGGCAGTAAAAATAGAAAAAATTATGAAAAGCTAATACAATTTTATACTAAACTGAGTTTTTAAGCTCTTAATTGCTTTTATGTTTTATGTGTACAACAGTGTTTTAAACGGATTCTTCTAATACTTGCAAATTAAAAATAAATTGATTTTAAATTTTTTAAAACTAGTTTTTTAAAGGGGTTGAAAGTTAATGATGTTTGTTTGCGTAGCCAGTAAATTTAATTTAACAATTTTTTTTATGATTTGAATTATACTTTTTTGTTTTGAAAAATCTTTGGTTTTCTTTAATGACGACTGTATATGTATACGAGAACTGTAATAAGATGAAAGTCTGGGACTAATAACAACAGTCCAAAATTAGGTCCTTGATTGTAATTCTATGAAAATAAATATTTTGAGGAGTTTCTAGAAAATCGAAGGTTAACAGATTGGCAAGTGGGGTGGGGGGGGGGGGGGGGCAGCACATAGTGTATGTGTGTACATAGGATGTTGGATTGTTGTATATTGGTGAGTTCTTCTTCAGGTTAACAACTAAAAAATATATATATCTGTGAGTTTTAAGAATATCAGAGTGATTATTTGAAATTGAATACAAGATATGAATGTTGAATTGAACTGTTGAGGGTTTTAACAAGGGAATTAAGTATGAAAATTGACTTAATTAATCTTGAACCTTCAATTTTAATGTTCTTAAAGCTCACAGATATGTATATTTTTAGATGTTAACCTGAAGAAGAACACTAAGTGTTCGAAACACATTGTTAGTTTCATATTAAACTTTATTTTGTGTGTTACTTTGTTTTCGTAATTTTTGAAATTCCCAATAAAAGTAAATACCACACTATAACAAATTGTGGCAACAGTAATAAATTTCATCTTGATAAAATAAATACGTTTCAAGCTGTTTAATTAATGGATACTATTTTTTTTTTAGGTTACAGATAAAAGGGTTCATAGCATGGCAAAAAGAAGGAAGGAACCAGAGACAAATCAAAGAATGAAATCCTCCGTGACAGCTTTGAACAAATTAAAAAGACAAATAAATCACGTTTACAGACTGTTAAACCGAAATAAAAAGGTAAGGAGAATATTAAGTATCATTAAGCCTCAGCACACAGATAAAGTAATGCCAAAGAAAAATATGAAACAGTCGAGAAAAGATGGATATCATTTATGCTTCGATGATTAGCGATGATTCCATTTCGAAATTGATAACAATTTTAACAGAATAAAACGACTTTTGGGACCTCAAAACATGTAATTCCGTCAAAATCTCGAGATCGATTTTTTTCACGATCACTATACTTTACTTATAGTAAAGTAAATAAGAAAATATTTACTCTCCTTAAACAATTTTAAATAGAAAATGATTTACTGGAATTGTTATCATTTATGACTTTACCATTTAGGATTTATCTTCCAATTGCCTTGAAAGTGTTCTATCAAAGGTATACCTAAAAAAAAAAAGAAAGATTAATATATATCTAGAAAAAGATGAACTAATGAGATAAGCACTTCAGTAATACAAGATCTCTACCACTCACCCATTTGAATTGATTTCCTTATCTCATCTCCTGCTTTGATCCAATAACTTCCATAGGAGTATGGCAGAACAAGACCTAAGCTAAATGGCGTATTGTTTAAAGGTGCCAAATAATAATTCCTTATTTCTACTCCCACTCTCCTCTAAAACAAATAATTTTATTATTAACATTTGCACATGTTAATAATTTAACTTTGAAACAGAATTTCTAAAAAGTATACCATTTTGTCATAATGAAATTTCATCTTCATGTTTAACATTGTTGTTTCTTCTCTATTTATTAATGCCTCCCGAAGCTGTGAAACCAAATTATATGTTAGCAATATTATTAACATTTTTTTTTAAATCATATAAGTAATTTTATATAAAAAAATAGGTTTGATATTTAAATAATACTATAAATATTATTAAAATAATTTAATAGTATACTACACCAAACTGATGAAAAGAAAAATACTTAAGCCATAAATACGTGCACATTAAATTACTACATATTACTAACTTTCAAAACGTTTTCATTTGGAAGTCTCGGTTTAGTTTCATCATCATCATACAGTTCAACTTCTGTCAAATCAACACTATTATAATTTTCTTTCAGAACGCCATCCTCCTAAAATATATAAACAAATATTAATTTTATATTAAAATACTATTATACATATAATAATATATGATCAAACCAAAATATGAAATGGGAAAACAAGACTAAGATCTTTCAACCGTAACAAGCGGTCTTCGTCAAGAGAAGACCGCTTCTTACGGTTGAAAGAACTTAGTCTTGTTTGCCCATTTCATAATTGTGGTTTGATCATTTATATATATATATATAAACTATATTGACACAAAGAACACTCAGAAATGAAACAGAAACTCACTACTATATTTCGATATCCTCGTTATCAGGAAGATAGAAAAAAAACTGTGTGAGATAGAGAGAGAGTCAACAGGAAAATTATCCACAAAGGACAACAAAAGGAATTTGTCTGATACTTTGAAATAGATGTGTACTTAACAACTCTGATTATAAAATAACCTTTTGTATGATCTGTTGGTCTCAATAAATTGTGTTTAGTTCTCTATGTGAGTTGTAGATTGTTTTGGTAAATGTATTATAGTTCTTACTCTAATTTTAGCCCTGAAGATGATGTACAAATACATCGACACGTTGGCCTAGGAAGGAATTTATTTTCTTTTATTTGACCTAGCCCTCAATAACAAAACATACAATATATATATATATATAAAATTTGTGTAGTTATTTTTCATTTGATTTGTCTTTCCCTCATGGGCATGGTTAGTATTTTTGCTACTCTGACAGAGCACTTCCTCTCCTGATGCTTACGGATGTTAAATTATCGAAGTAAGTCTCCTTTAGCTTGGAAATTTAATTACTACTTATGTACTAATGCACATACCTTAGGTCTATGATCTGGATGAAACATCAAATAGCCATTGTTACTCAGCAAGAATGCATAACCATTTGCACCAATCTTAAAAAAAAATCAAAAAAATGTCTATCAAAATATAGAACTGAAAAACTAGTATTCCTTTTAACTAGTGAAAATTATCAAAATACACAAATAATAACTATAATTCTTAACTAAAAATTAGCAGAGTAAACAATTATCATAAAATTGAAATCGTTTTAAGAAATATTTCTGCTATCTTACAATTAATATTTGAACAGTGTGTGGAAATTGCAGGCATTCCTCAAACTGAAATTGGTTTAACAATAATTATCAGTCAAGGTGTTTAGTTTCAATGGTAGGGTCGCAGTACACACAGGTATCAAATCAATAGAAGTTTTGGGACAAATAATTAATGATGTTTCATTCCATTACATGGCGCCATAGATTACCTCTCTCTTGTCCGGTCAAAATTCTTGTACTTTATGCGTTTAATTTTACTAAAAATTGTAAGTAACTATTAGGAACTAAAAGATAAAAGAATTTGTCAAACTAGGTCTGTTTTATTTGCAGAAAACTGTGTGATACACTTTAAAGAATTTTTAAAATTAAGTGAAATTGTAACAACTTACTTTATAAGGTAAAGCTAATTTCTCTATTTCGCTTACAAGTAAGTCTGTTCCAGCAACTCCCAGCAAATTGAAATCTCTTTCCTAAAACATTACAATTACATTAAATCATGTACAAAAACGAAATAAAATGAAATGGAATTACGGCCTACGTCTTTTTCCTCCTTCTCAGTTCGAAGATCAAAAATAGGCCCAGATACTGATGTCATCCGTTTCGAAATATCAGATTCTTTACTCATATCTGCCTGTAATATAAACAAAACAATATATTATTTATTAAATGTTATGCCTACTTTTTGAAAACAGGTCACAATACAGTGTAGTTATAGCAATAAATGAAATTACTACAGCATTGCTATTAGGAGTAATGACGATATGTGGAACGTAAACCATCTACCTCATCAAGCAGGAGACAGATCTCTATGGTAAGGTGATTTGGAATTACGCGTGGTATTAATAAACAAATATTTATGGAACGCATACATATTCTAAAAAATATACCATTTACAGGTGTAACTAATTTAACACGTCTTTGTTGAAGCAAGGGGCCAGGGTAGCCCAGTGGCTTGCCCACTCACCTTCTGACTGATAGATTTGGGTTCAATTCTCCCTCTGGCCCTCGATTTTTCCACGCAGCAGGTGAAAAAATTTGAATACGTCGTTTCTGGGAGAGGACTTTAAGCCGTTGGTTCCGAGCCTATACGATGTTAGGTACTACTGTGCTGTACTGTAGGGATGTTTAAGATCCCTACTCTTGAATTAGGGATCAATTTTACAATAAGTAACACTTAGAACTCTCAAGGTGGAATCATTAGGGAGATAGAATATTTCCTAGAGGTATTAGCCTCAGAGGTGCACCTTTCTAATAGACACTCAATCTCACCTCAATATAAACTATTCAAGTAGTTTTAATACTTTTATTAACCTACTTTCAAATAAATTACCATGTTTGGCAACCGAATAAAATAATTAATTTATATTCTCACTTGTTGGCTTCTATTAATTCCAATCTTTATAAATAAAATAATGATTTTGTCTGTACATTGCTTAAAACTGACTCATTTCAAGTTTTCTTTACGTTTCATACATTGGAGAAACCGAATCCACCCTTAGAAAAATTTCTGTCGGTTTGTCGGTTTGTCGGTTTGTCGGTTTGTCGGTTTGTCGGTTTGTCCGCAAAACTTTGTCACAGGTAAACTCAGCTACCATAAGATGTATAAAGCTGAAACTTTTACAGTAGATTTGTGTAGGTCTAACTTAAAATATAGGCTATGAATTGACTGGAAATTCAACGTACAAGTGAAGTTATGGACGTTTAACGCAAAAATGTTTGTCACAAGTAAACTCAGCCACCATAAGACATAGCGAGCTGAACATTGACACTGGATTTGTGTGTGCCTAACTTAAAATATGGGCTCTAAATAGATTATTAATTCAGTATAGAAGCGAAGTTATGGGGCTTTTAGCTGTATTTTCCTAACTTCACAGACAAGTTTGTTTTGAAAATACACAGGTGTGGCAAGTAGGTATTGTTAGTTGATTTTAATTTCAATTGAGCACATGAATATATTGCGTATTTGACATCATTGAAATGGTGTTTCACAGAGTTAAGGATGTACTATCTATTGAGAATAAATGTTTTGTAAACGAGCAATTCTCAGCCCTTAATATGAACAGGCATGAGAAATCAACAAACAAGTTCTTACGCTATATGAAGCCGAGGAAAGAACTTACAAGTCAGTAAAGAGATTGGATTAGTGATGAAGAAGCAGTTCATTATCTAATTGAATTTCTTGACTCTGAATTTATTTCTCCAGGACTGCCTGCTCATGAGTAAAAACTTAAAGTAGGAGCACCAATGATGCTGCAATTTATAGCAGTAACAAATTTCATGTTACGAAACATGAGTGACCCAAAAACTGTTCAACGGGACACGACTCTGAGTTCGTGCTCTACACAGATATGCCATAGAGGCGGAGATAATGACTGGATGTGGTATTGGGGAGTCTGTGTGTATACCACGCATACAATTGATTCCGAGCCACTGTCTGTTTCCATTCAAATGATTGCAAGGTCCCCTCAGAGTCTATTTCGCAATGACGTTAACTAAGTCGCAAAGGGAGACTTCATCTAACGCAGGAATACAAGGTAGCAAAACCAAGTTTTTCTCACATGGTCAAATGTAGTTTACATGCTCAACGGTCAGAGGTTTCAACTCTTTCTTCTACCATGAACCTGAAGGACAGACAGCTAATGTAGTGTATAAGCTGGAGGCATTTGTTTAACACTGTAGTAATAATGGTATTTTCTACTATTCTATAATTTCTAATGACATTTTGAAATACCAAAAATGACGGAACTTCTGATTCCTCCGTGGTATAGCCGAAAGGCAATAGGCACACGGCAATAAACCAAAACAGGAACTTCTGATTCCGTCAAAGACGGGTACGTTTGCTATGTATTATATATAACTGTCAACTTTTTTTTAATTTAATATTTGCTTAATAAATACACTGGTAATAATGTAAGGTATGGGACCAGAGTAGCCCAGTGGCTTGCGTGATCGCCGATGACAGTAGTGCAAATGTATTATAAATAAATGTAACAAACAAATATTTTTTTGAATTTAAAATGTGGATAATATAAAAGATGGTAATAAAGTAAAGGGATCTAGCCAGGGTTGCCAGTAGCTTGCTTGCTCGCCGATGACAGTAGTGCAAATGTATTATAAATAAACACAACAAAAATATTTTTTTTTAATTTAATATTTGCGTAATATAAACACTGGTAATAAAGTAAGGTATGGAACCAGAGTAGCCCAGTGGCTTGCGTGCTAGCTTTTGACTGGGAGCACGTTAATTAGAACTAACTCATTTCAAGTTTTCTTTACGTTTCATACTTCAGAGTAGCCACATGTACCCTTAGAATAATTTCTGTCTGTCGGTTTGTCCACAAAATATTACTACCATAAGACATATAAAGCTGAAACATTGATTGTAGATTTGTGTATGTCTAACTTAAAATCTAATCTTTGTATACAGAGGCTTTTTTTTAGCACTGTACTAATAATGGTATTTTCTACTATTCTATAACTTCTAATTGTAGTATTAGTATAATACTATAATTGATATTTTGGAATACCAAGTATAATAGAATTTTTGATTCCGTCAAAGACGGGTACGTTTGCTAGTATTAAATATAATTATGATACAAACATTTCATCATCAAACAAGTACTAACATTGTAGAATAGACTGGGAAAAATTTAAAACTTTTGTGACATTACCAAAAAATATAAAATACAATGATCATTGTTGAAGTCTTGGGTTAGTAATTACTTTCAAGACGACAATATTTACATCATGAACTTCTTTATCATAATGTTTCTATTTAATTAAAGACAATTATTATCAAAGAAAAGATAACTTTGTCTTTTGGTAAGAATATAGTGGTATGAATCTCTCGTTAGTCTTCTAGGCAAAGTAGCCATTGTCTTAATATCAATAAGAGTAAAGGTTGCTCAGTCTCTCTTGATTAATATATATTGACACTGAACTCCAACTTCTTCACATAGAGACTCTGTGATAGGAACGTCTGGACCATAACTTTGCCTGAAGATAACCAGAGAATGGTTGAAACATGTCACAACTAATATCGTCAAGAGGTCACCATGCAGAAATACCTTCCCCTAAACCAGCCATCCAGAAATAGAAGCAGTAATCTTCCGCAGTACAAACAATAGTATAACTTCAAATTCAACAAAACCAATAACTCGAAGGAGCCATATCTCAAAAAGTGACTGGGCAACCTCTACGCCCATTGGCGGAATAGCAGAGGTTTTGCTGGACCTTCTAACAGCCACAACCTGGATTTATCTAGACCTGCAAAAACTCTATTACTATCGTTCTCTATCTGAACTAATCATATATCTTCCCCCGGAAACTCATGGAAACCAATATATATATATATATATATATATATATATATATATATATATATATATATATATATATATTCCCCATCCTATCCTCTTCTCCTTCCACGTCGACTATTTTCCCCAGCCAACCCCGCCTCTCATATAGACGTTCCCCCAACCTTGGCAACCTCTTTTCCCACAGAGACTTGACGTCCAGGCGCGTCAACCACCCGTCTGTGGGCGCTAAGAGTTGCGAAAGGCGGGGGTGCCTGACCTGTCCGCTTCTCAACCCCCTTTCACACTTCACTCCATCTTCCCATAACCAGTCCTTCCCTGTTGCTAAGGACTGCTCATGTACATCCAAAAATTATGTTTACAAATTGGACTGTACTCGTTGTGATGCGTTCTACGTAGGACTGTCCTCTAACAAGCTCAGCCTCCGTATGAACGGTCATAGAGCATCCGTTAACAACAACTCCAATTTACCTGTCGCCATACACGCCAAATCCCACGGTCTGTCTTTTAACGACTGCTTCAGTGTGCAGATTCTGCGTCAGATTCCCCCTGGTGATAATACCGTGACCCTTAGAGCCTCTGAGGAGGCTCACATCTGGTTGCTCGGGGCGCGCAGTGCACCTGGACTTAACCTTAAAAGATAATTTTTTGTACATTTTTTTTTTGTTTATTTTGGTTTTGTTTTGTTTTTGGTTTTTTTTTTTTTTTTTTTTGTACTTTTTTTCCAGTATTCTTTATTCTCTAGTACTTATTTCTTTTTTCCTCTTTCGTATATTTTGTGTATATCTATTTTGTCTTCTTCACTTACTACTAGTTTGTTTTATCCTATTTTATTTTTCTAAATTCTTATTCCTAACTAGTTTCCCATACTTACCCTTTTATTCAGTCTCTATCTTTTATTTACTAAAACAACCAATGCAAGTTTTTTGTACTGTATTTATTTTTATTTATTTATTTATTTTTTCTTCTTTTCTCTATCATTATTTTTGTTTCTTATAGTTTGTTTTTATCTTATATTGTTTATAATTTTTCACCTACTTATAGTTTTACCCAACCAGTACTGCTTATCTGAGCTTCTGTTTATATCTTCTCCTAATTTTATACTTTAAGACCGGGTACGGTTGACAGCACTGTCAACCGGCGGTTGCCGGGTTGGTTACTTGCCGTTGCGCCTACAACGTGCTTGGTCTCCCATTCTCTTTTCTCCTGAAGACGGATTACCCGAAAATTTGAGTCTGTAAGTGTGTTTCCCTACTTTGTGTGTTGCTCTTTGTTAATCTCGAACTCGTATATATATATATATATATATATATATATATATATATAACAAGATTTCACAATAAACACGTCAAATAACAATCAATAATCAAACCACAATAAAGAATTGAAAAAAAGAAGATAATGATCAGTCAACCGTAACGAGCAGTCTTCGTCAGAATCAAAAACAGTTGGGTCCCTTGACTCTGACGAAGACCACTTGTTACGGTTGAAAGATCTTTTGTAATTTTTTCCCATTTCTTATTGTGGTTTGATCATTGATATATATATATATATATATTGAACATTTTAACGATGAAAAAACGTTCCCAAACGGACAACTAAAGTTAAGTATAAACCAAGATGCATAGATAAATAAAAAACCACACACAGTCTCTAAATTCCTAATTTTCAGTCTCTAAGTTTGTGACTTTTGAGACCGGGGGCGTATGAGGCGACATTTTTGTCTTTGCAAGAGTGCGCTTCGTTTACCTCTCTTTTGTTTACTAATGATGGTTCAAACCGATAATTAGAGACTGTACGTGTGTATTTTTCATGTATCTACTTCATGTATCTGTTTTAATATTAAAAGCTGAGACGAGAAAAAAATACACAACAGATATTTTCATATCATTTACACAGGTAAAGTGAAGAGTTTTTAAATTGAAACATAATAGAATTTTAACATTTAGTGGTGGCTGAATCATTATTGACTTAATAAGTGAATATAGAACAGTTTTTCCATGTGACTTTGATTTTTTGGCTAACATGCTTATTCAAAATTGTATACACATCGCATCATGTTGATAATGACATTGTAAAATTTCTTTACCCCATATCATTAACAAAGTATTGCTTCAAACTTTGATGCATACGATTGCCGGTCAAAAAAATTCTTATGACAAATAAAAAATTGTTGATAACACGATACACTCCTAACAACATAGGATTTTCAACATAAGATCAATTCATCAATTCAATAATTTTGATACATACATGTAATATGCACATTATAACATCTTATAGATAATATTAAAGACTATGTAAGTTACTAAGATAATTTTTAAATAAAAATAATAAAATTAAGCTGTTATTGATAAAATAAGCTTGGCTGTTTGTTACCAACAGTATCATCAATGAAAATGTTGGTCCAAGCGAGAGGGTGCTGAACTCCCTGGTAGACGAACGGCCGCGCTAGAGTCATCAGGTACCTTATTATTTCTAACTTCAGTTCTTCCAAGTATCTTATGTGACCACAGTACCCTAAAAGTTGTAAATACCATTGTTGAAAATGACGACAACAGAATACTAGAAATAGTGTTTTGTTAAACAAATTTGAAATATTCAGCAAAACTAAAAGCAAAATTTTGTCTTAAATGGTGGGTTTTCGTTGTTTTTTGCCGGCCTGTACACTTGATTCACTTACAGAAAAGAAGACTGGATTCCCATAAGACTTTGTTGTTCGTGATGAGTTGAAAAAAAAAAACTTATTAGGCTGCTTGCCAGGCCTTCGAAGCAAATTAAAGAAATTGCTTCCTTAATTAATAATTTTTTGTCAACAAAATTAAACTTTGACTGAAATGGTAAGAAACGATTCTGAGATATTGGATATGATAATGGTGTTCGAAATAACAATGATGACATACTAAAAAAACTAACTTATTATTTCGTACAACTTAAAGAGTACTAAGTTTATATTGCTCAGCTCGAAATCATTAATTTTTCGATTGACAACTTCACCAAATATATTTATATATATATATATATATAACAAGATTTCACAATAAATACGTAAAATAACAATCAATGATCAAACCACAATATGAAATGAAAAAAAAAAGACTAAGATCATTCAACTGTAACAAGTGGTCTTCGTCAGAGTCAAACACCCAATCATTTTTTACAGAAATCCAATTGGGTTTTTAACTCTGACGAAGACGCTTGTTACGGTTGAAATATCTTAGCCTTTTTTCCAATTTCATATTGTGGTTATATATATATAAATGATCAAACCACAATATGAAATGGGGAAAAAGACTAAGATCTTTGAACCGTAACAAGCGGTCTTCGTCACGCTTGGAAGGTTGGAAGGTTGAAGAATGAAGAAGACCGCTTGTTACGGTTGAAAGATCTTAGTCTTTTTTCCCCAATTCATATTACGGTTTGATCAGTGATTGTTATTTCACGTGTTTATGTGAAAGCTTGTTTCTAACTCCCTATCACTCTGCGATGAGACTCTGGTAGCTTCCAAAGAAGGTTGGCAAAGGACATGCACACGCACAATAACCTTGAAGTGAAACACAAAACCACTTTTTGAAACCAATGTTGGGTAACATATATATATCATCATCATGTTGAAGTAGTTTTTGTTAGTATATATATATATATATATCTCCACTCAAAATTCGAAAAAAACGATCCAAACTGGACGCAAATCAGTTCAAAAATGAAGAAAAGCAACACACAGAGAAAGAGACAAACTTACAAACTCAAATTTTCGGATGATCCGTCTTTAGGAGAAAAGAGAATGGGCGACCAAGCACGCCGGAAACACAACGACAGGAAACCGTCCCGGCAACCGACTGTGCTGCCACGCGCGCCCGGTTCAGGAAGTAATGAAGTATAGACGAACAGAAGAAAATTAAAATTAAAATTAAGAAAAGCAGTTCTGGTTGATTGAAGGTAAAATAAACAACAGGAAGATAAATGAAGTATGAAAAGGAATACCGTGAAAAATACCTAAAAGCATGAAAAAGGAAGATAACAGAGTTGGTAAGGTGATGAGAAACAATTGAAAGTTTGTAAGTGTGTCTTCCTCTGTGTGTTGCTTTTCTTCATTTTTGAACTGATATATATATATATATATATATATATATACTAACGAAAACTAACAAAAATACTAACGAAAACTAACTAACGAATACTAACGAAAACCTGGCATGGTTCTGACATGATAACATATATATTTTAAAAATATATACACTTTTTAAAGTGAATAAAAATATACTTTTTAACACCATTAAAAAGGAAATACAGTATAACCTTTTTATAAGCAACTATAATGTTACAAAAGGTACTCTTTCTTATAAGAAGCGTAATGTTCTCTTTAAAAAATTATGGAATATATATATATATATATATATATACACTTTAACACATAGAAAAGAACACAGAAAGACACTACAGAACTCACTTCGATATTTCGACATCCCTCGTCATCGGGAAGAAGTGCGAAGTACTCGCGTTGAGAAGCAAACTGCTACTGGCCTCCAGAGTAACTCGTGGAACCACCGCAATGCTGCCCCCCAGCGGAGGAGAGGAAAAATAGAAATCCCTCCAATATTTATTTAGAAAACAAGATAAAAAATATATAAAATACGAAATAATAATAATAAAAAATAAATAATAATAATAAAAAAATAATAATAATAATAATAAAATAAAAAATAATTAACGGTACAGGTTGAGACCAGGAGGAGAACGAGCTCCAAGGAGGCATATGAATGCCTCTTCGGAAGCTCTAAGGGTGACATGGGAATTAGACTCGGGGATTTGTTTGAGGATTTGTACCCTGAAACAATCATTGAAAGGGTACAAATCCTCAAACAAATCCCCGAGTCTAATTCCCATGTCACCCTTAGAGCTTCCGAAGAGGCATTCATATGCCTCCTTGGAGCTCGTTCTCCTCCTGGTCTCAACCTGTACCGTTAATTATTTTTTATTTTATTATTATTATTATTATTTCGTATTTTATATATTTTTTATCTTGTTTTCTAAATAAATATTGGAGGGATTTCTATTTTTCCTCTCCTCCGCTGGGGGGCAGCATTGCGGTGGTTCCACAAGTTACTCTGGAGGCCAGTAGCAGTTTGCTTCTCAACGCGAGTACTTCGCACTTCTTCCCGATGACAACGGATGTCGAAATATCGAAGTGAGTTCTGTAGTGTCTTTCTGTGTTCTTTTCTATGTGTTAAAGTGTTTATTGTCCACACGGACCTTTCATTTTATTCGAGTATATATAGATATATATATACATATTCTGGGTGTACTAAGTTAATTCCCCAAAAGGTTTTAATTCATTCGTTTACTATAAGAACGAATTACGTTAAAGAGTCCTTGTTGTAAACACCTTTATTTCATAAGCATATTCATTACTCTTGTATACAAAGTCAACAGTTTCCATTTCAAATATTCTAACTTCTATATCTTTGACTACTTGTTTATAATTTACTTATTTTTCTTTCATTAACACGATGTTATTATCTATATATTTGTTATATGGCTAATGGTTAAAATTTTAATTATTTATTATCTTTATTTTTTTCTCTTCTTTTTACTTATTTCCCTCTGTTGTTGTAAATCTAAAAAAAGATTTTAAATAAAATCAAAACGTTGGCATTAAGAGCTTATTCTAAAGTTGGCCGGCTAAATTCATTTTATTCCTATTCTATTAGACATCATTCTGCTAGAAAACATATTGTTTTCTGTTAGTTGATATTCTGTGGCTATATTTGTTTTCAGAGATTTGTTTATAATATTACTTGCTTATTCTTTCAATAAATTATTTTTAGCCTTTAGAATGCCGAACTATCTTCAGCGAACGTCAGCTTGTAAGCAGGAGTAGTTAATCTTTGGACCTAATCCTTAAGGAACCTATTTTGAACTTTAAAAACCAGTGGTCGAAAGCTACATCAATATAGATATATCAACACTTTTTTTTACAAAAAATATATGTAAATTATAAAAAAAATTTGCATTTCGTATATGCAAAAATTTTGTGGGTATCAAAAAATTGATCATCCTGTCATAAATTAATATTATCATGATATTAAGTTTAGGAATTGAGAATGTAAATATTAAAACAAAATGATTGTTTCTACTGATGAAATAACTGAATATGATACCTCTGTTCTGGCAAGAAAGCTGACGAGCTCCCTCAACGCTGCCACCTTCTCTGCCAACCACGAACACCATGACTCTAACAGGGACACGAGTTTTGTTCTCGAACCAATTATGCTTCTCAAAAACGTCTGTTATGTTGTCTGCTACTCCATCTGTCACCAGTATTATCATTTGACAGCACTCTCCTTCACTGCAATTCTTGTTTTTTTCTTTTCTTACCTATTTAAATAAAACACATTATTCCATACATCATGTTAATGTAAATTCATGGTGGAAACAAACTACACTTCCCATATGTCAAAAATTTTGCTATCAAAATAAGTCTACTTTTTAAACCTGTACTGTAGTAATAATTTATATTGTAAAGACTTTCACCTGTCAACGGGACAGTTGGAAAGGTCCTCAAGGAGGTGTGCTATCTCTCCTACTGTAGTGATCAGTTGTGGAGGACCTACTGGATACTCTAAATTATGAAGGTTTTGATATACAATGATATTCAGATGATCCTGTTATTGGAATAAGAGGAATGATTGATTGTATAGTCTTTCTGATTATTCAGGTCACTCCCCAAATTGTTGACTAATGGGGAAAGGAGAAAACTGAAATCGACCAAAAGCTGTCCTTACATTTTTCAAGGAGAGTGAAAATAGATGTGAGGAATAATTGTCAGACATGTAGTTCCTAATGTTTTGAGTAATATTAGAAAATGAAAAAGGAACTTCCTCGTTGTTCATGATAATCAGATTCCACTTGTTTGTACAATCTCCCGAGATTGAACAAATGGAAAAAATAGTTTTGGTACTATCTTGCTACGAATATTTCATAACCTTAAAATATTGGATGAATAATATTATGTTATGGGGGCCAGGCTAGCTCAGTGGTTACGTGCTCACCTCTGAACTGATAGGACCGGGGTTCAATCCTCACCTGGCCCTCGATTTATTCACGCGGGAGGTGAATAAATCTGAGCACGTCGTCCCTCGGAGAAGGACGTTAAACCGTCGGTCCCGAGCCTGTACAATGTCAGGTACTCGTTAAAGATCCCTACTCTAAATACATTTGAGTTAGGCAAAATTTAGGACTCCCAGTATAGAATCAATCTTCATTGTGTGGTATCACAAAGGGCCAATGCTTGGCCTACGTGTGTTCCCTTGTGGGACTGCCACTGCAACCTAACCTAATATTATGTTATAAATGATAAATTACCTTGTGCGATATGAGAATTAGGCAAACAAGAATTTTCTTAAGGGAGAACGTGCCCATCACAAGGACAGACCAATGACTTCTTCGAAATCAATCTAACAATGCTAATATGCAAATGAATTAATCCATAAACTACTGGATGAATTACAGTAATCTAATAAAAGAATAATTAGTGTATGAATTGAATCTATCATAGCTTAAATTGTGAATACCAAAGAATGTTTTCAGGGAATTGTGCTATAACTCCAACATATCGTTTTGATTATTGGTAGATGATCATCTGGATTTAATAACGGTTATCATATACATGTTTTTGCAGATACCCTTGTTATTAGAAGAATGGAAATGTTTCACAAGACGACAACCTCGGTAGTGGTACACACGAGTCCGATGAAATTCAGACCCTTAGTTTGGTAATAATAATATGATATCAGATTGATCAATAATTTCAAGTTTCTTACAACTGATAAAATGATTATTGTCATTTTTAAACAAATGATATCATTATTGGTTATCTATGACATATAGTATGCTCACACGACTGCTATATTAAAATAAAACCAAAACTCAACTAACATCAACGATTTTGTTATTACATTTGCTTATTGTTGAAGTAGGTCACTCAATTTTTTTTATTTTTAAAATAGCATCAATTAAATTAATTCAAAAAACATGCTACGTAGCATAATTTGAACTAAACAAAAATAAATAAACAGGAATAGTATGAAGATGCATCTAAATTAATAATTTAAAAACGCAATGCATTTACATATATTGTAAAATTTACTTACTTCCTCCAGAATATCGAATGCCTTAATGAAAGCATACGTTAAATTTACTTTATCTTCTGGCTCTGTACCATCCAAAGATTCTTTGAACATATTAACATTTTCAGGTGTCGCCTGAAAAGAGTTCAACGTCATTATATTGTTAAAATAATCATATCACTTGTACTTTTAAAAACTATGTTTGATTGTTGACGTTTATATTTTTAATTATAATAATGAAATACTAGATTCACTAGTTAAATATTTGTGAAAATATACCCTCAAGTTATGTTTGCAAGTTTTTACAAAATATGAAAATATCACATTCAAGCAAATTCAATAAACATATGGAATTGAAAAAATAACAAGAACTATGTATTTTCTCTTGTTTCACCTATGCATTTACCTTAATATTTATTTTCTTATATGTTCAAAATATAGCATTTTATTTGAACATCTTTCGTTTGAATAGTAAAAAAATTGTTAGAAAGGTGGAAAATACTATAAAATTATAAACTCTGAAACTATAGAAAACATTTATGAAATATGTTTAGGATCTGCTTATTATTTGTGCAAATATACATACCAGCTAGAACTTGACCAGTAATGGTCCTAATTAGAATTTGAAAAAGAATGATAAAGTTTTCGTTAAAATGTTTTTCTGTATTTTTTAAACGTACAGTATGTTTTTCTTTCAAACGTTCTCAGGGATAGTTAATATATTTTAAAGAGTAAATTAGATGAAGAAAGAAGAGAAAAAATGTTTAAAAAATATTAGATTAAATTAATCATACAACTTAAACGCACCTGAACTAATGTATCAAATGAATA
The DNA here is from genome assembly GCA_026182355.1 of Hermatobates lingyangjiaoensis. NCBI lineage: Eukaryota > Metazoa > Arthropoda > Insecta > Hemiptera > Hermatobatidae > Hermatobates > Hermatobates lingyangjiaoensis. The sequence continues at coordinate 5,064,811 of JAPFBL010001923.1, read as the reverse complement.
GCAAGGAACAACTTGATTCATTGTTTTATTGAAAGTGAAAATATTGAAGTAGTCGTTACTGTTGAAAGTGTCAAGGAGGGACCTAACTGTAACCTTCGCTAAGGTCTTTCTGATATCGTTCATTGAGCCGGAATGGTCAATGAGAATGACAACATCCTTTGAACAAGTTGTAGCTTCTATGAACCAAAACCTATTCCTGCAATCAAATAGTTCATCTTCGTGTTCCCAGTGAAATGCTAAAAAAGAAAAAAAGAAACAATCAGTTTTGAGTTAATCAAAATGTTTTCGATTTAAATAGTGTAAATAAATGTAAACAAATCCGATAAGTACAGCTGATGGTCCATTAGTCCAGGATAAATATTCAGTTTTAATAGCTTTATTCCACTTTGTGATAATTGAAATTTTATGAATTTTTTTTATAAATTGTTAATATTCATTGTTATAAATTGCAAAATTTCATTGTTCTATAATGAAACTTTTAGCATCTAAAAAAATATTTTCTGAAAATATAAACTGTACCATAATGCCCCTTGGATTAATGCAATGTTGAAAAAATTACATCAACTCATCTCCCATATAATGTGTTATTTTTAATACATTATGTATATAATGTAGCGTTAGTAATACACATTTTGGCCAAAACAGTGACTTTCCAATCATGCAATATTACCCCCAAACAATAGGGCACATCTACACTATGGGGCACATTTTTTATGTAAAATATGAATTAGATACATCAAACGGAGTTGGTTGCGGAGTGCTCACAAACAAAACCACCTACACAAACACACACACGCACACACACACACGCACACAAACACGCACGCGCACACACATACATACATACACTTACAGTCATCGTTGAAAAAATATTAGACAAGGACCTTGAGAACCTCAAAACATGTAAATCTGTCAAAACTCAAGGTCAAATTTATTCATGATCACTATATTTACTTACAGTAAAGTAGAAATGACCCTTAGCCCCAAAAGAGTTCAAGTCAAATTCAAAATCACTTTTTAAAAACAAAACGGAAATAAAAAAATCAAACGATTTCTTCTCAAATACCACCTCCTATAACAAATTTGTTTCCAACCTTTCTTAGGAAAGAAAGAATTCTTTCTCTCTCAGAATTTACCATTGATTCCTTAAACATCTACTGGACTATCATAATAACAAGACAGCACTCAATTCTACATACCTGGATAGTGACGTAAAAATCCAGATGAGCTACAAAAATATTGCCAAGATATAGTAGAATCACTTTGGAAATTACTCCGGAAAATTCCATCCAATCCCTCAGACCAATACAAGGCACTAAGTACATCTGAACCTAAAACATACTAATCATATAACATTATTTCATGTCTAATAAATATTCAAAACAACTGCCTTATTTACTGTTCAATGGATGTAATATAAGATATTGTATATACAGTTTTATATAGTTTACATAATTATTTACTGTTAATTATGAAAACTATCACAAATAAAATTAAACCATTGAGAAATTGTTATGCAACTTTCATTCAGCTAGACCACTCATCAACATGCTAACATGTTGGTACTAAAAAACCTGCTACAGAATAAACCAGAGATTTGAAATCGGTGTCCAGATTAATTCATGGACAAGATGAGTTAGTAAATGGCCACCGACTCCAACTTCTTAAAAAAAATAACAAAAATCATGGTGCTGTGTCCCTCCGTTACAGCTAGTTTAGTGGTTAAATTTGAAAAAAAAACTTGACGCTGCACATATGCCATTGTATTTGTGTCTACCTGTACACAATATTTGAACATTATAGTTTCTTCAACTACAATGTTATGATGCAAGCAAGCAATTTTAAAAATAGAGGGGCAGGACAAGCTTGACTCAAAATTCGAATAACTCAAAATGTCACTCAGATATGCCATTGTATCTAACTGCACATCAAATTAAAACAATGTATCTACTTTGATTACAAAAATGTGGGGTGAAAAATTGCAGTTAACACATAACAGATGGGCAAAGAAACAGATGGACGGACAGATGGCAAAGGTGATTGAAAAGTTTAATTTTAAACAATGATAAATTTTAACAAAAATTGTTTTATTGCCATTCAATGCAAATATTAAAAATTCATATAGCTCAGTTATAAAAATAATTATATCATAGTCAATTTTGTGGGTTTAATTGTTAAAAGATTTTCTCATTCGGAAAATCAGACTTTCTTATTTTTTTTCATTTCGAACTCAACATAAAATAAGTTCTTAAATTGTTATATAGCTTTTAAATCTAAAGATACCTCTAATGAAAAATTGAAACTCAATATATAATTTCTATATTGACAAGATATCTTCCAAAACAAACAATCATAATTGTGCAAGATAATATTTTTACCAACATGTACAATATAACTCTACATGTTTCTACACACAAACTATTAGATGAAGTAATGATCCTCGTCAGTTGAAACAGTTCGTTCTGTTAGAAACTCGGGAGGGCCATTATCAGTAAGAAGATTTTAGTTCTACTTTAGAATTTTAAATTACTATTAACGAGTTGACTTTCTGATTCATTCATTTATTGTGAATCCTTTATATATATATTACATATATTTATATACAGTTTCTACTTACCTTTATCGTGAACGTCTATTGGAACATACACAGAGCTATGGGATACATTTACATTTATACCAAAAAAATCCTCTATATCACTTAATTCCATTTGTTTATGGGAGTGATTTTTTTTAGAAAAATACTTAACAGCACCAGATTCTTCCATGACAGGAGAATGTAAAGAACTGTAATATGAATAATTACTGTTCTGAACTATCTCTGTCGTATTCATAAGCGACAGCTCCTCTGCCTTGCGTATCAGACACTATAAAAAACGAAAATAACCATTTTTATCCACAATTAACGCTATTCAAGATCATATTATATCTTTTTATAGCTCATGCAGATATTTTTTTCTTTTTAGTAGAACTTTTTAAGTAAAATCATATGCATAATCAACTGTACAAGAAACTCACCATAACTGAGTTCATTTTTTGCCTCAAAAGTCGACCTAGATTAGATACAATATTCTTTAAAATTCCGTCTCCATCAGTTTCTAAAACTCTTGCGTTCAATTTTGTGTAGCTCTGTAACGGAATTAAAATTAAATTAATACATTTTTAAAGATTTATACCAGAAAAAATACTCTATATATATATATATATATATAACAGTCAAAATTGAAGATAGGTAGCACAGAAAGTAAAGAGACACACTTACAGACTCAAATTTTTGCGCAATCCGTCTTCAGGAGAAAAGAGAAAGGGAGACAAAGCACGTTGTAGGCGCAACGGCTAGTCATCATCTTTCCGTTTATCAAGTGAATATATATATACTTTTTCGTTGAAAATACGATCCAAAACGGACAAATATAGTTCAATATAGACAAAGAAACATAGAGAAATCTAAAGAACACACATACAGTCTCTAAAGTAAGAGAGTTAGAGACTGTAAGTGTGTTCTTTTGATTTCTCTATGTTTCTTTGTCTATATTCAACTATTTATATACAATTAAAAGAAACAGTCCAGCAGACTTTTTTAAAATAAAATAAATTCAAAACGAAGGAAACACACAGAAAGACACAGACATAACTCACCTCCTGATGACGACGATGGTCGAAATATCGATGTGAGTTATGTCTGTGTCTTTCTGTGTGTTTCCTTCGTTTTGAATTTATTTTATTTTATATATATATATATTTATGTTTTGGTATATACATAGAGTCGTTGTCTGCCTGCGGAGCGACTCGTTTCTATCTTCCTGATGACGAGGACATCGAAATATAGTAGTGAGTTCCTGTTTCATTTCTGAGTTTTCTTTGTGTCAATATAGTTTATATATATATTCCATTCGAGTTAGCTACGAGTATTTAGTTAATCAAAATGCCTCCTAAGACAACTGGTAAAGCTGTTAAGAAAGCAGGAAAGGCTCAGAAGAATATTACTAAGAGGATAAGAAAAAGAAAGAGTTATGCCATATATTTATATATATACCAAATATATATATATAAACGACAGCTCCAGATTGATCTCCGTTTGTCATTAAAGGACAAACTGAAACACAACAAACTTAATTCAAAAAAAAAGTTAGTGACACTGAGTTTTTTTTTTTTTTTTTTTAGTTGACTGTCGTCCCTCCGTCAATTCACTTCTTCTCCTGAGGACGACCGCCATTACGGTCGAAATATTGAAAAGTGAGTCTTTGTTGTGTTTCAGTTTATGTGTCACTGCTTATTTTAATTGTTATTTGTCCTGCCGGACCGTTTTTCGTTTATCATGTATATATATATATATATTGGTAAAAGTATCGACCGTGGAATAGAAACAAAACTAAAGTTTATCGGGACTCGGTCAGTTCTTCAAGGTTCAAATTAAACTCTCATTGCCAACGTTTCGGTTTTTATTTAAAACCTTTTTCATAGGCAGAAGTATACATTTTGAAACAGAAAAACTAAGTATTTACATTACAAATTTTTTTACAAAGAAAAATAGTATGTGGATTTTAACAACAACTGTAGTCTGAATGAACACGTGACACTGAACTGGCCAGTGTTCAGGAAGATAGAAACAAGTAACTCCGGAAGACCACGAATGGCCAGTGGTCTTGAAGAAACACTCAAACAGTGTAGCTAACTTACGGAGGGAGGGGAGGCAAGGATAGATAAAGAAACAAAAGCAAAATAAATAATAACGAATAAAAACTAAAACTATTGGTACAAGTAAAAAACAAAACAAAAATAAAAAAAAGTAAATAAACAAAAGGTAAATTAAGAAACTAAAATAAATAAATGGAATAATCTACGATTAAGGTGAAGCCCAGGAGCAGATCTACCCTCCCAGAAGTACACTTCTTACAAATATTACATGTAAACAACATAATGCTAATTCTCCATCCATTCTCCAATTATAACAAAATGCAAACATTGTTATAACACTTAAATTATGAAGCGTGTAATGATAGTTAATAGTAAAATACGTAAACTTTTACTGTAAACGAGTTGATTCACTTCATGCAGGCTGTAAGAAATTCGTTAAAAAATCTTGACAATACGGATAAAGTTATTCATTTAGACGAAAATAGGATCACCAATAAAAGAAAACGCATTACTGAATCTCTGGATTTATTTTGAGTTATTGCAAGTTAATAGATACCTGGCGAATTTCTTGCGATTTCGTCACTGTCACTCCTAATTCCCACAATTCGTCTCCCAATTTTTCCGCCCAAGCCTTCATTCTAAAATAAACAAAAGAAATATATTTTTCCCGATAATAAAAATGATGGTACATTAGTAGTAGATAATAAAATAAGTACACAAGTAATTAATTTATTTAGATAAAAAACAGGAGTTCAATATCATATTTTCTACCAAAACAGGTACTTTGACTTTAACCCATTAATTTGGTGCTTCTATAAATTTTACATTTGTATTCATATTCTTTCAAAATCAATATTACTTGAGAAAAATTTGGAATATTTAATTAGGAAATTGTTATAAGGAAAAGGACAGTTATTATTTTCTAGCTTTAGCTACTTCCAAATTGATATTACAATAATTATATCTTCATTCTAATTAATACAACTAAGATAGCCACATTGAAATAAAACAACTTAGTAATTTGATTGTAAATGAATTTGACAATTTGACACACCAAATATTTCTTTTTTATATTTTAAGATTTTATAATAGTTCATTCTTTTCCTTTTTCCCTCGTTTCTGAAATTGATACTGCATGTTCATTAAGAGTAATTCCAAACACCCATACTTATAGCTTTCACCTTCAGAGCTGTTCTAGAGATAGTAAGTTTGGCGCTCAAGAGTTATGTGAACCCATTTTATTAATGGTAGGACATATTACCAGACTAATAGTAGTAGTTAAAAATTATTAAATTCTACTTTATGTGTATAGTCATAAATTTAGAGATGACCTTTTAGTATGAATTGTACTCCTTTTTATTTGATACTTTACTTTTAACCAATTCCGATGTTCTTGAAATTTGGCTTAGATACAGAAATTATAAAAAAAAATTATATCAGTATTTAAAAAAAAAACTGCCAATTTGATTGTGATTACTTTTGACCTGGGAGAAGCCAGGGTTGGATGTTAGTAAACCATAAATATTTACACTTACAACTCTATACCCCTTGCAAACCTGTCTAGCTATACAAATATTTCTCAATCAAATTATCTAAGAAAAAGCAATGCATGGGATTATCGGGAATAAAAAAGTAATTCTACTGAGAAAAGCACGTCCGGAGTATGGCAAGTGAAGTCCTGAAGAAGGTTCTTTTATTTTACTAACAGTTTCAAGAGATCAAAGAAGCTTTAGTCCAGAAAAACAAATCGTTAACTTGTTTTATAATTGTAATTATAATTTATAATCATTTCATAATAATAACAGATCGCTACTGGACTTCATATAATGTCAAATTCCTAATTTATCAGTAGGAACGCCGATTACTGCGTTATTTATACCACAAATTTATTTTTATTTTATTAATTTTGACGATTATTTGTAACGTTTTAAATGACATTTTTTTTAAATGAATAAATTGATAACATATGTTTAATATTATCAATGTTTCAGTAACCAATATATTACAATTTGAATAGTGATAAGTCAAATTTTATCAACTGACAGAATTGTCTGTTATATTTTAATGATAAATGGTGGGTAAATTTTAAATAGAGAATAATATTTTGATTGGTACAATAAAATGTCAAACAACTGAAAAACTAATGCAACAAATACAAGGGAAAGAAAGGTTACGTAAAAGTGTATGCGTTCTGAGTTTTGTACAGAAGTCATTTATGAAATAATTATGGATTGAAGTATCTTAAAGAAAGAAATGTAGCATTTATTTATTATATCTTTGAGAAAGAAAACATTTAAATCATCCGATCAAATGTGAGAAGTGCGCTCAAATAGTGGTGAGTGTCGCCGATTAACTATAAAGAATTCATGTTCAAGCTTTTCATAAAAACTATACTATTCATTTCAAATAAGTCTTACAGAATGATTATTTAAGTGAATTATATGTGTAGACATTCTTCTAGTTACATCTAAACTATATATAAGACGACTTACATGTCTTCTTCTCTAACACTGGCGGCATCCTGCGGAGGGAACACAATTAACCATATCCCGAGAACTACATACAGTTTCATAGCAAAAGGAGTATTTCGAAATAATATTAAGCAGACAATGACAGTATTCTACGATAGTCCCAAGTACGGGAGGCCGCTTCTCAATCTAAATTTAGTTTCTCCGCCTCCCCTCCATTCTCCCTAACTATATATATTTAACAATGATACTAGTTACTAATTTCCGGGTCAAACACACAATTGTTGGAATCATCTACCATATGTAATAGATTGTAGAGACTTTTCAAGGCAAATAAAGCATTATTCAAGTTTGGTTTGTTATTTATCAGCCACGACAGACCCATGTGTTTTAAACCTCAATAAGTTAATATTCACTGCAGTCAGAAGTCTTTTTTCAATTTCTTTCAGCTCCTAAAGCTAGGGTTTGGAACTGAAATTAACTTAATATTACCTCCCAAACAAAGAAATTTACGGAAGTATTCAACAGGAGAAAAACAACATTTTTGTTACTATTTAAGAAGTGATAGAAGTTGACTTATTTTCATCTTAGCTAAGAAAATGGTGTTGACATAAAAATTTACTACTCATTTTAGAGCCTGGTGTGGTCTAACACGTAGCGTGATCTCTTTTGGTACTGAGGATTTCAGGGTCAAATCTTCGCCATAACTCTGGATGTGTCATGTGGGAGAGAAAATGCAGTCCCTAGAGGAAGAAACACAACTGTCAATACAGAGTTATACGATGTCAGGTACTCGGTAAGATCGCTCCTGTAATAAACCTGTATATTATAAAATTCAGAGATTCCGACATACAATCAACCCGATAATGTAACTACCCGTAACTCAAATGAGTAACAAATAACAAATGAACCACACATTCTACACCCTAGAAGAGCATTATATATGAGTCCTTAACTATGAGCGTTGTAAACAACATTAGAACACATAAATGGATTACATTGATTGCCCAATAATTTGTATAACATCTACTTATAAGTATATACCACAAAGGAGTTTTTTTTTCTCATGAAGTTTACATTAAGTGTAGAACTAATGACTATATAGTATTAAATGTTAGAACCTTGTACTTAAACTAAGTAACTGTATATTGCCCAATATCTAACAATGGCACACTATCGAAGAATATTTTAAACAATGAATTGTTCAACATCATTAAAAACATGTTTAACATCATTACAATGGGAGTTTCCAAATCCACTTTCCCTACAAAAATTCATATAAATCCACAGCCCTTCTCGAATGAATAATATTTTTAACTCGGCTAACAATTGTTTTGACATTTAATAGTATGACAATCAGAAATTTCTTTTCCCCACTTGACTCGCCAAACATATTGTTAAAGCATACGATTGTTTGCCTTATCCCGGCTACATCCCTAAAAATCAGTTTTTCTAAATAAGATTTCAACTTTGCATACATCCATTGTTAATTTCTTGTTAAAACAAAACGTTATGTGTTCTACAAGATTCATGAGATTGAGAGTTTTTGAACTGAACATAGCTTTTATTTCCAAAACGATATGTTCTGCACTACATTATTCAATCTCAACAAGACACAAGATATGCTGACACTATATTCTTCTCATTGTATGATATAGTAAAGACTGGTCAAATATTTCAATATTATAATATCATTAGATTCCCCTATCAGTAAACTAAATTTATTTTCACAATGTCTATCAAAAAGTCAGTTTCAAAATGGTTACATAAAACATTTTTTATGATATTAATGTACTTTTACCACCATTACTAAATTTGTAATTGCTTTACTGTCAGCAAAATATTAAAGTTTTGAAGTATATAAAGTTAATAATTATTGTTTCTGTGGCATCACCGGAATGATTACGAGAATCAAACTTTACCTGTGAGAAAATAGTTTTACTTAAACCTGGATTGAAATTTGGTATCTAGATAATGGCTAAAAAGTAAAGGTAGTTTTTGTTCATTCTAGAAAATATCTAACGGAAATTTTAATCAATTGATATATAAAATAAATATATCAGTACACAGTAGTCTCAAAGAATATGTAACTATAATATTAAATAACTTAATGTTGCCCAATTTATTATTTATCACTGGTGTCAGTATGCAGTACTTGTTTTGATGTGAACCAGTGAAGGTGTATGAACATTTATCAGTGCTTTCCCTTGACCGTGGCCTAAAATTCTACACTTTGTGTACTGTTGGTACAATTTTTATTAATCAATTATTAACCATTCGAAATGCCAAAGTATAAACAATATCAACAAAAATCGAAAGGATTGAATTAAGAAAGAAGAAGCCTTTAAGGAGTGAGTGTTGTACTATCGGATAATAAAAAACAAAGCCTTTTGAAAGTAGTGTAGGTGAGAGTTAAATGTTAAACATCAACATTATTAAAAGTTTATGTACTGTCTGATAAGCATAAAAAATGTTTACCATTTAAAGCAATTCTAATAACCTCGTCATTTATTAAACAGAAAATAACGACACTCATCACTTTAAAGAATTCATTTCAATGTATCTGATTTGTCATATTAATCAATTGTTAAGACATGACTGATATGACAAAACAATATATCCACTTGCAAAACTATTGCTGACGTAAAATGCATCGTAATATAATACACTAACATAATTAAAAATGTAAAAAGAACAGAAGAATTAAAAAAGAACAGATCAATGATATTGGCGTAATATATACGGTTTATTATTAGAAAAAAGTAATGATTTATTGGTTATGAAATTAATCAGAGTATCCGTTATATACTATAGCTATAAGTTGAATAAACTTACTTCCAAACCGTTCAATTTGAAAAAGTCATCCCAATAGCATAGACGCTTCATTATACAAATTGCTACAAATAAGAATTTCAGCATTGGTAAATTGTATTGCAATAGGATTGGTAGTGTGTCGTGGTAGGTATTAACAATTGAGTTAATGCTAAATTGAAAGAAGATATATTCTTTCCTCATTATTAATGAAATGTGTCTCATTTTACAAGACTTTATATTAATTTTACTAGACGCATCTACAGGATGGAAAAGGAAATTTCGACAGAGATTAAATCTAAGAATTGGCTACAGTGTAGTTCAGGACGTTTAACAAAGTTTAAAGAGATATGTGAAATGTTTTCTTAATCTTATTAAATGCGTTTACAAGATGGAATCGAAAGGTAGACGGAAGACGATCCTACTGAATGTCTCTATCATTGTGAACGTGTTTTAATTCTACTAATTAACTGCCAAACATTTTAGTTATGACTTAAGGTTTATAAAAGTGAATGTAATTCTAGCTGATCAAAAATTATTAGCTTTATACAAATAGTTAATTGAAAACTGTAATAAATGAGCACCTAGATTTACTTATGGTTGCTTTTCTCTCAAAGTTGTTAGAAATATTAAGAATACAGAGTTGAGTAGAAAGATCTAAGCATCTGGGTAAAAGTGAACATCAATGTTGTGGAATGTTTTCTGAATTGCACTAGATACATGGACAAGAAGGAAAAGTTCAAAACGGGAGAAATGTAATCCTTAATTTACAGGCTGCCATAATCACTAACAACTTGAACACAACAGAAGTTGCAAGACGGAAGACGATCCTGGATGTCTCTCTAATTAAATGTGTTTTAACTCCACTAATTAAGAGTGCTTGAAATTGTGAATTATGGCCTAAAGTTGGCTACATTGCCCTATTAGTATAATTCTAACTAAACAAAAATTGTTAGCTTTACATAAATAGCCTACAGAAAAATTCAAGGAATTAGATAGTAGATTTACGTTTGGTCACTTTTCTCTTCAAGTTGTCAGAAATGTTAAGAATACGGACAGTTAAGTAGAAAAAAGAGCTAAATTAAAGTAGAAACGAAACACAGTGAGTGGAAAAGAAAGAATTAAATGTAATCCTGAAGTTTACACTATTTGTGTGTTGTCATTATGACTAATAACACTAGTGCTGACCACTAAAGGAATTTCAAGACGGAAGACTTGTTTTCTATGGTATTTTAATTTTACTCTACTAGTTATTGGTGTAACACTTACTAAGCAAAAATTAGTACCTTTGTATACAAGTATCCTGTAGAAAAATGCAAGAAAGTATGAACTTGATTTATGTATGGTTATTTTCTCTTCAAGATTTCAAAATTATTAAGAATGCAGCCAGTGAAGTGGAAGAAAAAGCTATGAATCTGTGTAAAGAAGAACTTGGGTATTTAGAATGTCTTGATTTTACCAGATGTATCTACAAGAAGGAAACGAAAGGTCGACAGGGGCTTTAACATAGTCTTTAAGTCGGTGCTATTTATGGGCTGTCAGAATCACTAATAATTCAAGCATTAGCTAAAATGAAACTAATTAATTGAATTAGGAATACTTACTTATTAAGGAAATGGTAGAGATTTGTTAAAATACAGAATAAACAACAAATTAATAGATAGAATGGCATACAAGAATGGACTAAAGGACTAATCATGAATCTGAAAAAACAAATATTAGATCAAGAAACTGTAGAACCATTTGCTAATGGTAATAGACACATCTAGAAGAGAGTGTATAAGTCCGAAATCCGCAGGCTTGTCTGTTGAAGGCCTTGGTGGGTCTGAAGATTTCAAACAACTTAACATTTAGTACGGAGAGATAAATGAAAACGAGCGAGAGAGGATTGAAGAAATGTAATGTTTTTTACAATGAAAACATGGTAAGAAGAAAAATAATAAACAAAGATAACAGGTGTGTGCCGGCCGCCAACCTCGCGTTGCTACAAGAGCAAGTAAGGTTTGATAGGTATTAAATGTGAAAAAGGATCTAGACTGTACAAATCAGGAGTGAACATGAATAATGATAGCCTGGGGGAAAATCTACCAGTATTCAGAAATGAAGAAGAAAAGAGGACTATGCAATCATCAGGGTAGGATCATTGATAGTAAATTGGAAAAGAATGAAAACAAAGAAATGTAAATGAAAACAGCCCTGTGTCGAAAACAAACAGCGAGCTAAGGCACAAAGAAGTAAATGAATACCTGATAAAAAGCAACATTGAATGTTAATGTACAAAAAGTAATAAATTGAAAGTAAAATGTCAAAGAGACTTAGGAATTAAACGAACCTTAACAATGTGCAGGAACTCGAATAATTTAACTTATAATTATAGAAGTGTAAGGAATCAAGAACGTTTGAAGAGACCAGATAGTTAAGAGGATTTCAATTCCAATTTTTCTAAACTAAGTTATATGCCAAATATGTAATCTTTGAATTTGTAAAACAACTTCTGTAAAGAAACTATTAAAAGTAGTAATACATGTAACGAGTAAACTAAAGTTAACATCACTTATCATTAGACTGATAAATCCATGTGTAGGCACTATAGCTTTGCTCTGTTTTATAAACAATGAAATGTTTATTATAGTATGAATAGTATATACATAATTCTCTATCTAATGATATTCAAAAACTCTTTGATTTAATGGAAATTAAGCTTAAACTAAGAAGAATTAGATTATTGAATACAATTATTTGAATTACTTTAAATTCTACAATCACTCTTGTTCACTATACATAGTCTCTTAGTTATGTAAATTAATATGACCTGCTGAACTCTTTTAGGGAGTTCATACTCCTTTTTCATTAACCATGTTTCATTTAAATTTATACTCTAACAATACTTCTTCGATTCCTTCTTTTTCGAAATTAATATTTGGAAAAAAAATTGAGAATATTTACTAACCGATTTTTTAAACTTTGGTTGAAATTTTATATTGTAATTTATCTGACTTCACTTGCTGGTCCCTAAATCAGGATCCTTCTAAGTTTTACTGTTCTTCAACAGTGAAAACAGCTGTTAGCAAAATTAAGTACTGACATGTATAAAAACGTCTTTTTAGGTTAATATACGGGGAAATAAATAGGCCGCTTAATAATTATTATAATTTGGATCCAAACTTCCTCAGCACTATTTCAGTACAGAATTACATTTCATTTCTGTTAACACTATAAGGCGGTATCGTATCGTTATCAACATTTACAACTTAAATTGGTGAAGAAAAATGGGTATGAACCATTTTACATTAATTTTCACTTTTTTACTCTCATTTACCGTATATATGAATGAAAGTATAGTATATCAATACCAGGGTTTCAAAGGAAAAATCTGTTTTCCAAATTATCTTTTTAAAGGGCTATAATAGTTGATACGGAGAGTACACTTTAAGGTAGTAAAGTATAGACGATCAATTTAAATTTAATAGGATGATGTAACCTCAGTATATTGAAACGTTCGTCAATTAGTTAATACCATTATTGATAAATAAAGTTTGCTGGTACTTCCAAGCAAATATCAAAATATAAACCAATATATAGTAAGTATTTATATTATTAATGTAAGTAGGCAGCAAATCTTCTTTTAAACAAATTGTATTAAAGACTAACCTTTTTAGCTTCTTGGAGCAGCTTCTGCATTGACCAACCTTTTGCTAGTTATTAAATATACAGGTTTGCTATATAAATGTTTACAGGTCAATTAACTCTTTGAATGTTAAATAATAATCATTTATTTAAGTTCATATTCAAAAATCATAAATGCTATTATACAGGTTGAGCAAAGCTTTAATTGCTAAATAAATATAATTTATTCGAACTCATATTTATAATGAGATTGAATTAAAAGTCATGTGAGTGACTTTTATTTAAACACTTAGACTTTTAAACCTGAACATCTTATATTAAGTCCTGTTCCTAATGAATGAATCTGAACAACGAATTCGGACAATTTACATTGTAATGTCAGCTTATTTTTACAACTAAAAAGTGCTAATTTAATATGAAAATATTGATATTATAAAATACACATGTTGATGATTGTAGCTCTAACATTGACTACGGTAATTGTCTGTGGGGCACTAGTATGAAGTGTATCTATTTAAATAACATTAAAAAAATATTGTACTTTTATACAATGCACATGAAAGGAACCCACACTATATACATCACAATATGCATAATGGGATTGATATTAAAACATTAATGATCTGGCCAGATCAACTGTTAAAAACTCGCAAAACATGCTAGACGTGCTTGAAGTTTCGAGACGTTAGAATCCAATCAAAAGATGGCGGCAACACCTGGCTACTCACTGGCCGTCAGTGTTGCCGCTACATTTCCATTCGTTAACTTTTAATACTCTACATTCATTAATATTCAGCAATTGGAAAAATTCCTCTAATACTTGATAACTTCCAAGTAAGGTAGATAGATCGGTGTATTCACTCCCTATCTCTTTCATAATTTACTCAATTTGTGATCATAAAGAACACGTGCACGAACAATATTCATCACCTGCCCAATGTTTGTTAAATGACAATCTGGTGAGTATATTGCAGAGAAGCATAACTTTGCACACTATTTTTTTTAAATAGTGTTTAAGTCCTTAAGCAATACAAACCATGGTACTGGAACTACCAGTTAAAACTATAATTAAATATAAAATATAGTCATTCACAATTTCTTAGTGCCATATATTTTCACCTGTGTAAAGAAAACCCTAAATAAATGTAATCAAAATGGTTCTAACAAAGTGTACTCGTAAACAGTACGAAATATATTATTATTGTTAAATATAAAATATGAGTCCTTGTGTTCTGTTTAATTCCAAACAAAATTATACCTCAAATCTAGCAGTTAAATATTACTAGTGCAGACATGCAAATAGTTATGGATAAAATGAAAAATAGTTTCAGTTACACAGAGTACTTTTATTCATAAATTGCATACGTAATTATTTGTAAAGACAAATTTAAAATATTACACAGCTCTAGTCAAAGTTATTTTTTTTTAAAAAAAAATCAGAATGCAACATTTTCATTTGAAAGAATTAATTACAATTGTATTTATTAAGTCCCATTAAGTCCCACTGTCCTATATATAGGACACTAATTAAAGTAACTTAAAAGTATATAAAATGATACACAATAACACTTTTACCTGATAGGCCACTCTCATAAAGGCATAAAGAGTTATTATAATTGTAAGCCTAATCCAGGAACTTGTTGCAAATACTTTAAAATTTGTTATAAAAATGCATGAAATATCAGTTTTCCAGTGGTATACAAACAATTACTCATAAAATCTAACTATATGCATCTATTGACTTCTAGATAAATAGAACATATTATTTAAGGTTTAGTTCATATAACTAAATACAAAGGTTTTGTAGTTATACCTACTTTTTCTTGTAATAAGCGTCAAAACATTGCTGTCCTATATATATGACGCTGGGATCATGTGTGTATAAACGTGTTACTATCTGGCGCGTTACATGTTGAGACAAGAAATGTCATGTGGAAGCTTGAGTTACTTCATTGTTCCGTGTTCACCAGCAATCATTGAGTAAGCAGCATTCCTAGAGGAAGGACGGCATATACAAGAGCTCCCTGACTCCATAGAGACTACTTATCACTTCAGTTATTACATACCAATATTCAAGGTAAGAGTGAGCGTTTTATTTACATTGAGAGAAATTATAGTTGAGATTAGAATAATACGCCTTTTTTGATTGTATAGGATTTCGAAATAAAATCTTTCTTGGAATATGAAAAGTTACTATATATCTTTGTAATAGAAAAAAGGTTCATTTTTGTCTAAAGTAAAAATCATACTTATTTTCAAATATCAAATACCGATCATCTATGGAGGAAAAAACAGCCTGTTTACACGAATGCAGTCAGCAGAACTGAGAGTTATTTAGAGAATTTCAGAAAAATGAAAGATGTTTTGCACCATTGCAGTCCACTGGAAATATTTCACGAAATAATTACTCCAGAAATATATGATCACATAATAAAAGAGAGTATCAGATACTCTGCATCAAGCAAAAACCAGATTGAAGTCCTGTCAGTGGATGAACTAAAAACATTTTTTGGTATCCTTATGTTTTCAAGCTACTGCAAGTTACCTGCAACGAGAAATTACTGGTCAAATGACGAGGATTTAGGCCAATCCATAATAAAAAATGCTATGTCACGGAATCGCTTCCAACAACTGAAGAGCATCATTCATTTTTGTAATAATGAGGAGTGGGAAAATAACAAATCTGACAGAGGGTACAAAGTTCGTGCCCTCATGCAAATGATGCAAAATTCTTTTAACAAATTTGGAATTTTTGAAAAATTTCTCTCAGTAGACGAAATGATCATCAAGTATTACGGACATAACTCACTGAAACAGTTCATAAAAGGGAAACCCATAAGATTTGGATACAAATTTTGGGCTTTGTGTGGTGTATCTGGTTACTGCTTCAATTTTGATCTGTACTGTGGTAAAAGTAATCAGGAAAGTCTTCATGCAGACCTGTCACTTGGAAGTAGAATTGTATTACAAATGCTGGAAGTTGTAGAAGACCCTCGGTCGCACTGCGTGTTCTTTGATAACCTTTTTACAGGTATTGATTTGCTCATTCACCTTAGGGACAAGGGGTATGAAGCTACAGGAACCATGAGGGAAAACAGACTGAAGAAATGCCCCCTGAGAGACTCAAAACAAATGAAAAAAGAATCGCGAGGATCTTATGATTACAGATTTGATGCCAACAACGAGATTCTTATTGTCAGGTGGCTTGACAATAAATGTGTCACAATTGGAACCAACTATGATACAGCTGAGCCAATTGCTAATGTGCTTCGCTGGAAAAAACAAGAAAAAATCAGAGCGAATGTAAGCCAGCCACGTGTACTACGTACTTACATGGGGGGAGTCGACAAACATGACTGGCTACTGTCAAAATATGCTTGCTCCATTAGAGGGAAAAAGTGGTATTGGCCACTCTTTACTCGACTTCTCAATATGGCTGTAGTGAATACATGGATAATCTATAAATTAGTTAATGACGAAAAAGGTGAAATAAAGACATTGCTCCACTTCAAAAGATACATATATACTGCATGCCTAAAAGGATCGTCAAAACCTGCGAAAAGAAACTTGGCAACACCAACCAGACCAGTGAATGTTGTCAGATATGACACGAAAGGTCACGTAATTGCTAAGTGTGAAAAACAGAGACGCTGTCAAGGCAAGTTGTGTACAAGAAAACCTCTGACTTACTGCGCAAAGTGTAATGTTATCCTCTGTGTGAGCTGCTTTGCTCCTTACCATGAGAAATAAATTGATTTTAAATGTATATTGGCATGAATGCGAAATATATACACATTAGCCCAGTGTCATATATAGGACAGTTGTTTTTTATTATTTCTAATGAAAATAAATTATTTTTGCCATTCAATTCGTTCTTTTAAACCTTATTTTAATAAGTATATAAAGTTTCAATGCAATATTCAAAATATTTAGCATCGTGGGACTTAATGGGTTAACGAATAATGGAAGAAGTTACTATGAAAGATTTGAAATTTTGATCATTTTACCTATTCTATAAGATCGGGTTAAACCGTACAGAAATAAAAATAAGATTTTAAGTGCGATATTTCTATAATTAACGTGGTATTCGCCTTAGGATTTTAAATTTACATCTACTGAATGGGAAATTTCGGAAATACCATTGTCAAGGACTTTAAGATGTCAAGATATGCACATTTTCTCCAAAAAAATATCATTAGTTTATAGGAGCATTCCTGCCTAATGTTGCCTAACACGAAAACACAATACAGAGTAAATATATTAGGAATAATAAGGTGCAGTACGTGAAACACGTAGATTTATGTCCAATTAATAGCAAGGATGCATTCATTTATAGACACAAAAATAAATATTTATTATTACACAAACATATGCTTATGATAAATTACACGTTTATATAATATTTTGTAAATAAATAAGTGTATATATATATATATATATCCATATATCAAGTACAAAAGAAGAATGAATTATAAAATTAGAGTTCATTATTGGAAATAATAAATTTAGTTTCCATCATGGACTTAATACCACCATGAAGAGAACAGACTTTAGGAATATTCATTTTTACCAACGCATTACATACCTAAAACAAACAAAAAATGTAATATCGGACTAAAAAATGTCAACCATTTAGTAGTACAATAAGCTCATAGTAAATGCATTTTAAAATCCTAGGAGTCGCATATCCATTTTTTCAATTTAGATAAAAAAAATACTGTTTATCATTTAGCTATGATATAAATATCGAATATTTGTTCTTTCTCATAATTTGATCTCTACAAACCATAATGAAGATATAGTTAATGGTCAATAGTATGATAGATTTCATACTCAGAAGCACAGGTAGGTAAGTACTTGTATATAGTTAACTTGAGTATGAAAACAATTTTATGAATAGATATATTACTCATGGGTAGATTTATAGGTTGATCAGTGGATTTTTAAGTAGTTGCAGAAGCAAAGGTAACACAAGGGGGGCAGTAACCAACCTGTTACCAAGGAAACCACTGTACATATTGAGAGGCGAAATAAACACTACAAAAGAAATATCTAGAAACAAATAACGGAAAACTTCTTAACAGACAGTCAGGAAAACACTGTTGAACATTTATATTGAATTTTGCAACACAAAAGTAAACAAAACTGGTATTATAATCCAGTTTTCAAGTCATAAGAATACCTGACTGCGTAAGTAAATCCAATAAGTATATTTCAATTCAAAAACTATTATTATAACACCTTCCTGGTCCTGCATTACACATCGAGTAGACGAATAAAACAACCCTGACAATCTTGAAATTCATAGTCAGGCTACAGTAATACCCACCAATTTTAATGTTACAATTATTCAAGTTAAGTGGCTTCATAAAGCGCAATTATGATTAGCATAACTAATAAATATGATCAATAAAGCGAATAAAAAACATTAGGATAACACTTATTTTGGTCCGAAGACAAAGGTAACTAAATTAACCTTAAAACTATTTCTTACAGGTCAAAAAAATATTTTAAGTAACTTTTAATGGAATCCTGGGGGCCATTTTTGGTGCTTCTCGCTGGCATAAACAAAAATACGTTCCCAGTAATATTAAAAACCTGAAATTGATTAATGAATTAACTTTTTCATACCTCTGACGACGTCTTCATATTATCAGATATAACAATAACAATTTTTCCTTTAGAGTTTTGCACAGATGGTATATCACACAACTTGGACTTTTTCGAATTATTTTGAACATCTGGTGATGTAATCAAAGTCGACGATGGATGGTTAATGCTACCCACTATAGAGTAACGATCAAACCTATATGTTTTTGAGGAACATATATTTTAAAAATTTTCCATTAAATATGTTTACTTTATTAACATAGTTAGTACTACTGCTTTGTTTAATATATTGTAAATAAAAATTTAAATCCTAACATTAAAATTTACAAGCATTTTTAAGCACTGGAGTTCATGTTCAATACCTGATAATTTTACATAAGAAGAGTCTCAGAGATTTTTTTTTCTGAGGGAGCGTAATACTTAGTCTGAATTGTTCTTTATTCAAAATATAAGATATAATAAGGAATAGTATTGTAATTCAACCAGTTTGTATTTTAAATCAAGGAGGGATGGCTGCTCTCAAGCGACACGCATGTCTGTGTATAACACTCTTAGACAAGCAGCGTATCACAAGAAGTCTTGGAAAAAAACTTAACATCAATATCTCAACCGAAAAGTTTCAGATAATATAGTTCAATTTAAAAACAGAAATAAAAAAATGGCAACCTTATATTGATATTATCAGATTTCTCAATAAGAACAAGGAAATATATGACATCATTAAAGGAAAAATATTTAAAAGCGCGAACACAGTCGGTTATGGTGTTCCTAAGTAAAACTAGATTTCATTTCAAAATTAATTTTTCCTAGTCTTCTACCATTTTTTTGTAGTTGTTCAATAAGCATGTTCATAAATCAACTCAAATATAAAGTTAAGACAAGCGATACTTTAGAGATACGTGTAGGTATTTAAATGAAAGGATTTATCAACGCACTTATTCAATAATTAAAACAACAGCCATAGAGCATTCCACTCACTAAACGAGCGGCAAAATTTTGATTTTGATGGAACTCTTATAGATAAGGAACAAGATGAAAAGAGGAAAACGTTGGAAATGTTGTTGATTAAAAAGGATGAAACATTTATTAATTATAGAAGTGATATAACAAATTCAAACGGTATTTATTCAGATATTTTAAGTTTGTAGAACTTGTTATTAAGAAATAATCTTTTTTCAAATTTTAATTAAAAATTATTTTGGATATATTAGTGAAATGTATTCCTTACATTGCTTTAGTGAAATATTTTATTTGTAGGGTTATACACCTGTTCTACCGGAATTTTCTTTATGTTCACATTTTCTTTATACTACAATGTCCCCCCTGCACTACAATATGAAAGTTTTTCTTTTGCAAAAAGTTTTACTTTAGTAAGTTAATTTATTTACTTCTACATATGGTACTCCTATCATTTTATTCGATATACTTATCTTTTTTTCTTTTTTTTTTTTTTTTTTTTTTTTGGTAGGTATGCATATTCTTGCTTGTTGTGCAAGTTTTTATTGTTTTTTCGTCTGTTCTTAAGGCGTGTTAAAAAGCTTTTAAATAAAAACTGAAACGATATTAATAAGTGAATGACTTATTCGAACCTCGAAAACTGACCGAATCTAGAATTGTTATTTCTGTTCTATACCAAATTAGGGTAGTTATTGAAAAACATATTAGAGCATATTAAAATAGAATTCAAATGAAATAATAATAAATTAATATATAATTTAAGAGCAAACCAATATAAAACGATACTTAATATGGAAGATCAAAGATGGCACTAGTTCATGTCACTATTCTTATTGAAGTGACAATTCCTCCCCACAAAGATATATTTAGAAAAATAAAAAGGATACAAAGAAGGTTCTCTGACATCTAATAAAACTAATTTTGATTTCAGCGAATCATTTAAAAGAATTTCTATCAATTCTCTTCCGCATATTCGTGGACTCAGTTCTGACTGCAATTCAGACAACGGTTGCCCAGTCATGTCCTGAAAATAAATGTACATATTCTTGAATAACCACTATAATTCATTAACAATTTGAAAATTAAGATGGATATTTATTTTATTTCTCATGATTAACATTTCTTCATAAAATAAATAATAAAATTAATTCATTTTTCAATCATAAAGTCAATTTTGACCTTTTTGGTGTTTATTTTAAAAGTTAAAACAATATTGTCAAGGTGGTATTGAAACGCACAATTTTAACCAAATAGTTCACATAGGATTAAGTAACTGATATGAACATGATCTTCTTGTTAAAACCAATTCCAAAAGAAACAAATTATCCTAATTTCATATTGTTAATATTTATTATTGTCAAATACTCGAAAGTATAACTAACATATTCGAAAAATTACCCAGTAGTATTCGCAACATTTATAATGATTTCTCAATTCACGAAATATATAAATTTATATATTGTTTTAACAAAATATATAAAATAATACTTCAAAAATATATCTGATCCAAAAGGAAAAAGAAAACAAATCCATTGAATAATACCGAAATCAAAACTTTAACAAAAAATAAATGTTTCTTAGTTATGAAGACTGTTCCAGCATATTTCAACTCACTTGTTTTTCTCTTTCTTTAGTTAATTTCAGACATCATCTTTCAGTGACCCACTGAACAAGAAGAGTGTGCGTTTTTAGACCTATGTCTAAAGCGTCTGACACTGCGGACCCTGGACTCATGGAACCTGAAATTGGTCTGCACGGACTACTTCTATTCCCTTCAAAAATTGAGGCAACGTCACTCTAGACTCTAGTTCATTACTTGGTAGGTAAAGAATTACCTCTCACAAAAGGATAAATAGTTTTATACTTTTTACCCAACCTTTGGTCTAGAGTCTAGAACCACAACTACTATACTATACGACGGGGCATACACGAATACTTTGGGTAATGACACTCAGTCCCCGTGGTACCAGTTTTAAAACCGATAACTTTAAAAAATCAATTCGGATGATACTCCGAGTCAATAGGAACTATGCTAATTCACCTGCGGGGGCGTGGCTTAGTCGGTCATAAATTACAGTAAAAAATAAATAATGCAGAGTCAGTTTCTGGATACAAACAGTAGGTCTGTATACAAATATTTATACGTTAAGATACATTTTTAATAATTAATAAATTTGTATTTACTATGTCTTAAAATTATGTTGAATGTATTCTATGTTTTACATAAAATTATGAAACGCTAATATAGTTGCAACATTATAATTCTCTGCATGGGATAATACTTTAACTTATTTAAGCTCTTTATGGATCATTCACATGTGTCATATTAATTTTATATCAAGTGTATTATAAATTATAATATTAGTTTTTAGAGGTATTAAATTCAACTCTTCAAAATTAACGGTATCGCCTAAATGTGTTCTATTACTTCGAGAAGGTTTCATGGGTTTTGCATATTTCTCCATTGAAATGTTATTAATTATTAATTCTATCAACGAATTTAGTACTAAATTTTTGTTTTCAAATAGTTAAATATCGTACATCTGGTTTGTATGTTAATCAACGAATATTTAAAAAAAAATCGTTTAGTTGTTGAAAATACATAAGAATTTCTATCTTGAAAACGAATGCAATGAATTAAACATCTCTGTGAACTAACGAAACCATTATTTCTTTTTAAAAATTTACTCATTATAATATCTGTAACAATCGATTAGCGAACAGTAAATATGTTAACAAGATGTATTATTAATATTGTATTGCCATAAGATATTAAATGGATAACTGGTTTTCAAGATGGGAACTAATCTAATCGACAAGGCGGTAAGCCGAGATCCCTCTGTATTCACTTCTGATATATTTCTAACTCCAACCAGAAACGAAAGAAATGTCATAAGATTCTATTAAAAAAATAATAATAATAATAATTTGTTATATTTACCATATCTGAATTTAACGGCTGCAGTAAAGTAGACACGGAGAGTTCATGTTGACGATATGTTACACTGCTTGGAGTGGAGCAGTAAAATGTCTTAGATTCTTTCACAACTTTTTCAATGTCAATTTCTAAAAAGAAAAACAAAATTCTATTAGAAATGGCTTTTCTAACCAATCAAAAGAAAATATTCTTCAATACATTAAAGAAATTATAAAAATTCTAAACTTTTGTATAAAAAAAAGAAGTATATAAACATTACGTTTGTGAATATTCCTCCTTCAAAAATTAAACCTTGAATAGTTAAAATATAGCCAAATTAAATCTATTCATATTTTATTAAAAGAAAAAAAAACTTGACATTTTCCTATAATACCCGTGTTATTTATTTCAATAACACTATAAATGAAACCTAAAAATTATGAAAAGTGATGAAATTGAAATTATAATGAACAGTAGCCAATTATAAATACCTGGAAGATCAGAAAACAATAAAATACACTCGTTAAATCCAGATGACAGTAATACTGTTCTTAACTGTTGAAGAATTGCAAAACCAACGTACAAGGGGTATGAAGCGTTACCAAGTAATAATGAATCCCACAAATGCAATATTTTGTGAATAGGGAAAACATCTAAAAAAAAAAAAACATATATACATACATATATATAACTAAATTATGGTGCAATTATACTGATGTATAATTTTAGTATATAGTGCAATTACTAAAGGTCAACACTGAAGCATTTTAAAGAGCAACTGGTAATAGTAATGCAATATCCAGTTTCTAAATTGAAATTTAAAACATTATTTAGCTGTTTTCAATGCTTCAACAAATAAATCTTCATGTAAAGATAATGTGAGTTCTATTTTCATATTTAACTCATGTAAAACAATCACTAAAAAGTATTTCATCGTTTCAATTTCGTACAAAACAGTACTATAAAGGTATTTTATTTTAATGTACTAAGCATATACGTCGAACGGTAATTAAATCTACCGTTCGTTTTTTACAGATTCCGAAGCGGTCTGGAGGTTAGTGTCCTCACCATTAGTAACGAAGGTTCGAGGTTCAAATCTTAATGACAGATTCCGAAGCCATTACTTTAATTATATTCTTTTAATAAACATAAGTGAGACATAATTTAGGAAACTTAATGTATAATCAATCAACCCGGTTGTGAGGTATAATGAAAGAAAGAACACACAAGGTATAAGTGTATTCTCATAATGGGAGTGCCACCCACACACATTTCTGATAATCCTATGTTCTTCATGAATACGAAGAAAATTTAACTGATGAATACGAAGAATATTAATTATTTGCAAGGAAGCTTTTTTCGCTAACCGACGTCTTAAGAATCTTTTAGGTGGATTCTGATTTTATAATCATGGTCAAAGAGAAAATGTAACACATCCTTGAGATCATATTTAAGTTACAATGTTTTAAAATCAAAAACAAATGCTTGATAAATAACCTTACAAGGAATGTAGAATAAATATATCATAAACATAATTTTTACATAGAATTTTTCCATTAGTGATTCATTTCGAATAGATTCAACACGTATTTCTGATTTAAAATTGGCCCAATGAGATTCATATTAGTAATTATTTAAATCGTATTAATTTCAGGCAAAATTGAACTGTAAAGGTATGCAATTCATTACTCACGTGAAAACATAGTCAAATACCAGGGAATAGCAAATAATTCAGGGGTAAATCCAATATCATTTAAATGATTGGCTAATTCAGGATCCTGAAAAGCAATAAGGTGACGAAATTTTGCCAGATATTCTCTGATGACAGCTGAGTTGTCCTTTAAGAAAAAATCATGCAAATATTTATAAATAAACTTACAGAGACAAGCAAAAGCTCGTGCTAAAACAAAGGAAAAAAGAAACCCAATTAAAATTTCATTTCTGAACAAAGAATAATAAATTAAATTATTTTATATTAAAAATATTTCAGAATAAATACATGAACAAAAAACCAAAGCATAAATTACATTTAAAAATTTAAGATAAATTAGAATAATTTGGTTAGTTTTGGTACATATCAATCTCAAAGAGTCTTTAAATTTTCAAATACGAATTACTCGTTTATTTTATTCGAAATTATTAAAACTGAACCGAAGTAAGCTGTTATTAACTCTAATGACATCGTTCAGTAACAAAGGTTTTTATATGACTAATAAACTGTATATTTGTATCACTTCGATCTCAAATGACACTCAGAGCAAAATAGAAATAAAAACTAATAAGTATTTCAACTTGTTAAATTAAAATATTAAACTTTATTTGAATTCATTGCACTATTACTTTCACAGTACCATACCTTCATTATGAAAATTAAGATAAAGAAAGGGAGCACTTAGGGAATCTAAACCCTGCCAATACACATACTGTGGATGACTAATAACCCACGCTTTCAATATTCTTTTGAATTTTCTATGACCATCAACCGAAGATAAGAGTTCATTGTATTGGTGACATCGAGGAATATCAACTTCAATCTAAAACAAAACAAACCTTCGTATAATCCAGATACATTACCTACAAAAATGATTTGCAGTACGGAGTCATAAAAAAAGTAGTGACACTACAAACATTGATCCAAAGAAATCAAAAACTTACACCGTATATATATAACATATTCAAATTTACCTTTCTAAAAAAGAATCTTTTAAGATGTTTTGAAAGAAACTGGTAAGAAAAGTTTTACCAGTTTTTGGCAAAAGAACAAAAAACATGTATACCAAATCAAATGTCCTATTCAGGTTGCAGATAATTTTGGGACATAGTTCTTCTTAGTGAATGAAATAATAGAATGAATGTACGTAATAATCAAATATTAATACCAATGTTATTACAAAAAACCTCCCTTTAATAATATTTAACAGATGCAAATATCAAAAGTATTTCTTGGAATTATTTACATGAAATTGAATAAATTTATAAAGTCTAGTTAAACAGAAATATATATATACATATTTACCTGCCTATCTGTAAACATAGGAGATTCTTTATCAATACTTCTATATTTTTGAACATAATTAAAATCTATATTTAATAAACAAGCCCAAACGTCAGAACGCACAATTGGAGGTATATCATGGCGAGCTTCTTTGATTAATAAATCCCTCTTGTAAGGATAGCTCTGTAAAACATTCAAATTTCAGAATGATAAGCCAACAAAATGGGAGAGCGTTAGCACTTCGAAACTCATTCAAAGAGATGTATGAATCGCTACTTTGCATTGCATTTATCCTATATACATATACATATATATATATATATGTCATTATTTTACAATTAACACAAAATAACCAACTAATATATAACCATAAACAATAGTAAGAATTACTGACCATAAGTAAGGATATGAAAAGAGTAATTCGTTTAAACTGATATTCTGTATCACGTTCTCTAATAATAATTGGCAATAAGGAAGAATCACATTTTTCTTCATTTATCAATAAATCCGACCTGAAAATATGAAAGAAGTAAATATGTTGCATAATTAAGATTATTATGAACATATGATAAAAAAAAATAACGCTTTAAAACAGTAATATCATTGTCAACGTACATGTGTTCAATTAAAGGGAAATGACATAAATAAGACAGCTGAGAAAATCTTCCTTTCAAATTTTGAATACTCAATTTTACTACTCTTGCATCTAACATAACTGATTCATCTTTCTTTTGTCCATAAATCAATCCCTCGAGCATTATTAAGCTAAAACATAAAAGCGCTGTAAAATCATCATTAGACATAGGTTTTGAGAAACTTAATCAAGTATACTTTATACTTTGGTAAAGATAAAATAGGTGGTTTTGAACGGATAAGACCTTCCTTTTTAAGTTCCAAAAACACATCTCCTCCAGCCAGTTGCCAATAATGATAAAAATGGGAACATGTATTAAGAACTTTTTTCTGGATATCTGTGTCCCTGAAAATGAATTCATTAAGAGGGTCAATATATTTGTTGGTATTGAGATTTTGGCACGGTTAAAGAAGAAATATAATTAAAATTGTATACGTAATCAAATCATTCAAAAAAAGAAAAGAGATATTTAAATAATTATAATTTTTATATCTTGTCTTAAAACATTACTTTTCGTAAAACTTGAAATTTATAGAAAATTATTGTAAATAAACTAAATAAAAAAGGATTTACGCGTTAATTCGTGAATTAGTAAAAAAAAAATGTTCGACTGTATGATAAGAGATATATTGTAACTTCTCAATTTTATTTTTATGAATAATTCAAATAGAATTTTACTCATTCAAACATTCATACACAATCATATATAGTTTAATGTCAATGTAATTTGAACACTTAATAAATTATTGAACTGTTAAGAAATGTCAAGTTCAAAATTCCATTATAAATAACTTTGCCACTTCCTTGAAAGCGTTAAAACATGTCTTAATTGCAATGACAATTTGGAATACTCCATTATTAAATAAAAAAAACCTGAAATTATTATTCAAAAATTGTATATACTTAACATCTTCAAACTAATGTTGAAAACAGCAAATTATATACAATTTTAATGGTATTTAAATCGTAATTTATTTTACGAAAAAAATCACATTCCACGAAGATTACAAAGTTTTTCATAAAAAGTAATATACATGATTTTTAAACATCACCTAGCTAAAAAGTTACTATCAATTATTTCTCTTCAAAAAGTAATACGTTTTCCTTACCCACCACTACGAGAAGTAAAACTTGTATATATTCCTAGATTCAGTAATTTTTCTACTGATGGTCTCTTCAGGGGATCAGAGATTAATAAATTATTAACCAATTCAATTGCTTCTTGAGGAAGTGCCTGTAACAGTACATCCAAAGGTTATTGGGGATCTTGAAAAACAAAAATTATGAACATCATTCTGAAGAGGTTTTATCGAAAAAAGCCTAATACGGAATCTATTTCTAACGATACTATCTAGGACAGAATATGGGAACAGTATTTACGGGCTAGAAGTTTATCTTCGATGATATTGACTATCATCAAGATGTTAACAATAGAACTTGGGGAGTTTCAGTAGTTCCTGACCAAAGCAGTAATCATTCCTCCGTACAGGTTTTAAGTTTTTACAGCTTTTAAGTATAATCTTAATATCGGATCCCTGAATGGGAAATTTTACATTCTTCGGTAACCCCAAACCATAAGCTATGCCATGTTAATAGCTAATAAGTAACTCGAAATTTATGTAGGGCTAAAATGATACCTACGAACAGTTTCATATTAACACAGAAACCGGTTCAGGTTTGAACTCCAGGGAGCTAATATTGCCATCGAATCCAAAGAAAATAAAGAAAGACCTATACAATCAACAATTTATCATTATTGTAGCCACTTATCAGTAACATATGGAACTTAAAATGTACTTAGCATCCTGGCAGTTTTATACCAACTTTACTCCAATCAACAACTTTATTCTAAGGTAATGAAATCAGTTATTATGTGGTATTTACTCATTTAGGGTAAAAAGCTAATGAAATAGTCTCCACAAATAGAAATTTAATAGTATAAACGCGTTTCGAACACGTAGTGTTCTTCTTCAGGCATTAACTAAGGGTAAGTGTCTGCGGTACAGTTGCAAGAACACTACGTGTTCGAAACGCGTTGTTTATACTATTAAATTTCTATAAGTGGAGACTATTTCATTAGCTTTTTACCTTACAATAAACAACTTGAAAATATGAGAGAATTATCAGTCAATTTCAACAAAATTAAACAAATCAATGATAAGTGGACAGCCTTTATAAGATCTGCGGTACGTTGTCAGTGATTCGCAGAAAGGATTTTAACTAGTGAAGAATCTCTAGTTTGGTATTTAAGTCTCCAAACTAGATTACTTCACGAATTTAGTGAAACAATGAGTAGGGAAAACCAACAATAAACTTCGAAAAAGAAAAAATGAAATTGTCACAATTAGTAACAATAATAATAAAATAATAATGTGAAAATAACTACTGACCTGTAAAAAAAATTAATTTCAATCTAATCATAAACTTAACACTTATAATAAAACACAATGTTTACAATGACATCGACGTTCTATTTTCAAAATGACTACTACTATACAAATTAAATTAGTAATGTAACTTTATTTTCGTTACTTTGGGTACAATTTTTTTAAAATAATATACATTTTAGAAAAGATATATTTCATAATCAATGCGTCTACAAAAGCAATGTGTACCCTAGGAAACTCGACGTTCCATTTAAATATCAAATTAAAAAAAATTCATTTATTCAATACATCAAAAAATGGAATGCAGTCATTACGTACATAATTCTAAATATCAATGTAAAGCTTACAAGTGCTCCTCAAATCACCCCACACTTATGTGAGATAGAACCATTTATCAGCAAGTGACTATCTGCTACATCCATGTCATACCACTGGACAACTGAGAGGAGAGCTTCGTACTAGAGGAGCTCCAAGGCAAAAAGCAAAGAGTAATAATGCGGTCGCCTGAGCCATTGCTCCCACTGGTAGAAGTAGTAGAACCCTTATGTGTTCAGTTTGTCACCCATATGAACATTAAATACGATTTACGACCATGGGGACAGGTATGTCTCCACGAAGCTGGTTGTTGTCAGCAGTTATTCTTCTGCAGTTGCCCTGATGAACAATAAGTGGGAGGCTACAATACTAGTACCTCTACAAGTAGGTATAGTTAGTTTCTGGGGTACTGTTCTAGAAAACTGGTACTCAAGTACTCTGAACCCTGGGTCTAGAGTGACGGATATTTTTGGACGACTAAGACCAACACAAGATAGCCTAGAACTCCAGACTACTGTAGGTCAGTTTTATAAATTTTCCATAAAACAAACATGCTTCACAAAATGATTTTCCACACATCAAATTATCACATTATTACCAAAGTAACCTTCAATACCTCAATTCCATATTAGTATCACAATACTAGAAAAAACCTCAACAAATAATTATTATAAACAAATAAATTAAAACATTATCATGCAATGAGAACAGATCTACGATTTAGAATTACTTTATAAAGATCCAGCAATCCCACTTCATTTGAAATATGACAGAATATATTGTTTAATTGGGTGAGTGATATAATCTTCTGTACAGTTTGCCGAAATGATAATTCAGAAAAAAGAGTAACTCCAAGAAATAATTCCATTAAGATCATTCCTAATGCCCAATAATCAACTTTACAGCTGCATTCATAAGTAGGACCACTCAGTAAAATTTCAGGAGCTAGGTACTTGGGATTCCTAAAATTATACAACTCCATCAGACGTTGGAAATATTTATAAAAAAGAACAACCTACACAATTATTAAAATTACTAATAATGAAGAATATGCAACTTGAAATAATTTAAATTTGACATGAAGAGAGATCATTCACTTTTAGATTCCGATACTTATGTTTTGTATGTAACTCAAGTTTCTGCCTCAACTTTTTTTTGAATGCAGTTGTTCATATGAAGCACGACAATAAAATTAATCCTAAAAACGTTACAATTAATTAATAAGCTCACCTTTCAGAAATTTATTTAATTATGATAATGATATTTTGTAATTGATATAAAGGAATCATTAAAGCAAAAACTAAATAACACAACACTCTCCATGTTATGAAGAACAATGTAATCCCAGAAAACGCATGAACAAAAAAAAATCATATAACATGCATACTAGTGAAAATATCTACTCACCCAATAGGAAACATAACATTTTTACCATTGCCAGTCATATAGTATAGACCATAATTAAACAATTTAGCTCTATCTTTGTAAATGAGTATATTTTCTGGGCTCAGGTTTCTATGAATTATGTTATTTGAGTGTAAAAATTTTAAAACAGTCAGTATATCCAATGAAAGTGAGATAATACCATCGTATGACAGTTGATGAGATGAAAGTGGTTCTCCACAATATTCCGATACCACCACAGTTCTTTCTAAAACAAGATTTAAAAATATTGTTGTGATTAAAGCACTAAGAATCACATTGACTACATTTATAATTTAATTATGTTCATTATAAGAATAAACTAATAATCATAACTGATTACAAAGTTAAGACAAAAAATCATTTCTACTTCTTTAGGAGTTCAACTCTAAGTTTCACCCACAAGATTATAATCACATAAAACAAAAGGGTTAACCAACAAAAGCGATATTTACAAGAAGAATATTTCTTTTAACTAACGTTAAAAAGTTATAACGCTGTAAACTTTATATGTGAATTGTAACCACTAAGAATTAAATCAAATTTTAAAAATTATGGATGATTTCTCCTAACACTCACCATATTTACCCCTAATTACATCTAAATATGAACAAAGATTAGGATGTTTCAAAGCTCTTAAATATTGAGCTCTTCCTAAAATTTGAATTGAATTAGGTGTTAATGGTAACCCATTACTACCACATTGATCTAACGACTTCCGGAATGCACAAAATGTTAGACATGATAACAAATATTCAGAATCGTCAAACAAGGGTACAACACACTTATTTAACATATCGTAAGGAAACTAAATTGCAACCTTCCTCTCCCAAATACAAGAGTCTACTGTAACCTCCCGACCAATTTTGAACATAAATCGAAAAATTTCCGATTTCATAAAAGTGGCATAGAACTATAGAAGACATGGGAGCAAATCAATTCTGAGGCCGTTTCAATATTCTATCATAGAAGTACTTTAAAATTTTGTAAAATACAAGGGTTAGAAACCTTTGATTTCAAAAATTTGTTGAAGTAAAAGTTTTAATAAATAGAAATAAAATTATTATAATAGTCATTTAATTTGCTGAAACAACTGTCAAATATTTAATATTTATCAAGTCTAGATAAATTCTCAACTTCGCCCCCATAATACACTTTTTACACTTAATTTCTCTCAAAATCACCCTTAAGCTCTTGAGAAATTTGCACTATTATAAGTGGTTTCATCAACTAAATGTAACTGAAAGAAAACAGATATAAATTTTCAACACCAAAAACTAATTTATCAGTTCATAAGGGTTAACATTTATAACCCATTATTATGTTTTTAAAGGGTTCGATACAGTGTCCTTCGGAGACAAATAAATAAAGAAGAAAACAGTTAAAGGATGTCAGTTTAAGTGATCAGCCGGGTTCAATTTATTTTAAAAAGCATTCCAACTGTACTTACATTTGTAAACAATACTACATCTTCAAAGGAGGAATTAAAAACATATATAGAACATCTATTTGAATTTGTTTACTTATCTATTACGAATGGAAGCTGTATTTGACATCATACGAAGAATGTAAACTCTATGTCTAAAAGAGATAGAAAACCCTTCTATTCTTCTGTTCATCTTCATCCTTCTACCTTTTACTCTACATCTGTATTGGAGCCAATCATTTCAGAATGGACAAAGGTTTCTGTCAAATCATACCTAAAAGTATAGAAGTGTATGATACTTCTCAACGCACATTTATGAAGGTCATTAAAGAACCTAAAATCTGAAGCTAAATTTAGTTACAAAATGGGATGTATAATACGACAGGTATGGAAGTGGAGTGAACGAATCCGATGAGATTTAGGCCCTCAGTTAAATAATTTTAATAACATGTCTGATTGATCAATGATTTCAAGATTATGTTGCTGATAAAATGATTATTACCACAAGTAAAAAAATTATATATAATTTATTCATATGTTTGTATAGCCACATTAAAAAAAATAGTTAGTTGTCAATAAGTTTACTTATAGTAAAGTTCAGTATAGGCCACTCCAGAATTTTTTTTAGAAGTTTCAAAGCAGTAATCCAATGAAGTATCACCGTAAGTTGGTATCTCAATTAACTGTTCAATAAGAATGGAAAACACTATGGCTGCTGTTAATAAAAGCATATCTGAGACCCCTTGCTGTGAAAATATTTGATATGCTATACTTAAGCCTATATATTGTATGTTATACATTGATCTTGTACTTTTAGTGGTAAACTCAATAAGAAGCATATACAATAGGAATGGGAGATGCCACTTGAAGCTTTTCATGTAAAAAATATTGCATCTTCCATACAGAGAAACACACTTCTTACAACCTTTCTAAAGCAACTCTAGTAGCGAAAAAGTAAGCTGTGATGTAACTTAGTCGGTTGAATTTTAAAAGGACACGATTTGCTATCTAGTTAATCGTAATGACGAATCAGTCAAACCTATCTGTCAGCTGACTTCACCAAGTTGGTTTTGATTTTTCTATTATTTATCAAATTATACAGACAACAACGTAGTAATTTGGAACTAGAGATCGTAAACACATTACAAACATTTGTTTTTAAAAAAAAAAACCCTGTTCCTTCACATTGAAAAAGGAAAACTTGGTAATATCATCCCAGATGGTAGTTTAAACAAATATCCAGGATAACTGTTTTTTAAAGTTCAAGATAAGATGAAATGTTTGGTCTGGCTGAATAATGACCAAAGGTGTGGGTCATGCGTCCTGCCAATTGGTTGGTATGTTTTAAGCAGCTGCATAAACTGAATCTTCAGATGCAAAGAAGGAATACAAACATTATAAAATTTGAAGATGCCTTGTTTCAATCTTTCATGAGCAAGCTTGAAAATTGGAAGAGAAAGGTTAATACAAAAAATTTAGCAATGTTTGAGAACTGACAGTCATTATTGATGTTTGTTGTCAAGACCAGATGCTTCCACAGTTAGCAAAAATTGAACTTTTGTAGCATTTGACAGAAATGGAAAATGAATTCAGCCGATATTTTTCTGAACTAAGTGGTGATGAATTGGATTTAGTTAGTTTTCAAATTGTCCATTGAAAAAGTGCCTGGTCATTGTCAAGATGAATTTCTGGAGCTAAAAACTGATTCGGAGGCAAGAGATATATTCGATGAAAAACCAATCACAAAATTTTGGTCCTTGTGCGATTCCTATCCAAAAGTTGCAGAAATAGCTATCCGTGTATTGCTTCCTTTTGCGTGATATATCTTTGTGAGTCAGACTATTCAACTATGTTGCAAATTAAAACGAAGCACGCAGTAGATTAGAGATAGAAAATACTCTGAGTTGTGCCCTTTCAAGCACCCTTCCACATATCTCAGAATTGACTAACCACAAACAATCACAGGTTTCATCAATCAATAATCTATAATCTTCTGAATAAGATTGATTACAAATTTATAATATTCTTATTTTGGCTTGTTAAATAAATAGTTCATTATAAATAGTAAAAAACTTTTACTTTTATTCTGGCTTTATGTAGTCATGAGTATTGTCAAATTTGCATCTAATTTATATGGACCTGGGCATCAGCCTACCTCTCCACTTACCCAACCTTAGCACAGCCTACTCCGCTCCACTTTTTCCTCAGTGCATGACTACTACACCAGTCCTCAGTGAAACCCACTCGGGTTTGCTTCCTACTCCCCTAACTACCTCACCTAACTCTTCGCAAGTCACTACTTATCCTTCAATCTTACTCCCTACCCCACAACGGTATCCTTTTCAAAATATCACCCCAACTACTACCTTGACTCCAATCCCTGCACCACAACAATTTCCCCTGAACCATTCTTCTGTCCCCACCGTCTCTGATTCCACTCCCTCTAACACTAATATTTTCTGCAATTTATCCACCCACCAACTCACTCCCGATGAAAGTAAGTTACTTTCAAAGGGTCTCTCCTTTTGCCCTACCCCCAAAGTCCGACAGATAAAGTTGTTGGAGGATGTACAGATGTTCTGCAGATCCCTCAGGTGGCAGCACTTCTGGAAGTCCTCCGGACCTGTGAGACCCCCCCTCGAGTTCTGCCCCCTCTGTCGCTCTCCGCAAGTTTAAGCTTTCTTCTACCAACGAGCCTCCACCCCTCCAAGCCTCCCATCCCTTAGAACAGTTCATCTCTCAGCTTCTCAACAGAGTCTCTAACCCCTCCTTTCTTGACCGCTTCAAACCACCAGACAACCTCTCCCTCTCCGAACGTAAGGCTATCAATAGAATTCTCAATAACCCCGACCTTTTGATTATGCCCTCAGACAAGGGGTCTACAGTTGTCCTCATGGATCGAGATCGTTATGAAAGTGAAGTACTTAGGCAGCTGCGAGACCCCTTGTTCTACCTACCTCTCTCCTCAGATCCCACTCCAAATTTCCACAAAAAGCTAACTACTCTGCTCCATTCCCATTCCGTTTTAGAGGGGCTTACTAGTAAAGACTTGAAGCTTCTTATCCCCAACACTCTCCGCTGTCCCGTCTTTTACATTCTTCCCAAAATCCACAAACCTTACGATATGCCTCATAATCCACCTCCTGGCAGACCTATTGTTTCCTCCTACAGATGTCTCACCGAAAGGATTTCTGCCTTTGTAGACTCAGTTCTGCAACCTTTGGTGAGACTTCAACCTTCATACTGTAAAGACTCTTTCCACTTTTTGGAACTCCTCAAAAACCTTTCCTTCCCTGAATCCCCCTCCCATCCCATCCTTCTAGTAACCATGGACGTCACCTCCCTCTATACCGTCATCAACCATGACAAGGGTTTAGACTCCTTGCGACATTTCCTCACCTCCAGACCACTCCCTCATTCACCTTCGACTGACTTCCTACTCTCCCTGTCAGACTTCGTCCTAAAACACAATGCATTCCGCTTCAAAGATGAATTCTACCTCCAGATCAGAGGAACTGCTATGGGAACAAGAATGGCTCCATCCTTTGCGAACCTGTTTATGGCCCACCTCGAAAATAACTTTCTTCGCTCATATCACTTGCTCCCCTCATTTTACACCCGATACATAGACGACATATTTTCCATCTGGCCCCATGGCAGTTCCGAACTTGACTCTTTCATCCTTAGTTTTAAAACCTCTTGTTCTTCTGTCTCATTCACCCACAACGTCTCTGCTACTTCCATTACCTTCCTGGACATCGAGATCACACTCCAAACAACACCCTTATTACCTCTGTCCACTCCAAACCCTCAAACCCCCATCAGTACCTGCATTTTAATAACTGCCACCCTCCTCACATAAAGAAATCCATCCCCAGATCCTTGTCTATCCGGATCCACCGGATCTGTAATAGACTCCTTGCACCTCAACTCCCTCAAAACCAAGTTCCTGGAGCGTGGCTACCCTCCAGCGCTCCTCGACAGAAGACTCATCCCCGCCGATGTACCCTTCAATCCTGGTGCTATTTCACCTACCCTTCCAAATGAATCCGCCCACCTTGTGACCACCTTTTTCCCAGGCATCCATAAACTCAAACACATCCTCAAGGACCTGTTCCCCATCCTATCCTCTTCTCCTTCCACTTCTACCATTTTCCCTAACCAACCCCGCCTGTCCTACAGACGTCCCCCTAACCTCGGCAACCTCTTCTCCCACAGAGACCTGGTACCCAGGAGAGTTTACCGCTCACCTGTGGGTGCGAGGGGCTGTGATCGTCGAGGTTGCCGGACCTGCCCGCTTCTCAACCCCATTCCTCACTTCACTTCACCTTCTTGCAACCAGTCCTATCCTGTTGCTAGGGACTGCTCTTGTACCTCCAAAAACTGTGTATACCAACTGGAGTGTACCCGCTGTGATGCGTTCTACGTAGGCTTATCATCTAACATGCTCAACCTCCGTATGAACGGTCATAGAGCATCCGTTAGCAACAACCAAAATTTACCTGTTGCCATCCACGCTAACTCCAACGGTCTCACCTTTAATGAATGCTTCAGAGTACAGATCCTGCGACAGATTCCTCCTGATGACTATAGTGTAACCCTCAGAGCATCCGAGGAGGCACATATTTGCTTGCTCAAGGCACGTTCCAAACCCGGATTAAACCTTAAGCGATAAATATATTTTATCTTTATTTTATTTATTTATATATATATATTTTTTTTTATTTAATATTTATTTATTATTTTTATTTTATTTATTTTTATTCCTATTTTTTTAAATTGCTTTAATTATTTATTTATTTTATATTATTACATTTATTTTTAATTGATCTTATCCTTGTATTTTCATTTGTTTCTCATCGCCTTACCAACTCTGTTATCTTCCTTCTCATGCTTTTAGGTATTATTCACGGTATTCCATTTTATACTTCATTTATCTTCCTGCTGTTTATTTTACCTTCAATCAACCAGAACTGCTTTTCTTAATTCTTAATTTTAATTTTAATATTAATTTTCTTCTGATCGTCTCTACTTCATTACTTCCTGAACCGGGCGCGCGTGGCAGCACGGTCGGTTGCCGGGACGGTTTCCTGCCGTTGTGTTTCCGGCGTGCTTGGTCGCCCATTCTCTCTTTTCTCCTGAAGACGGATCATCCGAAAATTTGAGTTTGTAAGTGTGTCTCTTTCTCTGTGTGTTGCTTTTCTTCGTTTGTGAACTGATATATATATATATATATATATATATATATATATATATATATATATATATATATATAGATATATTAGTATACTTTGGTAGCAGTCCTTCGGATATACATGCTTTGTTGAACACGACAGAGTAGTTCATAGACTACTGAACTCTGAACACGTTCAGAGTAGTTTTATAGACAGGAACTATTCTGTCGTGTTCAACAAAGCATGTATATATATACAATTTTTGAAAAAAGTAAAAGACTTTTTAATAATATTTGCATATTCTTTAGAATGCGCTTTTTGAGATAGTTAATCTTGAAAAGGAGAGAGGAAGATGAATGACATTCTGACATATAGTGATGGAGACATGGGGCTAGCAAGGTTGATAGCCCCTGTTTTAGATGAACCATTCAAATTTGCTACAACTGAAAAGATGTTTATAACTATAACCAAGCAAATAAAATCATTAAATTAAAAATCATTAAATTATATTAATATTTTATATTATAAGTTTAATAATATTTTACCAGAGGGTATTATAACCACATCATGACAACCACGTTAAAATAAAACAAAAACTGAATTGATTGTCAACGAATATGATATGATGTGTACTTATAATAAAGTTGAGTGTGGGCCACTTCAGATTTTTTGTTTACCTTCTCTGTTTTATCCTGTTAATTGAACCCAGAATAATCTTTTTGTATTTTCCTTGCCTTTTACTCCTTTTATAATACCTCTTGTACCACTTCTTTCGTTTTTTCCCGAAAAACAATATATATATATATATATATATATATATATATATATATATATATATATATTTGTATATATATGTATATATATATATATATATATATATATATATATATATATATATATATACTCTTCATTACTTCATTACTTCAAAAAATTTCAAACCCTACTTTTTTGAACTCCTTAAATCCTAAAGACAACCTGTCTCCTCCTGAGCGAAGGGCTATTCATGAGCTGAGAAGCGACAACAATCTCATGATTATGCCTGCCGATAAAGGTTCTTCTGTTGTTCTCATGAATTACGACGACTATTGTCGTGAGGCTGTGAGACAACTTAATGACCAGCTTTATTACCTTCCTTTATCATCTGACCCCACTCCTTCTTATAAACACTCCTTAACCCAACTTCTGGAGAGCTCTTCTTTCCGTGAGGGGCTCTCCAAAGAAGATGTAGCCGTTCTTGTCCCTTCTAATCCACGTTGTCCTAAATTTTACTTACTCCCTAAAATTCACAAAACTTTTGAGATGCCTTTTACTCCGCCCCCCGGGAGGCCAATAGTTTCTAGCTATGGTTCTCTCACGGAAAGGGTTTCTGCGTTCGTTGATGCCTTCTTGCAGCCTATTGTAAGAATGCAGCCTTCTTACTGCAGAGACTCCTTTCATTTCCTTGATTTACTGAAAAACCTGTCCATTCCTGAGACGCTTGACTTCCCCCTTGTCATGGTCACGATGGATGTGAAGTCGTTATACACTGTCATTGACCATGATGAGGGTTTGGAGGCTTTACGCTATTTTCTTAATCACAGACCCCTACCTCATTCTCCCTCTACCGATTTCCTTGTCAAACTGGCTGACTTTGTTTTGGGGCATAATTACTTTCAATTCGAAGGTAAGTTTTATCTTCAGACCAGAGGTACCGCCATGGGGACGAGGATGGCTCCTTCTTTTGCCAATTTATTTATGGCGAAGCTGGAAAAAATGTTCCTTGCTTCTTGCCCTCTTTCTCCACTATTCTATGTTAGATTTATTGATGACATCTTCCTTGTTTGGCAGCACGGCCAACATCTTTTGGATTCTTTCATCACTTCCTTCGAAGCTTTCTCCACCTCTATCTCTTTCACACACCATTCCTCCCCCTACAACATAACTTTCTTAGATGTTGACATCACTCTTAACAGTGGGACCTTCACGACGTCTGTTCACGTTAAGCCCACCAACGCCCAAAACTACCTCCATTACAAAAGTTGTCATCCTCCTCATATTAAAAAATCTATCCCGCGGTCTCTTTCAATCCGTCTTCATCGCCTCTGTAATAATATCCAAGATCGGGAAACTAATCTTCAAAAACTTAAATGCAAATTCACTCAGCGTGGTTATCCCCCCAATTTAATCAATAGCCGAATCATCCCTGCCAATGTCAACTTTTCCACTAATA
Source organism: Hermatobates lingyangjiaoensis (assembly GCA_026182355.1). NCBI lineage: Eukaryota > Metazoa > Arthropoda > Insecta > Hemiptera > Hermatobatidae > Hermatobates > Hermatobates lingyangjiaoensis. Next base: position 5,025,224 of record JAPFBL010001923.1, on the reverse strand, counting down.
ACAGAAGAGAACCCACTACTACTGCTTCGCTTCTTACAAATTATTTCCCTGGTGTCCATAAATTAAGAAAATTTATTAAAGAACTTTACCCTATCCTTTCCTCTTCCCCCTCTACCGTTTCAGTTTTTAACCAGTTGCCCCGCATTTCCTTTAGAAGAGCCCCCAATCTCTCAAATATTTTTTCCCACCGGGCCGGCAAACTTATTCAGAATCCCCAAAGCAGTGGTGGCCTACAACGTTGTGGACGTCGGAGATGTCTTACTTGTCCCATTGTTGATTCTGGGTCTTCATTTGAGTCTCTAACTAATCTTAATTCTTACCCTATTCACAGTCCTTCCTCCTGTATCTCCACTGACTGCGTTTACCTCTTGAAATGCACCCAATGTGATGCTTTTTACGTTGGTTTAGCATCTACGATGCTGAACCTTCGGATGAATAATCACAGGCTTTCGGTTGGTAAACGCAGCAGTCTCCCTGTCGCCACTCACGCTAATTCCCATCATCTCAGTTTCAATGATTGTTTCACAGTCCAAGTTCTTAAACAAGTCCCCAGTGATAACAGACAAGTTACTTTAAAAGCTTCTGAGGAAGCCCACATTTGGCTCCTGGGGGCACGCTCGAAACCTGGCTTGAATTTAAATCGTTAGTTTTTTATTTATTTATTTATTTTTTTTAATATTTTTTTTTATTTTTAATTGTTCTATATATTTTCTTTATTTTTTCTTTTCTTAACCTTTTTCTACCTTTCAAAAACATTTTTTTTTTTTTATTTTTGCTCTCGACTTCCTAGTTCCTTTTTTATTTGTCCCCTTTGCGGCAGCACTGCTTTAGCCCTCACCCTGTGAGTTCTTCAGTTGACTGTCGTCCCTCCGTCAATTCACTTCTTCTCCTGAGGACGACCGCCATTACGGTCGAAATATTGAAAAGTGAGTCTTTGTTGTGTTTCTGTTTATGTGTCACTGCTTATTTTAATTATATATATATATATATATATATATATATATATATACCATATACTCATTTTCTCCTCGACCAATCCATTCATAGTATGCCTTTGAAGAAGTCTGTCATTTGGCCAAAAAGATCTTAATCTCATTTCTGAACCTCGTACTGTAGTTTAGACGTTGATACATATATTGTATATGGATTTCATAAATGGAACATAGATTTGATGAATTTTCAAAATACATATAATGTTATCAAATGCATGACTAATTAATTTCTAGGGTTGTTCACTTTTATTAAAATACAACTTGGCTTTCATATTTAAATGGGTATATTATTTCTTAACAGGTGGCAAGAAAAAACAGAAGCACAAAACAAAAAGAGAATTACAAAAGCTTTTTAAAAATTGATTTCTTTTACTTTTTAACGAAATAGATGTAGATTTCACAGATTATAAACTCTGTAACACGATGACTTTGCAAATAGGCTACCAACGGTAGCCCTTTTTTGCCAACCCCAAGTTTTTTTGGACTACTCAAATAATTACGAGTGAATGAAATTGAAACCCACATCTCTTTGGCACCGAGGCCGACTCTGAAATAATGTCAATCAGGAAATTTAATCACAGCAAAATGCCTTTAAAATACTTTATTTACAACATATACACAATTTTGAATTTAAATGAATTATGCCTGTAAATTTAACATCAACATTCATAATTACAACATTGCGATTTAAGATCTTTATGATCAAAAGAATATGCGTTCTTTATGATTGCCTACAGAGAAATAATAATTTTTGCTTAATAGGTTCGATAATCATAAACTACAAGAATAATTAAGGGATTTAAATTCTTTCAAGAAATATCACTTATGACCATTTCATTTTTTCTCTGTTAATCACATGTAATATGAGTAGATTATCAACCAAGAATTCTTGTATGTGAATAAACTGAAATTATTTTTTAGATAAAATTTAATTACTGTTATCCAAAGGTATATTTGATCGAATTTCAGATTAAGAAAGTATTACTACATCGAACATTGCAAAATCATTTGAGATAACTAACATCAGGACATTTATTTCAAACTTAATAAAAAATATCGGAAAAGTAGCTAAAAAAAATCAGTTAAACTGAAGAGGAACTATAGCTTCAAGTACTTTAAGTAATTTCTAAAAGAAAATTAAGTAAAATATCTTCATTAAGGGTATATTTTTCAAGTAATATTTTCAACTTTTATACGTAACTGATTACCTACAGAACATTTTTTGACAGTATATTTCAGCAGTGCATTTGTAAGAAAATCAGTTACACTATCACTTGTCGAAGAATCAAATAATACAAATACATCTTTTGTATTCCGTAGCGTTATATATTCCAAAAATGTAAATGTTTTTGTTGTTTTATTATAACATATGTGTACATATCTTAAATAGTATAACCTGAAAAAAAGACTAAGTTTAACACAGCCAGAAATCCAGACATCTTATTTATTTTTTTATAAATATCCCACATTGACATTCTTATGAAATAAAATTTAAGACCAAATATGAAGAAAAAAGTCTTTTGAAAAAGTAATTACTGTACAGTGAGGGATATTTGTAACTTAATACTCTTTTTTGAACAGTCAAAAGTTAAACTTTCTAATAATTTATACACAAACACTGTACTATGTATTGTAGTAAAACAGAACCATTAAGTGATTACAGGAAAGAATGTTTACTAATTTGGAAGTAACTACAAAACAATATTACTTAAATGCTCACTTATAAAGCAAACTTAATAGAAAGTCTAAACCTCAACAATTTCAATATTATAGAAACCTACGAAAAAAGTTTGCAATAACAAAGTTCAATAATTAATCTCCATATGAAAGTATAATGATTTGTGTTTAATAAAATCAAACTATATTTTGTGATAAAATTGTTTATTGTAAAAAGGTGTCCCATATTAATTGATACTGTGAATTAAATTAAGAATTAAGAAATAATTTCCAAATGCATATTAATTCAACTGAAAACAGAATTATCCGGAACTGAGTATATAGTGCTTCCATACAAGAAAATTAACTCACAACTTATTTTTTCTCGTTTAGTGAATAACATAATTCTTTTAAGTCATTTTTTTGAATAAATATATATCTGGGCGTTATGGTGGAATTAATTATGAATCAAATGAGCATTGCTTAGAAGGGTTGATTCTAACAAAAATATATTTAATAAAAAGTTGGAAACTTCAAATTTAATTGCAATTTTTTTCCTCATCTAACTAATTAATCTTCAAACAAAATTTTTACTTTAAAGTACTTGCAATAGTTGATAGAAAAAATAAATATTTTTCACTGCATTATTTAACCACAAAAATTACAGTGGAATTTATAGATACTTAAACATTAATCCATTTTGGTAACTGTTTGCCAATTGTATTTCTTCACAATAATATATTAATGCCCTTCTTGCAAAACAAAATAAAATTAAGGTCTAAGAGACATTTATTTATATTGCCAAATATTATATAATAAAGAAATCAAGACATCTTTAAAACTTTTATAAATAGATAAAATGTTTTCTTTATGAAATGTCAGTTTTTTTGGTAATAGAATATAGATAAATTAATTGACAAATATCCATCAAGTATTGGTAAGCAACGAATTTCAGGGTTCCTTTAGATATGCATGTATACATTTGGTGACAGTGAGCTAATATATTATTTTAACAAAAAGCAATTTGAAGACAATTCATTCACAGCAGCAGAAGATCTGAAACAAGTAAAATTGAAAATATTCCATTAATTCCTTAATGTTTGTTGGATGTAAAATCAGATATACATTATATTGTTTTTATATATTTCGGTTTTATCAAATTTGATCGATTAGGTGTAATTTTCTTAATTACTGAAATACTTATTCCTTAGGTCAGAAATATTACTACATCAGAAAGTCTTTATTTTTAATGTCACTCAATATTCAATGACAAATTTATTTTTTCTGCTTTACATCCATGATCTTTGTAATAACAAAGAAATTGTTGTTGTTATTTCAATATGTTATGCAAGCAGTGTAAACAAAGAAATAAAAAATATTTTAAACTGCTTTTAACTTTTGTCATAGAATATATTCTCGGTTTTCTTCAGGATTAATATAACCATGAAAGTGGAAACAACAAAATTCCTTAATATATATGCACAATTATATACAATTATATTATATTCCCTTTTTCTTCAACAGAAAAATTTAAAAGTTATCTCAAACATAAAAGCTTGTTATTTGCAATTTTTTGAAGGAATGTCAATTTGACATTAAAAATTAGCTATTGATTTTTCTGAAGCAACTCTGCTTAGAGGCCTTTACATCATACGGGTATAAGCAATGAAGTATCAAAGTGAAATAATAATTTTGCAGAGAAGATAAATTAACAAAATTGTTTTCCTAATTCATGAAAAAATAATTGTCGAGTAATGTAGAAATTAAAAAAAAAATATAAAATAATCAGTAATTTGTTTACGATTCTGAAAAAGAAATAAAAGGAAAACGGAACTGAGGTATCCGAATATCAGGTATCCAAAGACCAAAAAATGTCTTAAAGAGAAATGAAAGTTATGGAACCAAGAAGAATAATATTCTGAGTGATGCGGCGAAGTTACATAAGATTAGTAGAAATCACAAAGCATACATCAAAAAGCGAGCCAATATCATAAGATTTGTGAGTGCATGTAAAAAACAGCGTTTTACCTATCCTGAATGACCATGACTTGGGAATTATTTTATACTGGAATCGTCAAAACACACGAGCCAGGAAAATTCCCGATGATCCATCATTAAGGATATTCCTCTCTGACGTTCCAGTTTGCAAAGCTTAAGTCTTAAAAAAATACTAGAGCCATTTGTTTCAAAGGATTGTAGCCTATCCTCTTTTACATACTCCCATGAACTTCTTAAAGGCAGTATAACCTCACTACATGCCCAGTCTCTTTTTACCTATGATCTAGTTAATAAGACTGATTTCATTTTGGTGAAGATCCACCTAAAGGGACATCGTCTAAAGATTGGCATTCCTTTAGCAATCCCCAAGTCTTTCTACAAAGTTCAGTACTTTGTAGATCCACCTAACTTTGGTGAAGATCCACCTAAAGGGACATAGTCCAAAGATTGGCATTCCTTTAGCAAGCCCCAAGTCTTTCTACAAAGTTCAGTACAAAGCAGCCTGCTTTCGTTTCACACGATGTTTCCATATTCCTATGAAAGGATTTAATGGCTATAGGTTCATCCTTGGTTGTTCTCTTTACTAACTTCTTCATGAAAAGGAAAAAGAGAAATCTCTTTTCAAGATCACAGAAACCGACATTTATGGAAGATACGTTTATATTTTCATTTTTGTAAGACACGAGAATGAAATTGGAACCATATGAAAAAGTAGGTCAGACCTTAAACTAACTATTCTGGACTACGAAGTCGTTCACTCTTTCTGGGATATTTAATGTACATTTTTACATAACCCATATACACTTCATAACTAGATGATTTGTTTATTTATATGCTTCAGTTACTAGACGTCCAAGCCCAAAACTGTTTAAAATATTCAAATGCTCCCAATACTTCTTGTATTTTTTCTTGATTTCTTGTATTTTTATATCCTAAAGTTTGATAAAACTTATGTTTTATTAAAGAAATGAATACATTAATTAAAATTTTACAAACACGTAATTTTCTACGTTTTTGCGTTATAGGATAAATCAAATTTTGCTCACCCGCTTATATTTTTGATATTGAACTAACGAAATGAATGTAGTTGTGCATTTATTTCTCTGAGTTAATATACGATGTAATAACAAGAAATAGGTAAACTTTTATTTAAGTAATCTTTTAGTTATTTTTTATTCTAAATATAACGAATATATGAAGTATCTGCAGGATATAAAGAATTTAAGAATGGATTTTGTTTTTTCTGTTTGGCAGAGTTCTCGCAATAGTTATTTTATAAGGATTGGCATTTGGAAGTACTTTGTCGTCATAGAGACAGCAAACAGCCAGACAGAGAAAGAGTGAGTGTGTGAATGAGAGAGAGAGAGAGAGAGCGCGCGAGAGAGAAAGTGAAAGAGAGAGAGAGTGAAGAGAAATGTAGATTCCCATTGTAAGTAACATCATTTACAGAAGGTTTTTTAATCAGTGATGACTATCATTGACTAAAATACAACAAGAGACCTGAAATAGTATCTCAAGGAGGTATCGGGGCCTAACCTAAATGTTGACAATGTGCCGAAGGTCACCAACTTTCTCCGAATCTTACCTTGAGCGAAGGAACTGGGATTTCAGAAGAGGAAGGTGCTTAAGCCTTCCCACCTGGTGCCATGCCGATTGGTGTAGACGATCAAATCCCTTCATTCCACATTCCATATTCAAGACTTATATTTTGTTTGCGTAATTGTAGATTTGGAGGAATAAAAGCTAGTAAGTTTCATAAAAATGCCTCCAAGGTTTTCTTATATTTCAATTTCCCTGATTTCGGGAAAAATTGAGTGGAAAATAGACAAACATGTGTAAATACTACAAGATTAATTGACTTTACTAATATCTAATTAAATAGATAATTATATGACAATTTATAATACATAAATGATTATCCAAAAAAAAATTATAAAACTAAATATCATTCAGACCACAGAACAAAACGAAAAATGGCTATCTACGTTGGATACTCGTATTTCAAACAACAGTTAGTTATAAAGAAATGATCAAAAGAGAAGTGAAAGAGGGATAGATGTTCTCCTCCCGAATCACTCGATATATATATCTATATATATAGATATAGAATAATAATATATGTCCAATTTCAACTTGTTTTCTGATCTCCTCCTGATAACGAAATGTTCGAAATAGTAAACGGTTTCTTGTTCTGTGCTTTGCAATTTTTATTTATGAATGTTTCGATATAATTAAACTTTTAACATAACGATCTGAAAATCAGACAAACAGTAGCACAAATATAAACTTGAGAAACAAATAATCGAAAGGGTTTCTATCCTTCGCTTACCCGGTGTGCTTGATTTCTCTCTTTCCTATTTCCTGATTGCGTTTGACCAAAAAATTAGAAACCATGAAGTGTGTTTTTTGATTATTTGTTTCAGAAGTTTATTTTGAAACTATTTTATAAATATATATTATATAATATCAATATATTGAAATATGATATATAATTGAAATAAATTTACAATCTGATGGAATAATACTAAAACAAAATCGGTACTAGATCAGTTTTTCAGCTTTAAATCAAACTCTTATACTCTGAAGTTTTATTTTTATTAAAAAACCTTTGTCACAGTTCTACAAAATTGAGGAAAACAATAATTATACACCAACCACGAATATACCTATAAACAGTAATGGATTATTACAATGTATGTATATATATAAAAGTAAAAATGATTTAGTAACAATATAAAGAATACCGAAGTCCTTGAGTAAACTGGCAACGTATTTTTTTTAGGATCAAACTAAGATTTCAAGAAAAATAAGGGTATCAAACAGCTGTATAGTTATGACCTTAAATATTAACTATTCACGCGAGTAATTTAAAAAAAAAATTAAACTGCATAAATTGAGTTTCTCTATAAATAAGTATTAGTACAAAACTAATTACAGACAATTCAGGCACAAAAAAGTCAAAGTAATATGTAATCAATGTAATGTAATGTAATCAAAGTCATGTAATCAAAGTTACCTAAATTAGTCATAAACTTATAAAAGCAAGCCACAATCAGTTTTCATGTTTGAATGGAAAATAAATAGTTAATCTCAAATTCTATTAATGATTGACTAATTATCAAGAAAGTAAAACATTTCCTGAGAGACTAGTTTAAATTAAGATGTCAGATGATTTAGATAATGAATTATTGACCGTTTATTTAAGTTATTTTGAGAAAGTTATTAGAGAATGTGTCAATTCACAAATTTATTTACTAAAATTTTACTTTACCTATTGTGTCGGAGATGACTTCTGACAAGATGACCGGCAGCAAGTGCTGCAACAAGCGAGATTTCTCCTGCCAGCACTGTTCCACATACAATCCTGGAAAGAGTTTTGGCATTTTCCCCAGGCATTGTCTCATGGGCTCCTAGAAAATTACCTTATATGTTAAAAACAAATAAATTGACACTTTCGTGAATATTTTTTTATTTTCATTGGGATTAACACAATATATATTTTTTATCTAATGAAAATAAAATTTTCTGAGCTTTAATGTTTGCATTATAAACGTTATTATAAGGTGACAATATATTCTCACCAGAAACCATCATGACCAAAATGATAGAGAGGGCTGATGTATGAAAAATGGTTGACGGCCTAGTCAAAAATATCCTCTCTACAAACAAAAGACACTTAGAAGGGAATGACTAATTCTTAATCCAAGGATGCCTTTCATAAGGTAATGAATGGCCTAGCCTGAGGTAATGTGTGAAACAGTTCCAGGCTAGTGTCCAAGAAGAAAAGGGGGTGTTTTAGTTGATAGTCTGGTTTACTGGGGAGCCCAGCACAATGTGCGTAAATGCATTTCACCTCCTTACCCCAAAAAAAAAAAAAAATAAGGTCCTCTCCTTAATTTATCACCCATATTATTAACATCCAAGTACAAGATATAGATTAGTTCGGGTTTTTTAAAGTGATTCATCTTGACAAAGCATGCATTAACATTGTCTTCAGTTATTTGTTACTGATGAACTAAATAAGTACAGGCAGCACAAATGAAGGAAAATTAAAAACAAAAACAACTACTTACACTTAAATTTAATGTTGATTTGTATATCAAAACAGAAATATTATTATTACTTTACCTACTTTTATTTGATTTTCTGATCAACGGATAAATTCAAAAGATTATTTTCTCTTTTTTATAAATTCGCGAGTTCAGTTCATAAGTAACAATGTTCAGGAATACTTCGATAACAAGTGGGTCGTTAGTTTTTCTTACAAGAGTCATAATCACAGATATTTGACAGAATTATCTCATTTACTGATTTATACTGCTATAATTTTCCTAATGACGCCAGATAAATTACTTGTTTTGCTGCTAGTATAAACCAAACAATATCTGCTTTGAAAGTATGATTTGACTTGAAGAACATACCGATTGACAGCATATCAAATTTTATGATATTTTTAGTATTGCTATTGCAGGTTTTTATTAAAGATATAAGAATAGTATTTAGTGAAGCCAATGAAAAATGTTTCAAACAAAACAGAAACTTTGGATTTTAAAGTTTAGTTTGAACCTAGAAAACTGACCCATTCCTGATAAATATTTTTTATTCTATTCCACGGTTGATTCCTTCCAGTTGTATATATGGATATCCAATTTATTTGATGCCTAAAAGTCAGATTGGGTTATGCTAACTTGATGTATTTCATAAATTACAAATAATTTCTATTAATCCTGTATTAGTATCATGATAATATTTTGGAATGAATAATTTGCTATATCTGCTTCATTTAATTTAAAAATTAAATAAGGTATGTATGAGAGATATTTTTATTCAGTTATGTCTATTTAATTATATGTTTAATTAGAATTAACTTTTAAAAACAAGAACGTATACTTTATAATATATCAAGGATATAAAAATTAAATGGATTCAGGAGGTTTCATTTTAACTGTCTTTTCCAACATTAAGAATCAGCTTTATTTTGAACTGAGTTACTCTACTACCCTTCAATGCACTATGTACTAGTGTACCATATGGTACTATGTACTATGGTACATAGTGTACCATCCACATTAATCTGTTATTCAGAGAAAAATTTAGTAAATATCCAGGATGAATGTAAACTATTAGAAGAATCTAGGTAATTAGTGAAGTAAATATTAATAAGTTCACAGAAAAAATCACTTATTTTTTAGTAATAATAATTTAAATTCTAAATCAAATGAAAATTTTTTTTTATTTATATCACCAGTATTTTTTTATTTATAAAAATATATATATATGCTTTTTTTTATCAATATTTAAAATAAAGATTTTATAACAAAATCAGTTTAACATTGAAACGTAACAGTACAAGAAATGGCACGTTAGAGTGTAAAAATTACCTGATGAAACGCACACTAAAAATACGGCATCCCAATAATTATTTCCGTACATTTTTTTTATTTTAATAAAAACATTGAACTACTAAAGTACACATTTCAATTATAGAAGAATGAAAAATCCACCTAGTACATTTTTTCTCTCATAAACATGCATTGGAGGTTTGAAAATATTTTTTAAATATTTTTGAAAAATATTGATGTTTAAATATATGCCATATATTTAACATTACTTAATTCATATGTGTCATATATATGTCTATGAGATATATGAAGTGCTATATATGACATAATCTAGCACATCTTCCAGAGTCTAAGTGAGTTTTCAGTCGATTACTCTATATTTATCATTTATATATCTATGTTTTTATAATATTGTATATTTATATATTCATTCCAAATTTTTTATTATGATAAATACACAATAACTTACTGGAAAATATTAGTTTCACTCTGAAAGATGGACAAGATACGAAACCGGTTGATAGAAAAATTATTTTCTATAATTGTTACTAACCTTGATAATATTGTTACTAACAGTAATAATATATTTTAACATTTAAACATTTTGTTAAACATTACTTTCTATAAATGAACATCATAATGAGATTTATTATTAACACAAACTCTTAATTCATTTCTTTCACTGTTGATTGATTGACAGGAAAATAAAGTGCATTATTTCTTACCTTTTACTCCCAAAAAATCTAAGCAAGCAGCTTGGGTTGGAAGTTGCGTACCACCACCTACTGTACCAATTTCAATAGAAGGCATAGAACAAGACACATAAAGATCCTCATTTTTGGTACCACAAGCTTCCATGAGCGTCATACAATTGCTACTACTAATGTTTTGGGCTGGATCCTGAAATAATTATAGTTTTTAAACTCTAATATAGTACAATCCCGTCACTTTCTTTAAATGCCAGTATATATTATACTTTGCTGATGTATTATGATTTTAACCATAAAATTATAAAACATGAGATAAATATTGTGCAAAACTTTAAACACAAAGTACATTAAACACACACACACACACACACACACAATATATATATATATATATATATATATATATAGAAGGCAGTCACCGCCCTGCCTTCCTGCGGGACTCTTCACTCTTCACACCTCCTGATGACGACGATGGTCGAAATATCGATGTGAGTTATGTCTGTGTCTTTCTGTGTGTTTCCTTCGTTTTTAATTTATTTTATTTAAAAAAGTCCGCTGGACCGTTTCTTTTAATTGTTATATATATATATATATATATATATATATCAATGATCAAACCACAATAAGAAATGGGAAAACAAGACTAAGATCTTTCAACCGTAACAAGCGGTCTTCGACGAAGACCGCTTGTTACGGTTGAAAGATCTTAGTCTTGTTTTCCCATTTCTTATTGTGGTTTGATCATTGATTGTTGTTTCACGTGTTTATGTGAAATCTTTTTATATATATATATAATTTAATCCAACCATAAATTTGGTTTAAATCAAATAATTATTGAAAAGATGCATTTATAAGTGCTTCCTGTTTTTAACATAAGATGAACAGAATAATAAATAATTCAAGAGTTTCTTTGAAAACAAAGTTAAACATATTTTTAATTCAAATCTTCATACAAATGAACTCAATGCCATAAATATTAAGAATTTCGTCTATTGGTTATTAGAGGAATATGGTGCAAGACAAAATGTACTATTTCTTTTTGTTGAACGGTTTTTTTTTTGAGATAAAATTGCACAGATGTGTTAAATTAATTTATGATTATTCCAGCTTTTCATACAAAATCCCACATAATTAATTATTCTTTAAGTATTCTAAGCTTTTTTTTCCATCTTACCTTGATCTACATTGTAAGATGTGTAGAAATAATATGCAGATTTTTTTGTGCCATTCATCGGTTGTATAAAAAGTGTGAATCGTTAATTACAATATACAAGTTACATTTTTTCAATATAAAAATTGAAGCTAATAATATAAATTTAACGTCTACTTAAGAATTGAATTATAAGAGAATATTATTTGTATAATTAAGTGTAAATTGTTAAATATATATATTATTTTGTTATCACCATTTAGGATAAAGATCTCACAGCGGAAGCAGTTTGTACATTGAAAGGTAAAAGAGTAAGAGAAGCACGATAGTCTTTATGACCTGATAAAACACACACTAAAGCATTGCTGAAAGTTTTCAGTGATGATAAAAAAGGTCGTTTTTTGTGGTCTTATGGTAATATTTTATAAAATATTACTGATATTTTATACAGACAGGAAGTAACACAAACAGAAAAGGAAAGATAAACAAACTTGTAATTCTATATTTCGACCATCTTAGTGATCATCGTGAGAGAATAACTTATGGAAGAGAGGGCAGGAAGATAGGTTAAAAGTGTTTCTAACGCTTGACTGCTCATACTGGAGTCTAGTAGCGAAAGGCAAAACGAAATAGGAAGAAGAAACTTAATAAGTTAAAAAGAACAGAGAATCTGTTCATAAGATAAACACTTATGAATTTAAAATACTCTAACATCTTTAACAGCTAATAATAGTCTCAGGAAATGTAAAAAGGGGAGAAAATAATAAAACAAATAATAAAGAAATTAAAATAAATAATCAAACTTAAAAAAATATTCGTTTACAATAAGACTGGTTAGTTGGTGTGCTTCTAAGAATAAGAGGTGAGCTTCTTCAGAAGTTCTTGAAGTGACATATTTACTTGTGATAGGTAATAAGTGTCAAAAATCTAGATTTTAAAACATTCGTTAAAAGTAATAACTGTTAGCTAAAACTAATAAATTAATTAGCAATTTTAAACAATATTTCAAACTCCAGCTTTTAAAACAGGTCACAGGAAAATTTAATTTTCTTATCACAGTAAATATGTCATATCGAGATTTGAGGAGCCTCATATCTAGCTCTCAGAGATCACCAAAGGCTACCAACAGTTTTCAACTGAAACCGATAATTACAATGTTTCAGTTTAATTCTTTATTATTAATTGTTGTTTGTTTTATTATTTTGCCTCAAGTGTTACTTTTTCTGTGACTATTATTATGATTTTTTATTTCTTTTCTTTTAAACTTTCTAAGAGTTTTTTGCTATTTCGTTTTACTTTCCTCATGTGGACTGCAGCATTGGTAGTCAAGCGTTACCAAACATTTTTAACCTCTGCCGTCTCTTCCAGAAGTTACTTTTGGACAACGATCACTAAGATGGCCGAAATATTAAAAGTGAGTTTCTTTTTTATTTCCTCTTTCTATTACTTTCTGTTTTTGTTAACCACATTTGCCTTGTAGATCATATTCTTTTGTGTATAATATATATAGGAAAACGATCCAAAAAGGATAACAAACGTTTCATAGTAAACTATAGACATAGAATAACGATACGAAGAGACGGTCTTCAACCATTGTTGGTTGAACACTTTACAGTGTGTGTGTAAAGTGCATATTAGTGTCGATTATTTTAACTTTTAAAATAAAAATATTCTTACCAAAATAAATTTGTTATAGTTTAGTACAAATAATGTATGCTTGTAAAATTTTCAAAATAATTGAATTGACTATTATTACGTAAATACCAAGAATTTCACATACCGATATCTAAATTGGAAAAATTGTTTAAAAAAATTTTAGGTATATAATAATAACCATCGCGAACGAATGTTCACCACTGGGCACATTCATTATAAGTTTACATACCCTATAATAGTGGAATGGTGGTGAAAGACAGAGAGGATTTGATTCTAATTTTCATTCGAAATTACGTGTTGAAAAAACACAATCATTTTTGATGAGTTATTGTTATTTATCATTTTAACGTTATCTGAAGGGTAATTAATTGTTCTTTAATAATTAATGTAGTCATAAATACCTGTCCCGTAGCAATATAAATAGCGGTCACTGTGTTGGCTGCATGTGCGTTAAAACCACCAATACTGCCTGCTACTGCAGAACCAACAAGGTTTTTGTTAATGTTAACATCAATCATTGCCTCAACTGTTGTTTTCAAAATACCCTTTACAACATGAGATGGTAAAATTGCTTCACAAACAACTGATTTTCCTCTTCCTTCAATCCTAAATAAAAACCATTGTATTTTTTAAAGTAAAATATTGATATAAATATCAAATCCTTGTTATAAAAATATAATTTAATCTCTTATTTATTGCATCAAAAATAATGTAACACTCTAAAAAGAACGGTATGCTAATAAAACTTTGTCTGAATAACTGTTTAAAAAAAATGTAAAGAATAAAGGGACCATTTGTCTTTGAATATATGTTTGATTAATTGAAGAAGATTCACTTGTAAAGAAACGAACTTATGCTGAATCAATGAAGTAAACACCAGGTCACCAAACGTCTCTATATTTCGTCATTAGTTAATAACATGAGCGCTTATTCTGAATAAATATTATTCTATATTATAAATTACGAATATGTTAGTACGTTTTTCATCTTATGCTATATACGATTGCAACTGGATTTTGATATAGCATACATTTTTTACTTTCATTCGCCTTCTATATATAAATGAAGAGTAATGGAACACTATGTTTGGGTTAACATTTTGATAACAAGTTTTCACCAAAAATACACGTTTTAAGGTCTCCTGAGGTCAATACAGTATGTTCCACGAATTGGGTTGACTTTATGATTATGTGTTTTAGTCATAACCACACAATATTGTTTAAAATCGCTCTGGTTCTGGATTTTAAATTGTAATTTAATATGAATATCGATCCAGGGTCAAAAACTTTATAATATTGTTCTGTAATAAGAGTAAACTAAACTTTAAATGGTCTATTAAGTTGATGCAGTTATTAAAAAAAATATAGAAAATAAACATTAAATTTCATCTGATTGATTAAATTCATAGACGGAAATAAAAAATGTCTGCTTTCGTAAATAATATAGAACAAAATTCTTAACCTGACGTCTCTCTTTCTACAGTGCTAGCGGTCTCGGTGAGCATTTTAGTGAAGTTGGGTGAAGCCCATTCCAATGTTTTTGATCTATCTTCCATTAATCAAAGATTAATTAAAAGGTAATAAATAAAAATACAGATGCCAGTTTCGATTATTAGCTTTATAAGTAATATGATTAGGCAAGAGAGAGAGAGAGAGAGAGAGAGAGAGAGAGAGGGGGGGAGGGAGAGATTAGGCAAGAGAGAGTGTGGAGGGGCTGAGGGGGGGGGAGAGAGAGAGAGTGCGAGAGAGAAACTCTTTTTTTTCAAAGAGAAATTACTCTTTCTGTTTCTAAGAGAAATTACTAAGATTTAGTAAGATTAAAAAAAAAATTAATTAAATACTTACCAGTTCACAGCAGCAGGTTTTTTATCACAGCAAAAATTTCCACTTAAACTTAAAATTTCCATATCGGGGAAATATTTAAGCATGAAGTTAAGAGCGACTTCGGTCCCCTAAAATCGATTTACACACTAGTTATTGTTTGTAATGTCACTTTATCAAAATGTTTCTGTTAATTTTGATTTGTTCATTCACCTTTGATGCCATATTCATGCCCATTGCATCCCCAGTTTTGGCCACAAATCTTATAAACAAATATCTTCCTATAATTTTAACATGCACTTTATTCAGCCTTGCAAATCTACTGGTTGAATCAAAGCTCTCCTTGAGAAGTTGAAAATTACTTTCTTTTTGTATCCACGCCATTGCTTCACTATAAATTAACATAATATAAATTACATTAATAGTTTAGTAGTAGTCATCTCTTTGAATGACTGATTATGAACTTAACACTGTAACAGTTTTATGATTTTTAATGAATAAGTGTTTAATACAGCAATACTTAATTTCAATGCAATTAATTGTTTATTGATAGAACAAATATTTCTTCCTGATTACAAACAATTAAGCAACTCTATGTTTTGGAAGTATACATAAATCTTATCTTTCTTCAAAAATCATGCATCTCTTTAAACTACATGCAATGATGATTTTTTACTTTAACATTATTCAATAAGTGGCAAATGAATACTTAGTAAATAATATAATAATTACATTTCATTCATACAAGCATGATAATGTCTATTGATATACAAAAACTGAAAATTCCTGCCAATTATATTTTTTTATTTTTTTAAAATATGTATGAACTTAAAATCCGTGAAGTCAGTTACTGTATAAAGAAGAACATGTTTTCAAAAGCGTTATTTCTATAAAAGATTTGTATTTTGATACTTGATTATTTTTTGAACATGAGCTATATTAACATGTAGAGTTATTAATGAAACTCAGACAATATACAATAGAAAAATCATGGCAATACAGTTGTAGCCCAGGCCTCTCTGGTCGAGGGAAAGGATTCTACTGTCTAAACCACCCAGTCTCCTACGTATCTAATAATGCTTTGACAAAAATAATACCTGAACAATCATTTCAAAAGAACTTCTAGAGGTAAAAAAAAATTACCATTTGAAAGATAACTTGTTATATAATCAACTAAACTAATTAAAAAATAACAACTATTATAAATGCTTCAATTATTCAAAAAATATTTGAAAATTCTCACTGTTTTTATTATGTCCATATTTTAAAATTCGAGGCACATTTAAATACTAATATTCAGTTTTTTTTACTAATTTTACTAACATTTTCACCCGAATTTCTATTGAAAAATACATGAAAAGGATCGAAAGAATATGAAAGTTCCACCATTCATCTTAGAATATTAGGTTGGGTTAGGTAAGGTTGCAGTGGTAGTTCCACAAGGGAACACACTTAGGCCGAGCATTGGCCCTTTGTGATACAACACAATGAAGATTGATTCTACAGTGGGAGTCCTAAATTTTGCCTAACTCAAGTGTATTTAGAGTAGGGATCTTTAACGAGTACCTGACATCGACAGGCTCGGGACCGACAGTTTAACGTCCTTCTCCGAGGGACGACGTGCTCAGATTTATTCACCTCCCGCGTGAATAAATCGAGGGCCAGGTGGGGATCGAACCGTGGTCCTATCAGATCAGAGGCGAGCACGTAACCACTGAGCTAGCCTGACCCCCTATCTTAGAATATTAATAAATAGTATATTAGACTATTATTAGAATTAATGGTATAATTTCAAAATGTATACATAGTATAAATAGATGATTTATTTAAATAATTGTGAACCTGGCTTTAATGAGCGAATTGAATCTTACAACAGGTCCTCTCGTCATACCATCCTCTACAACACAACTTGTAACCCCGTTAGACTTATTGAGAGCTCTACAACCCCTATTCGTGCTTGCCACCAAACATCCTTCAGTAGTAGCCATCGGAACATAGATTTCTTTTCCATCTAATAGTAGAGGACCAGCCATACCCAATGGCAAAGGTAAAAATCCAACAACATTTTCACAACAGGCTCCTAAAACCTAAAATAAGAACATGCTTCTGATGAAAAAAATATTATTACTAGTAACCTACTCTGGCTTCGTAAAGGCAAAAAAAATAGTAATCGTTAATTTGACAAGTTATTTGTTTAAAATATTGGTATACCGTTTTGTTATTTTAGTATTTTTGGGTACCCTAGTAAAATTTCTAGTGAATCAGAATTTGTTTGAATTAAACCATCAAATAAAAAAGATTGTGATTCATACTTATAGGTAAAAAGTTTTCTATAAATCTACAGTTACAGGTGAATTTAAAAAAAAAAAGTTTAACCTTTTAATTAACTTACACTACTTAATTATACTATTAAAAATAAGGCAAGAAATATCAGATCTTAAAGTAAACAAACATTAATATTAAACTGCTTTTTGAGAATACCTGTATCATTGACAGGTGAATTTCAAAAACAAACGCCAGTTTCGTATTTTTAGTTTTTTTTTATTTTTTTTTATTTTTACTTTACTATAAGTAAAGTATAGTGATCGTGAAAAAATTCGATCTCGAGATTTTGACGGAATTACATGTTTTGAGGTCCCAGAAGTCGTTTTATGACGTTTTTACGATGATGTCTGTGTGTCTGTGGGTGGGTGCGTGGGTGGGTGGGTGCGTGTGTTAGCATTGCTTGTTACCACGCTACGGTCCAGAATCTTTGATGGATCAAGTTGATATTTTACACAAAAATGGGCCCCATAATGACGAAGATCTCTATTGTTTGGGAAGAATTATGCATCATGGGAAAGTCACTTTTTTTACCAAAAACCGTTTTTTTTAAAACATTTATTTCTCCTAAAATGATAATCCTACAGTTTTGAAATTTTAACATTATCTTTGAGGTTACAAACGCAACAAACGAAAAATATAGTCAGAATTTTAAAACAACGGGAAATATTTTTTTTCAATAAATTGTAAAAATTTTGACTTTTAATTCAATCTCAAACCTTGTGAGAGCGATACAAACCATACTGTTTGACGGGTCAAAATGAAACTATGCCTATAAATAGAACATTATGTGGAGAATGAGTTGAGATATTTTTTTCTAAAATTACATTCGCTAAAGAGGCGTTACAGTACGATTTCTGTTTTCAGAAAATTATTTTTTGACGCTAAACGGCTCATTAAAAAATGATGAATATTTGACCAAAAATGGACCCAAAAATTAGCAATTTATAAAAAAAATTCATGAAGTTTCAATTACGGGAAAGAGCAATAACGATATAAAAACTGTTTGTTTATCCTAGACTAAGAGATCACCTGCTATACTTGTCGAATTTTTTATATTTTTTTACATTGTTTACATTGACTTAGAAATTTTTTGAGCAAATCCACTGAAATAAAATTGATATTTATAAAGGAATAATTTAAATTGATTATTGACTTATATGAGATGTAAGAGGAATAATATTGTGCAGGAAAATAATAACACTCACTCAGAAAAAATTCGTATATATGTTATTTGACAAAGGGGAAAGAAAATGATCTTATTAAATACTAAGAAACTTATTATTATTATTATTTTAAAGATTAAAATTCCCAGTATAATAATTCTATAAAAGACCGAAAATGTAAAAGATAATTCAAAATTGAAATCTTTCGTTTAGAGATTAATAAATGTAATTATCGTACATCTTTAATTATAAATCATCTTAAAACAACATTATTTCTTCGCTGTTTATGATGTTTTTCAGAGAATAAAAGGGTATTTTACTGTTTTAAATTTGAAAATTTTACTTTAATATTCAATGTAGAAGGATGTCAAGTAAACGATGTAAGAAATCTACAGGCTATTTGAACAATAGCCATGTTCTCTTGTAGGATAATATTTCGTTTCAAGAAATGTTCACATTGGTTTTTCAGAAATGTTATTACTGCTGTAGGTATACAATGAAATTATTTGCAAATAATAAATTATTTGTGATGTACAAAAATAAGCTTATAAATTGATGTGTCCTTCAATCACTATCTGTACTACCTCACGAATGAAATGCTAATAACTATATACCATTTAGATATTTATGTTATGCTTAAATGAGACGTTATGTTTTATATACTCAAGAAATTTGACATTAAGTTACTTATAGTAAAGTAGAGTGTAGGCCACTCCAGATTTTTTTTGAAGATTTCGATAGATTATATTATGCTGCAGAGAAAAATATTACAAATAAAAATTGTAGAAATGAAATTTTTAATCATAAATGTGTTTTCAAATTTTCTCTATAGTAATTTGTTTTTAAAATATTTTAGTCTGAACATTTTACTAAAAAACTTTCATATCTTTTATAACTTACAATTTTTACAGATTTAAACCTAAACACGATCTTAAAATCTACAATCGTACGCAATAGTTAATTAATTATACATATTTAGTTTATTAGTAGCTTATACACATGGGTTAAAGTTATCGAAAATAGTGCCAAAAAACCATTACGCAATTCAAACGTATAATAAATGAATAAGTCATAAATTTACAAGTAGTCTAATTATTTAAATTCAGAGTATGTACAATTAAGAAGGTTTATCTCTAAAACTGTAGGAGTTTGATAGCATACACAGAAATAGACAGCAAGATTCTGTAACACTATAGCATTAGAATTAAATTTTACTTTATGTTAATGCTAGATTGAAGCAAATCAAACCTTATCGTAGTGGTAATTCTTGTAAGGTACATCAACGAACGCCTGCGAAAAGCCACCTTTTTCACCTATTATTCTCCTTCTCAATTTGACTCCTCTTTCTGGATTGGCAACAACTTTTTCTAATTGATATGACTGAATAGCACCATGATTAACTAACGTAATAATTTCATCATCATTCAATTTTTCAGCAAAGCTCTGAAAAAGTATAAGAGAGATATGGATAGTTTAAACCTTTTGAAATGATTATCGAAATACTAAGGCAAATTATAGAAATACAAAAAATAGCCATTGTTATGAATTATAATTTATTCTAAATTGATTCGTAAAGTTTTTAACTAAACTAGATTAAATAAATTTGTTAAAAAATAAATACTTAATGTAAATCCAGTGAGTTTGTACCATTGAACTATTATTCAATGTTTATAACATGTTACTTAAAAATGGCAGATTAAAGAAAATTAAAACGACTGTTTCATGATTACGAATAAGAAATATTTAGGTGATAAAATTCTTAGAACAATGGTATAAAATAATACCTATAAGCTAAAGAAGTATCTTGAAACTAGTCATATACTCGTATATATATATATATATATATATATATATATATATATATATATATATTATATATATTTAATCACACCGAGTTAGTTAACCTAGTAGACAGCTCCGTCTCTATAGAGGGACTTAGTTCTGAAGAAGCCGCCCTATTCGTCCCCTAGAATCCTTGCTGTCCTGAGTTTTACCTTCTGCCCAAAATCCACAAGCCATATAATATGGCCAACAATCAACTTACTGGAAGGCCTATAGTCTCCAGCTATGGAAGCTTAACTGAACGCATTTCTGCTTTCGTCGATGCCATCCTGCAGCCCATAGTCACACGTCTCCCTTCCTACTGCAAAGATTCCTTTCATCTTCTTGAAACCCTCTGAAACCTTACTCTTTCCGAACCTTAGAACATCCTCTCATCCTTGTGACTATGGACGTCTTATCTCCATATAAAGTCATTGATCATGACATAGGGCTGGCTTTGTTACAGTGGTTTCACTGTAACCACTGTAACCGTAACCACTGTGAGGGTCTAACCGTAAACCCTCACCACAATCCCCTTCCACTAACATTGTCCTTCAGCTCAGCTGCTTTGTTTTGGGACATAATGTCTTTAGATTCGAAGATAATTTTTACCTCTAAACTAGAGGTACTGCCATGGAAGCTAAAATAGCACCATCTTTTTCTAATCTCTTCATGGCCAAACTCGAACAAGATTTCTTAGCCTCCAACCCCAACCAACCCCTTCTCTTTACGATATATATTGATGACATTTTCTTCATTTGGCCACGCAGCAAAAACTATCTTGCCACGCAGACACTTTCATTGATGCTTTCCAAACCTCCTGCCCTTCGTTTAATTTTACTCATTCACTTTCATTTTGTTCCTTGAACTTTTTAGATATCAATGTATCCCTCAACGGTAAAACCTTTATTACGTCTGTTCACACTAAAGTTACCAATGCCCAGCAATACTTTCATTTCAACAGTTCTCATCCTCCTCATGTAAAAAAATTTCTACTTCACTCCCTTTCTAGCATTAACCACATAGGCAATATCATGTTAACCAGTTTCATGTTGACAAACTTAGAAAGAAGTTCATTGAACGTGGCTATTCTTCTAGGTTTGTTGACAGACGCCTGATGCCTTCTACAACACACTACCAACCTCAGCCCAAAATGGCACCTCTTTCTCTTCTCCTCGTCACTACATTCTTTCCAGGAGTTTACAAACTTAAGACTGCCCTAAAATAAATGTTTCCTCTCCTCTCTTCATCATCCTTCACTTCGTCTATTTTTCAAGATGTCTTTCGTCTCCCCTTCAGAAAGTCCCGGAATTTAGGAAACTTGTTCTCCCATAGAACAACCTCCAGGGCCGTAGGTGATCGCGGAGGTATGCAACGATGCGGCCTACTCCGCTGCCTCACCTGCCCTATCATCAATCCTAAACCTTCCTTCTCCAACCCCAGTAACAGTTTTCTAATCCCTTCAAATACTTCTTGCACTAGCACGAACTACGTCTACCTCTTGGAATGTGTCCATTGCGGTGTATTCTATTTCTATCCTGGCTATTTTCCTTATTGTAGTAGGAAAACTATAAATCAGGTTCGCCAATGCCATTTCCAACTAAATAGGTCAAGTGAACGAAAGGAATTTAATAACATGGTCTAAATGTAAATTTACCTTACACTAACTTTAATTCACTTACACTGTATATATATATGACATTTTCGAGATATTCTAATTAGTCGTTATTTAATTAAAAAAACTCTCACAGAGAATGTAATAAACGCGTATATGGTTAATATACTCTGTAAAATGCAGTAGTAAGTATTTTCATTTAAAAGATTTTATGTATCTACTCAAACATTACATACCTCCTTTTGGTAAATGAATAAGCATTCATCGAGAGATTTAATATTTACAGGACTTTTTCCACTTTCACTTGGGCTTTCTGATGTGAATTCCAACAAGCTTTCATTTACAGTTTTCGAGAAATTTATGGCAGGTATTTTCGGTGTCACCTTCAGTAGTGGATATTTCTCTACTTTATTAATGTTTTTCCGAATATTGTTATTCTTCTTTTTATCATCTGATAAAAGTAAAAATAATTTAATCAAATATAAATACATTTTTCATTCTAAACAACCATAAATTACAAGATGTTAATAATGCATTGTTTCGTTGAATAATACAAACAATTACTAATTTTATTTTTAAAAATTTGA
This sequence comes from Hermatobates lingyangjiaoensis, assembly GCA_026182355.1. Lineage (NCBI taxonomy): Eukaryota > Metazoa > Arthropoda > Insecta > Hemiptera > Hermatobatidae > Hermatobates > Hermatobates lingyangjiaoensis. Next base: position 5,002,389 of record JAPFBL010001923.1, on the reverse strand, counting down.
AAATGTTTTTCAATCAGAGGTAATACATATAAGTGGTAAATACCTCTATTGTTCACGAGATGAGAAATAGATTCCTTCTGATCCTCGAACAAAGTAAGAACTATTGTCAATGCAGACAAAAGTACAAGAAGAATGATATGATCTCCATTCAGAGTAAGTAACCTAAAAAATGTCAATCTTAGTTTTTTTTTTTTAACTTTTATATTAAATATTGATTTATTATCTATTGCAAGGAAGAAAAAAAGGGACATTTAACATGAATCTATTTACCTAAAAATGAAATCTTGAATTGCTATAGTGTCTGTTCCGTTGGAAGCTAAAAGGTTCTCGTGCCGCAAAAGAGGTATCACATTGTTCTCGTTTAAATCCTTTAGTACCCACCGACTGTAATAATATCAAGTATACACACTTTACGAACTATATTTCAACAACATTAACATATTTTAATTGTGTCATTAAATTAATACAACCCAATAGAGTATTATATTGTTCTCAACTTTAAAGGCTCTGTTTGGATGAACATTTATAATACTTTAAATTTGTCAATTCTTTACTTTACTTTTAGACTTAAATCCTAAATAAATAATATTATTTATTAATTTATAATAGTCAATTATCAGCTTATGATAACGTATGTATTATTTACAACAGCAAAAAGTTTTATATAATGCCACATGGCTTTTATTCATCTCATTATAAATATGTATTTGATAAATTATAATAATATCCAAAGGCTAGGTCAGTCTGCATGTATACTTATAGATAAAAAGTAAAAGTGTAGAAATACTTTCTATATGTTTGTTATACTTTAATATTCATTTGAAGTGCAATAAATTCTTTTACAAATAATCGTATTAATTGATTAATAATCATACTAAATATATAGAGGTTGCATTAATCATATCAAAATTATCGTTAGCCCTTATTATTCATTATATATTATATTTGTATATTTATTTATATTAATAACTAGAATGTTCAAAAGAACACACTGAAATGAAATCACTATTGAAACTCACTACTATATTTCGATGCGTCATCAACACTGAAATCGTATTTCAGTGATTTCATTTCTGTGTGTTTTTTTTAAAAATTCTAGTTTATTCAGTTCAAAGAATCATTTCATCTAATTGGTTATTTATATTAATATATATAACAGATTCAATAATATATCGACCGTTAGATAGAATAGGTGTGTTCTCTAATCGGGGTTCGGTCAATTTTCCAGGATAAAAAATCAAACTCTCGTTGCCAACGTTTCAGTTTTATTTAAAACCTTTTTCATAGGCAGAAGTAAGATTTTTTAACTAAGAAAATGAAATTTACATTGTTGTTCCTTTAAATAATGTAAATTTTATTTCCTTAGTTAAAAAATTCTTACTTCTGTCTATGAAAAAGGTTTTAAATAAAACCGAAACGTTGGCAACGAGAGTTTGATTTTTTATCCTGGAAAATTAACCGAACCCCGATTAGAGAACACACCTATATTAATATGTACAATTATTATTTTATCCCTTTAAAATTAGTTCATTCTTGAGCAGTTTTCAAATTTTTATCCCTGAGGACTATTTTGAGAAGGATAGATTCCTACGTATATTAAATGTCAACTAAAAAGCCAAAACCGCAGAGAATTTAATCAAAATCTTTAGGAAAATTTCTACCAAATGGCAAAAAAAATGATTTTTTTTTCACTTCCTTAAAATGTGCAATATTAATAGCGAGCTTGCTGTTTTGTTTCAGGGCTAACGGGAACTTAAATATGAAATTTTGTGATTATAAACATCCATTTAATAATATCCACTCATTTAATTTCCCCATAAGAACAACGGTTTTTTCTTTTAAGATTTTTAACCTTTCAAAATGTAAAACATTCCAGGACCAAGTAAAACAGATTTTATGATTAGGACCAGAACTGGCCATCTATAAACAGGGCGAAACTGGATAAGTAAATCAATTTTTATTCTCACTATCCTGTAATTACCATACTCAATTTAAGTTAACTACCCTCAACGTTTAAATCACTATTATTCCTTGTCAGGAATGTTTGAAATCTTTCATATTTCTCAAATATTCACATTTATTAATTATTAAACTACATAAAATATTTAATGAATCCATTTTTAATGAAAAGTATTAAAAATATAACCATAAATCTATCATATATTTTAAAAGGCTATAACTTTTTAAATAATCTACAATAAAATAAGTTGTTTTATTAAAAAAAATAATATAACTAAGTGATCATACCTGTGCAAGTGAACAATTACAAGCCCTAGAGACATAATAATTTTTACTTTTTGGACTAATGGATTCTGTTTTTGAGGTTGTTCTTTAAAAGAATAAAATTTTAAGTCCTTGTTAATTGCGACTCTTTTATCTTTCTTAAGAAACTCTGGGCTAGTAACCTGAAATAAAACATTTTTTTTTAATCTTGAGTTTTAATTCCAATCTAAATTATAGTTAGCACTATTCAGTAAATTTTTTTTAAGAGATTAAATAAAATCTGTAGAAATAGATTTATTAAATTTTAGATAAAAAGCATTACTGTATTGATATTTTTTAATGCAATTTGAGATGAATTTCAATATTAGTTGTATTAAATTATGTTTGGGAAATTTTAAATATTTGTTTATGTAATGAAGAATTTTTAACATGAAGCATTGATATCATCACACTGATTAAGCAATTGATTAGTGCTAAGACATACTATATGTATTATGAATAATTCATACATACTAATTGCACAAGTTTTAGCAGTCTAAGTAATACTAGCCAATACTTGAATACGTGCTGATTCTAAATCTCAGTATGTCTCATAATTTGTAAAAAATTATTTTACTATTTTTTTACCAACATACATTATTAGCTCATGCCAAATATGAGCAAAACTATTTTAAAATTCATATAATTTGTACCTTGCTTAAATATCATTCATATGAGAGGTTTAATTCAGACAAGAAGCGTAATTAGCCTTAAAAATACGAGGCTCTACAAAAAAACAAATATTTATATTTTTTTGGAGTGAAACAAATTTGTGATTTCAGCTAAATTGATGCATTTAATCCATTCTAACACTTAAACAAGCTGTCTGATGAAATCACAGATTTTCAATCTAAAACTGACATAGAGCATTTCTATTTACGTGATATCTGAATTAAAGTTAATTTGCTTGTAAAAATAATTTAAACAAATATTCATATCTCTCTAACTGTAGTTTCAAAAATGGAATAGAATAGAATAAAAATTTATCAGTAATCGGTCAGTTTCAAGGGTTAAATTCAACGTTTAGGTTTTATTTGAAACTTCTTTCATAAGACTACATTATACAAGAAAATAGAAGAAATCCTATATCAATAAATGATTATACATATATCGAAAGATACAAAATCACATGATTTAAAATATGACAAATGTAAATATTTTGGAATACTAAAATGCAAAATAACTTACAATTGTATAAAATTTAAAAAAAACAATTAACTATTACATTAAAGCTTTCAAATGAATAAGTTCTATTCCTGGACTTATTCATTTTTAAACCTCTAAAGCAATGGTTTCTTGTTTTTTAAATCCAAAATTTCATAGTTCTATAAGTTAGTTCTCTCAGGTTTAGTTCAGAATACATTTGAAACATTTTATACATTTTAATTTTGCGTCTTTTGATATCTGTAGAACTGTTCATTGTTGTAGAATTTGCTAATTTGTTTTTGCATTGTGTGCCTATGAAAGGTTTTAAATGAAATCCAAATGTCGCCTTTGAGATTTTCATTTAAACCTGGTGGGCTCACTGATTTCTAATAAATTTTTAATTCTATTCTATTTAAGCAATTAATTAAATTATAATTTTAAAATTAAAATACATAGCATGATTTAACTACTTATCAAACCTTTAATATTAGGCTTATGCAAGCGGGGAAAAAAGTCAAGAAGAGTACACAGTTCACAATAACTGACATGCAGGCAAAATAACAAAGTGTTTCCAGCCGTCTTATCCCTACAATAACAAAGTACACCATTAGCAAGTATGTGGAAGCATACTGAACAGGTGATGTCTGACTTGTTAGCTTACCTGAAAGAGTTCCAATACTCAAAACAAGCGTTTCAACCACAGTGTCCAGGGTGACTGAAGGACCTATGAACTGCATTCCGTTTGCAATATTCTGTTCTACTTCCTCTTTATTTGATGATTCAAGGGCAAACTGGGTTAATAATGTCGCTTTTGATAAATCGATCAACAACAGGAAAAATATCAAAGCATCCCTAAAAATGTTGTTTTTTTTTGTTTTTGTTACGCAATGCATAGTGAAATATATTTATTGCATATATTTAAAAAGTAATGGAAACAGAGTACGAAAAACTAATAAATTTTTTGTGCTAATAATTAAAACTTATAAATAATCCGATATACATTTTTTTGGACTATTAATCTATACAAATAACAACGTCTTTTACTTTCCTTATTTAACCTTAGAGTTTCAATACTATAAAAATTAAAGAATAGGATTTTTCAGTTCGTCAACAATCTAATGCAATGGATGAATTCAATCATTCATGCAACCATATTACTGATTCTAATTTTAATAATTTAAATCCATTAAATAATACATTTTTTTACCAAATGTATAATTAAAAAAAGTTGTTTAAAGGAAATAACACCACTTTTCATTCCAAATTTCTTTTTGATGGGTAGAGACTGGTCCTGTCTTTCCATTGTTAATATTAACTCGATAGATAAGCAGTTAAATTAACAAATTGACCACACAAACGAGGAAAAGTAACAATAAGAAATAACAAAATTAGTAAAGGAAAATACAAACTTTGCTGTAGAACTTGTTGGGATGATATTATATGGTATTTAAAAGTTGACTTAAATTTACCTATAACTAATAGTAACTCTAAACAAATTTCCTAAATGTCCCTGTACACCTACATCTACAAGGAACCTCATTAATTCTAACAAATATTACCTATTAGGTGCTATAAAAATAACCAGATTTGATGGAAAGTACTACTTATTCTTAACCTTGAAGAGTGTACTTCATGTAAGTTGTAAAAGTTTTGTAGCCTGAAATATATTGCTAATGATATTACATTATTGAGGAACTGAAATCTTACCATTTAATACTTATATCATAATTTGTAATGTCCATGTAAATGTTTTGAAGTAAGCCATTTCTTTATTTAATATTCAAAAATTTTTGAATAATTCCCGCTAATGTTCTAGTATTTTTTCTAAATTCTCTCTTTTTTTTCAAAGATGGGATTGAGAGACTGCTTGGAAATTACAACTCAGATCCTTATTCCCTGAAGATATATTACCTATCCCTAATGATTCTACATTGAGAGACCTAAATTTTGTCCAACTTAAGTGTATTTAGAGTAGGCATCAATAATGAGCACATGCCATTGTACAGACTCAGGTCTAACTGCTTAAGGTCCTCTCCCAAGGACGATTCCTCAGATTTTTTTCCTCCCGCGTGGAAAAAAAATTGAGTTCTAGAGTAAAAATCAAACCAAAATCTACCTTTCTAGAAATGAGCGTGTAAGCTACTGGGCTTTCTTGGCCTCTAAATTTCTCTTTTAATTGCAAGAAAACCACTAAAACAGTGAATTTTTTTTAAAAAAAAAGAAAGAGTGATTGACTTAAGTAATACTTGTTTGAAAGAAGGTCTGCTAAAATTTCATAAGAAATAGTAATATTTTGTAAAGCAAATTGTAAAATATATAATTTCCTGCCTATATTGCAAGAACTAAAAATTCCACAAAACAATGAAATCAAATCAATAAAGAAACTGTAAAGGTACTCTAATATTCTGACATTTAATTTAAGGCTTGGTAAAATATTCACAGAAGATTGAATTAATATTCAATGTAAAAAAAAAAGTAAAATATTTACTTCAAATCAGAGATATCTCCTCGTAAGCAGTTGAGGACACTTGAAGTAAACACAACACTTGAGAACACAGCAAATATTCCAGCCAGACCTGAATAAAAACGACTTATTTAGAACCTTTGCTATTAAAAAAATAATGGACAAATTTCTTTAATATTTAAAGTTTGAAAAAGCAATAACAAACATTCAAATTATTGAAGTATTCAGTAAATAATTATTACATTATTTTTGATTACTTTGTAACAGTTGCACTGTTTCCTTAAGGAAATTTCCAATTTTATTATGATATATATATATATATATATATAATGAAAAAAGTATCGACCGTGGAATAGAAACAAAACTAAAATTTATCGGGACTCGGTCAGTTCTTCAAATTCAAATTAAACTCTCACTGTTCATTGGCAATGAGAGTTTAATTTGAACCTGAAGAACTGACCGAGTCCCGATAAATTTTAGTTTTGTATATATATATATATATATATATATACGGTACTGTTTTCTTGACCACAAAATATTCACAAAACACTTTTTCTTTTTCTCGGAGTTTGGTCAGGGTGATGACCCTGACCAAACTCCGAGAAAAAGAAAAAGTGTTTTGTATATAATATATATATATATATATATATAATATATATATATATTCAACAATATATCGACTGTTTGAATAGGTGTGTTATCTAATCGGGATTCGGTCAAATTTTCTAGGTTCAAAAATCAAACTCTCATTGCCGACGTTTCGGTTTTATTTTAAAACCTTTTTTGTAGGCATCTTCTCCATACACTCTTCTTATGTCCTCTTAAAAACCCATATTTCTTCTTATATAAACCCAAATTATATATATAACAGATTCAATTATATAATTCAATAATAATTATTAAATCTGTTATATATATAATTTGGGTTTATATAAGAAGAAATATGGATTTTTATGAGGATATAAGAAGATTGTATGGAGAAGATGCCTATGAAAAAGGTTTTAAAATAAAACCAAAACGTCGGCAATGAGAGTTTGATTTTTGAACCTAAAAAATTTGACCGAACCCCGATTAGATAACACACCTATATATATATATTTCAATGATCTCCAAACTTAAGTATAAAGTGCAAAAAGTACCATTATGTGCTCAGTTTTTGAATAAATAAAGTCATTTAGTAGCTAATAGTAATGCTTAACATCCATTTTATATAATAAAAAAACTAATATTATTATTTATTAAAAACATGATGTAGATAGTCAGTTTTCATCTAAATGATTGCCTATTAAATTGCTAAAAACCATACTCCATTAAAAAATTTGAGGAAAAATAAATTCTTGTTTTTTAAATTTCATTTCCAACAAATTATTGTTTATTGCATTCAATAGTATTAGAAATGATTATATCTAAAGGTAATCGTCAATAGATTTAACATATGGATTAAATTAATAATTAATATATCATAAATATTAATATGTGATAATATTATTACAATAAATTCATAATAATAAATATAATGTATTAATATCTCAGTTGAATGTGTATTTGTATAACGTATAATTATCATTGTTCGTTTCATTCTTTCTTTCTTTCTTTGAACAAATAATCATACATGAAATAACTTTTGTGGTATTAAAACCTTCTGTAGGTTATTATGTAGCAGTGGTGTCAGGTCTGTTGAGGCTCGTGGCATACCATGCATGCCTCCTAATACCCAAGTAGTACAGCTTACCGTCAAATATTACAAGACAAAAGGATATTTTTTATTAAAAAAAGAGATATATTAAATAACGCAAAAAAAATTAATACTCGTATAATTATATGGAAATCATTAAATTATTTTTCTTAAATGACAATCCTCGTCAGAATAAGTATAACTATAAACTATATAACGATGAAAAAATTATCTCAAACGGCTGAACTATTCAACTAAAACTTAGAGATTGTCTGTTTCCTTGTTGCATGTGAATCTCCAATATAAATATAGATATGAGTGCCTAAGCCTCAGTAAGAAATTCTGAACTGGGACTAAGATTTTTCAACCAATGAATGTGTGTCTATTCATTGTATGATCCTTGGATGAATGAAAGATACTTAGTTGAAAGCATTTAGTCCCATTCCTGAAAAAGCTTATTAAGGACTTAAAAAATAAAAAAACACTGTCTTCACTTTGCATATATAAGGAAAATATTCTCCGAAAAAGTTATTCATGTCTTGGTGACGAATGGTGACCATCTGAAACATGTCGACTGTTGGAATTATGGTGTACTGTGTAGACGAAGTAACGAGGGTGTTATTTGAGGGAAATTGAGGAGGGACAATCGAGAAGCTTGTTACGAAATATTTATCAGTTAAGTTTGGTGTATATAACAAACAACTGTCATTCCTCAGTAATTTGGTTTTTAAAATTCGATTTACAAGTCTTGAAAGTTTAAAATTTTTCATATTTTTTCATTCTATTTTCATCTCGTTTCTCAATGACTCGCCCCTCTTCTCTGTACACCACTGTTTATAGGACAGTATTTTAAAGCTTGTCACTATAAGTATTATAATTATTCAAGATTGATTTCATAGAAAAAGATTGATGCATACCAAGTATGTATTTGGAGCCGAGTTTGTGTAATGCACTCAGTTGATAGTAGCTATACAAGACTGCTATACATCGCACTGCTGTCATCACTATGACTTCAATCATTTTATAATCCTGAAATATACTTCATAGTATTAATACAACTAAACATATGACATTTCTTTAACTAATTAAATAACTATTATATTCTGTAAAAATATATTAGAATACTTGCCGCGAAATATATAGTATAAACAAAAAAAAATCTGGTGTGAGACGCCACATGACCTTCATATACAAATATATGTTTCAATAAAATATAACTATTTTTTTTTAATCTATTAGCTCAACCTGTATGAACATTGTAGACAGAATATTAAGATATAAATTAGCACATACAAGATATTTTCATATTTGTTTGTTAGTAATTTGCAGTATAAGTGAACTTAATCCACAAAAACAGTTTTAATGAATAATCATATTAATATATACAAGTTACATTAATAATATATAATATCAAATTTAATATTTATGCACACACACACACACACACACACACACACACACACACACACTATATATATATATATATATATATATATATATATATATATATATTACTTTCTTTTTACCCGTATTAAATATCTGTGTAAACATTTTGCAGCCTTTCTGAAGTTAGCTTATCCCTTCTCTAAAACAATTTTTGAAATTTTGGCCCTGAAGGACAATATTTATGGAGGACTATAAATACTTAAACATCCAAAGCCATAGCAATTTTAATCAAAATCGTGTAGACAGATTCTTATCAAATTGCAAAAAATTGTCATATAAAATACCTCCTAAGAAAAGGTAGTATCATGTCAATCTTGATGCTCCGTTTCAGGAATAACTTAGTTATTAGTACGTATTAAGTAAGTAAGTAAGTGTTAGTAAGTAATGGCTAACTTAGTAACTAAATAATTTCTTCCTAATACCTGTTAGCAGAAACTTTTTTTAAAATGAGTTGATGTCTTGTTTGCGCTTATTTATTCCACACATTTTTTGTTCTATGATTTTTTAATGTTATAGTTAATAAATGTTCCTTATTAATCCAATTTATGATAATCAAAATAGGTAAAAACCTCAAGTTGAAAGGTTCGACCAATCATTTCTAAGTTTGAAAAGAACTGTTTAATTTGGCATTCTCTATTTCTTTGTGCATGTAATCTAAACATTTGTAGAAATAGAAGGTTTATTGCTATAATTAGTTACATTAATCTCTTACACTTTTGAAACTTACCACTGACAAGAATGTGCAGGCCTCTTTGTTGGATATGATTACCAATCTTAGCCCATTACAAAGACTTCCTTTTCATACTTTAAAAAAAAAAACCATTTCCTTCCGCTTATAGTTATTGGGAATACTTACCAACGTCTTACAAAAGTTATGGTAATTGATGGCTGATTAGATTGACCTAACTGATTAAGGGCATTAAACACCTTTCTACATTTTAGACTTCTGAGGTCTTTCCTAAAACACTGACTCCTCGTTCCTATCTTATTGACGCGAACAACCTCACAAGTGAATGTTAGCAGACAACGGTTTCTGAAGATCATTACAGAAGTGGCAGGTGTCCTCATCGACCTTAAAATAGTATCTAATTGTCAGTAACGTTATGACACCGTTTAATTCATTCAGAGAAAAAAATCTCTTTTGGTACAGTTCTTGGAGTACTTGGATAAACATTTTAGATTGTCTTAATATAGCGAGTTTACTTTGAGGACAAAAGAGAACTTCAGAAAACTTCAGTAAGTCCTTTCATTTGTCTAAATACTTAAATATCTGTAGATGTTGATTGAGGTTGTCTCACAATTTCAAGTAGCACGATTTTTGAGAAAACAAATATAGTTTGGTAACTTTTTATTTACGTGACTACAAAGTAAATTAATATGCACAGTTGAAGTAATAGACATTTTCAAATCCCCTCTACTATATGACATTGCATTACAAATTACATTACATTAATGACTTGATGTTTTCAAATTACTGAGTGTCAAGATTTCCTCTTCAACTAACAGATGGCGCTAGCTGTTATCCTTTACTATAAGTATAGTTACCATGAAAAAAATCAATTTCGAGTTTTTGACGGATTTACGTTTCAAGGTTCCCAAAGTCCTTGTCTAACTTTTTTACTTTTTTCACGTAAATTATAGTACTAATGAAAAAAAGTTGATCTTTTTTCTTCTAAAAGTGCGTCAAAGTTATTATTTCGATTGTAAGCTTCCTGATTTCATGCAAAGGGCTCTTATGTGGTATACTGATGACTCAAAAAAAATATAGCATAACCAGCAAAAAAAACACTCCCAGGTGGGTTCCTGGACACAAGGACAGTACAGGGGAATTTGGTAGCGGACTGATAGAAAAAGGTAAGAGTCAAACAAAGCTTTAGCGGCCTGAAGCCTTTTTACACTACACATCTCAGCTTTTTTAAGAATGGAAGAAAAGGGAAGCAGATAGTAAGTAGGAAAACGAGATCTATTTTAACCTATAAAGCCCTTCTAGCTGAACATAAATTTGTATGGAAAGTAATAAATGTTAATATTAAGTTTTAAAAATATATGATCAGACGTTGTTGTTGTATATCAGGGGTGTCAAACATACTGCTCGTGGACCGGATCGGGCCCACCCAGGGGTTTGGTACGCCCCGGGGTAAAGTATCCATTATTATAAAAAAATTAGAATGAGTATATTCTAACTTTCTTTGAACCTATGGTTCTTATATTGCCCGCTGGGGGCCCAAATATTAGCACGCTCAGATAACATGAAAGCAACACTGCGGTGGAGCTAACACGAGGAGGTGATGGGATTGAACATCTGTTCAGCGTCTGTTGGCACATTATCCTCTTTTAGGTTTCCTCGCACCGTCACCAGCGAAATATCTCAGTCAAAAAGGAGAAAAGTTGATACAAAGTGTCTGATTTTTCAAGAAAAATGGAGATATTCTTATATATTCACGGAAGTGAATGGGAAACCCGTGTGCCAGCAGTACCTAAGTTTGGTGCTAAAATAATAAAATATTCGCCACCATTATGAAACTCAGTACCATTATTTTATGCAAAAATATCACCATCACTCTGATCAATTTTGTGCATAGCGCACTTAAATAAATGTTAAACTGAAAAAAGTTGTTGTTAAAGTTGCACATACTCTTTTAAGTTATTAGGTTGTTCATAATGTATTTAACAAGATGGAAAATTCATTTAATAAAGATTTTTATAATTGACTTACTCTTCTCTGCACTAATTGTTAGTATGAGGACTAATACATGGAAAAAAGTGACTTACTGTTAGTTCTATGTGAGTGCCAGGCAATTGCCTTTAAGAGATTAAAGATATTTCCTAACCATACATAAAATCATTAGTAGTAAAAAATACTTTTCTGAGACCAGTTATAAAATTCCAAAGTGATTTTAAAAACGAGAGAGTAAAGACACTGAGTTTGATGAGGCACAGTGTCCCATTTTAATAATAATAAAATGTCAGATTCTTCTAAATCAATGGTTTCATTTTAGTAAAGTTTGTTATTACTACTAAAATAAATATAGCCACATCAAAACAAATGAAATCATCAAACTGATCAACTATGATTTTAATAATATTTACCATAGCGTTTGATATTATGCCTACGCCGCAGCTTACAACGACATTAAATAAAAACAACATTGGTTTTGCACGAGTTTGTTATTATATTGAATTATAGTAAAGTGCAAGCTACTCCAGTTTTTTATATATTGACAAGAAGTTACAAATATTACTCTCTGTGATTTTCATCAGACTACGAAGAAGAAAATGTTTAGTTCCTGGCATTAACGGTATTTTAACTGAAGGTGACAATATGTCATTTGATAGCACTGAATCTCCAATACAATTTCCATCTTCTTTGCAATGACAACACATAAATTTGAAGACTAAATATTAAACAAACTTTTAATTTATTCACAAAAAGCATGTATTTTAACATAGCCTTTTATATGTGCTCTAATCAGGGCTAAACAGTAAGAAAAAGTTAACGTTTTTGTAGGTCGGCAGAAAACAAATAATATTTTATAAAAAATATATTTCATTTTTTTAACTTAAGGCTAAAATTTTACCCTAATAAACAAAATTATGTAGAAGGAAATCTATAAGTTAGTTTTACTTAAAACATAGACCTAACGGGCCAAGGATCATCCAGTAAGTTTCTAAAAGTTTGTGGCTTTTTGAGAGACCACAGAAAGGTGCAGGAATCATAAAGGGTTATAGTCTACTTTCTTTTCCCAGGAGGTGGGCTATTTCATTCAATTGTATGAGAGGACTGACCGACTTGGTGTAACTATGTCATTGGGACCATTACCTGTATACTGGTTGTTAAGTACTGAAAGTTGGTAGCTGTTGGTAAGCACTGAAGGGATCTTTCAAACTGTGGACTCTGAATCCATCATCAGACATTCTGATAAATACCAGCTGGTTTTATAAACTCTGATATTTATAAATAGTTAATTTTGGAAAGTTAACCACCAACTTCTTTAATAACGGAAGTTAATCTCAATGGGCCGACAAGAGCAATACGTGCATCGGTTATTCAAGAACTATTCTAGTGTATACATTGCCGCAAAGAATTCTTTTCATACCTTTATTTTAGCAATTGCTAAACTTTTTTAAAATAAAAAAGCACGATTTGTTTCCATATTTTTAAGGTAAAATAAAATACAAACAAGTTAACTTATCTGAATTGATTTGTATACTAAATATTCTTTTGATTAAAAGTGTCACTTCAATTGTTTAATTGCATTGTCAAAGTTGATTTTTCATAAATTTAATTGAGAATTTTAAAATCAAATGACTGTTGACATCTATTGGCACCCTACAAGAAATTAACAATTTTCTTCTTATTATATATTTTTAATTGATTTATATACTAAGTTCATTAGATTACAAACAATTTATTTCTTTTGATTGAAAAGTGTAACTTCAATTGTATGATTGCATGGTCAAAGTTGATCGTTTATTTGAAAAAATAGCTTATAAAAATATGCAATTTAGTAAAAAAAAAAAGAGAAATTATTATATTAACTCAGTTTACAATTTTTAACAGTCGTATTGGTTCATCCAACTAACTAAATTATACTTTAATAAAATATTTCTATCCATGATTTTATTTACAGTAATTTTATTACTGTAAATGAGAGAATGAGAGAGATTCAGTTTTAGTGTGATTATCTATTATTAAAGCTTTAAATCGACACTAAGTGGCAAGTTTTGAAAATATAACTACCAGAAATTAAAATTGAATGTTATTTTAATAATTTTCTCTATATTTATAGACTATTAACTGCTATTTTGTAAAATAAATTGTACTGTTTACTGTTACGATATTTTTATACATATCACTAAGTATAATATACCTACATATACATATAACTATACATATCACTTTATACTTTTATAATTCACTAAGTGTGCGACTAAATTTTACTACCCTAACTAAACAATGTTCCGCCTCTTTCAGTCTTGTCACTTCGCTCTTTTCAGTTTGAACTGTTTTCTTTTTATGAAGGTTTTCTCATTATCACATTCTTTCTATTTTAATGTTGATTAAATATTATTTCATGTGGATTGGTTATGGGCAGGCAACGCTTTATTGACAATGTCGGTCTGTGTACACAAAATGCTCAGCCACGTGACCTCACACAGACATGACGTCACCTGCCGCACACCTTATCGATAAACATTTACAAACGTATTCAACAAAAGACCTTTAATGCATCATTAAAACCCTTCGACTCTAGAGATATATTAAAGTACATTTAAAAACTCTAAAGGGATGATGCAATATAAAAATATTAGAAATTAGTCAAACAATTGGTTTGAACAACTGTTTTTTTTAGACATTTTTCAATCATCAGCAAATGTTTGTAGGATGTACACTATTAGTGTAGTGTACACTCTATGTATATGTAGTATCTCATGCTAAACTTTCTAGGCACTATTTACTAATTCATCAAAAGAGGAATAGTTATCGGTCAATCATGTCATCACAGAACAGTTAAGTAGTATTCATATTTAGAAGTTTGAAACAAACATAATGTTTGTGGCTAATGAACTACGACTACAAAGAAAATCTCAGAGGACTTTTACTTGGTGTTGGGTACGCGTGAGTTAATTAAACTTTCTTAAAACTAGGTATTCAAACTGTAACTAATAAACAGTATATTCTTTATATTATATCAGTAATATTTAATTATATATATTACATACATAGTGGTAAATAAATTATTTTAAAAATATTTTTGATGTGAAAAATTAGACCAATATAAAAAATAATTTACAAACTAAACAACTGAGAAATGGAAGCTATGTTATGTTAGCATACTAAACAGTGAAATTAGATTGTACGGTTATTTAATCTAAGTTCATTCCTTTGCCAACAAAATTTGAGTAAACAAACACCAAAAAATCATTGAACTGAAGCAGAAATTGTTTTCACTGTTATAAAACCTCTAGTTCCGACTTTTCATTATACATAAAATTTTCTATATATCTTTCTGTTATGCATTGTCAAATAGCTTTATTGAAGGTTTACATGTTAATTCAGGATGCTTCTGGCAGGCCAAATTGGTTAACGTCACCTGGAAGGTATAATACTTATTTCCCTTTACCTCCTGTTGGCTTGTATTCTGTTTCTCATCTACTAGTTATAGAACTTTTTTGGCAGATATAATTAGGAATAAATTTCATTTAAACAGCATATACTTGCATCTTTCTCTATCTTCTGATAAAGACTATATTTTGAGTCTTTTTATATTTTCCAAATTACCAGAAGTCTATCATCAAAGTTTAGGCGATGTCTCTTTTTAAAAAAGAAAAGCTACCAAAAAACTTATCTTCTAAGTTTAAGAAGAAAAAAATGCTAGCAACAATAATAATAGGATATAAAGTAAAACAGCTTCAGAAATTTTTCAAAGTAGAGCAGTCCAACTAGAAGATAAGAAAAAAAACAGCAACCGAATTCTTTGCTTAAAACTCACTATCAAAATAGAAAATGTGCAAGGTGTGATTGAATTGTTACTGCAAAATATAAAAGTAATCTATCCGTGCAAAGCCGGTAGTCGGTATAATGTAAACACTTGATAGAATGAACAATATCTTCATACGCATACAATTGATTTGTGAAAGGGAAACACTGTAATTTACTTTAGAACATAATGTAGTAATAGAAATTTATAAAATGATATTGACCTGACATTGCTGGCCCTGGCATTGATATGGAGGCTCGACGGTCAGAGGCGGAATTGATGAGTTGTCCATAAACACTAGGCAGGCCGTTAGTGAAATGGATGTCACAATCACTTCCCATGGTCGAGACGCACACACATGTCCCAGTTTGAAGTAAAACCGGCCGTACATCTTGTCTAAACATCAACATTCACTTGATCAATACATTACTCCAGAAAATTATTGATGTATTGCATGCTTTTAGGTACAACATTATCAAGTACTAAAGGTACAAAATCATTTTTAGAAAAATAACAACACATACAAAAAGTATAAAACAAGTAATTCGTTATAAACTAATTGCAGAATATATATATATATATATCATTAAATTTCTTCCCAACTTCTCTGCGAATGATTTTCCTATATAGCTTCTCAAGATTTCTAATCTGACATTTCCATTCCTACCGAATGAATGGAAATGGCAGATTAAAAATCTTGAGAAGCTATATAGGAAAATCATTCGCAGAGAAGTTGGGAAGAAATTTAATGATGTATGTATTAAGGAAGGTCTGCTACCTTCCATACACATACCATTACACTAATATATATATATATATATATATATATATGGAATACGTTGGTAGCAGGTCTTCTCTCAAACATATGCGGTTAAAATTTGCAGCAGCTTCTGCACTCACTAACTTTGCGCAACCCGGAGCTTCAGCGCAGTCACCTAGTGTACGAGTATACTTGCACCACAGGTGAATGTGAAAGCCTGCCTTCCAAGTACATTGGGATGACTGCGACTAAGCTCTCTAGGAGGTTAACTCTTCATTTGACTGCGGGAGCCCCAAAAAAGCATACACAGGAAAAACACAACACTCAGTTGACGAGGGACATGCTGGTACAGGGCACCGCCATCATACAGGCGGAACAGAATGCGGAGAAACTACAAATATTGGAAGCCCTGTACATAAAGGAAAGGAACCCCTCTATAAACCTCCAGGTCAAGGACATGTACGTAATTCCGACGAGCAGGAGCCTGGAGCCAAGCATGAGGTCCAATCAGAGCAGCAGCCTTAACCCTGCGTTCTGATTGGTTCGAATTAGTCTATCTGATTGGTATTTAAGCTCTTAACTACAAGGCATGCTCTACCTGATGATGACCAACGTTTATATGGTCGAAAGCTCGCAAAATATTGAAGATGTCTCTAGGACAGATGTTATGGCAACTGCAGCCAGAAGAAAGGAAAGTCGCCCGAAGGATCGAGGCCACCAGCGCAAAGTTAGTGAGTGCAGAAGCTGCTGCAAATTTTAACCATATATATATATATATATATATAAGGATTATATACATATTTATATATTACAAGAGATGATATTAATGATGAGATAAATAACATTACGTCAATTGTCCGATCATTAAAATAAAATATTAAATAAATTAAGATAAATATTAAAAATACCCCTTCTCTTATATAGACTCAGCTTTAAAGGTTGCTAAAAAAACTCTCCAATATTTCAACAGAGCCCCATTCATTGTCAAATTCTATAGTTTTATCGTATCATGAGTCATTTTAGAGGACTCTCTTTCTAGACTTGCGCGTAAACGTGAGTTTAATATAGTTTTTTCTAATCGTAATAACGTAGGCAATATGTTAATAAGAAACTGTCCCACGGAACTGGAGTCTGGTGGTATTTATAAAATACTGTGCAAAATTGCAAGAAAATTTGTATTGGTCAAACTGGTAAATCTTTAAAGACATATGTAAAACAGCACCAATACAACGTAAGTAGACAGGAAAAAAGTAGCTCCTTATTCTTGCGTATAAATAATGAAAATCATCATATTGATTGGACCGGAGCTAAATTTATTACTTATGAAAAATCGGTGTTGTTAAGAAATAATATCGAATCTTCTCTGATTAAATTTAATAGATCAAATATTATAAACTTTAGTAACGGACTTTTCAAACTGACTCAGTCTTGATGAGGGCAATAGTCTCATATAAGAGGGTTGACAGCTAGCGGATAGTTTTTACTTTTCTTACTGTACTTCTTTGTTTAACTAAACATCCCTCTTTGGACTATTGTACTTTCTTGCACTTTACACCCTTTTAAATTCACTGCTTGGTAGAAAGTGATTTCTCTGATCAAAGCAAGTCTAACTGAATTCATAATAGGACATTCATATGTCAGGTGCTTTAGCGTTTGAGATATTTCTGAATCGCATGTACATGCAGAGATATTGATAAGTTTAAACTTAAAAAGGTATTCGTTGAGTGCTCTATACCCAGTAGTGCACTATAATTGGTACTAAAGTGATTGGTCGATAGTCTAGCCCATCTGAAGGGAGGAATTGCCTAGTCAAATAACCATAACCATAATCGACTTTTTGAAAACCGTATGTAATTTAAACTGTTTAAAGCCGTGGTTCTTAACCTGGGTTCGATGAGTCGGTCCCAGGGGTTTGGTAGAGCTTTCGCAGAGGAGGTCAACAGAAGAAGTCACACTGATTTGAAGATATGTAATTTGTTATGAGTTCATGCACTGTGTAGGTTTTGTTCTTTGTACAAGGTGATATTCATGCACGGTTCATATTGTGCACAAGTAAAAAAAAACATACCCTCATGACTTGAATTTGAAAAAAATAAAATTATTTTTCACTAAAAAAGGGTTCGGTGAATGCGCTTATGAAACAGGTGGGGGATCTATACACCAAAAGGTTAAGAATCACTGGTTTAAAGGAGTACACATGTATATCTATACAATAAAATTCAATGTATGTATGCGAGTGTGTGTGTTAATATATCTGCATAACGAAAGGGAATAAATGATACATAAAAATCAAAAGTGCATATATATATATATATTTATATATTAGAAAAAAACAGAGTAGTCTTGAATTTATAAATGACCCCTTTAGGAAGCTGTGAGGGGGAGACAGAACCTTTAAAACTTTATTTGAATAAAAGCAGCTCACCCCGATTTTCCTAGAATGATAAATAATAATAATAATTAAATTGACTTATTCCTTTTGAAAAAGTGGTGTATGCGTTTTGTCATTTCAGTATTGTACAGAATCAAAGCTGAGTTGAAAGAAGTTTGAAATTTGTCAAAATTAAAATACTAAATAAAAACTGGCCTACTTCATGTTAATAGGTAAAAGGTTTTCTATGAATTTGTCTTCATACGCATGAATTTAGAATGGAATAATTTTTGACAATTACTATTAGTTCAGGCCAGTAGTATGATTTGCTCATAAATAGAATAAGGTACAAAAAAAAAAAATTTTTTTTCTATATACCCATATATAGAAAGCTAGCCTATGACTGTGGGCGTTGAAAAAATTACTGTAACTTAACATACTTTTCTTAGATTCTTCAATGGAATGAAGTGCAAACAAATGAAACATTATGAGATCTTAAACAGGAAACAAAATTAACGCAAGAATAAAATTTGCTTGCCAGAACTTCTGTCTCACACTGACATGTCCATCTGAAAATGTAAACTAATGGCAAACAGTAGCTCATCGCATTAAAGTTGTAAAGAATAAAATTCTTGATGGATCATGTAGTTTTTAAGAAGTCATGTTTTTAAAATATCTTGATTCCATTGTTTTATAGGTTTAACTTTAAAACTCTAGCAGGAGTTTGTTAAAGAACAAACAAACATACTTTATTACATTATATGTGATTTTGATTAAATTTAAACCATACATAAGAAATACTATAATCTGTGACCACAAATTCTGAAAATTTTTTAAAATATGTATGAGACATGTGGTTTCTACATTCCAAATGTCCCTTTTACAGAGCTTTGAGGGAGCTGAAGCCACTGCAATATATCTGATTTTGATTAAATTTGAAGCATATGTATGAGACACTAATTATGTTACATTTTCCACAGAAAACAATGGCATTGATTCCGATCTCTAAAGTTTCCTGCAAGGAAGTTGTTGGGATGGAGGGGAGGGGTAGAAACCCCCTTTAAAATTTTACACACACAAAATTTGGATTAAAATTAAACTATATTTCTCTAAATTATGGAAATTATATTTCACTAAAATATTTTATGAAGAAGATAATAGAAACAGTCCCTAATATCTAATTCCTCTTTACGAGAGATATGGGGGAGGGGAGGAACTCATTTTTTTAAAATTCACACTCAATGTTGATTTATATAAACAATACATGTATTGTCATCCCTCTCTCTCTTTTTCTCTCTCTCTTTCTCTTTCTTTTCCTCCCTCCCCTTTCATTCTATATCACTCTCTATCGCTCCCTCTCTCTCTCTCTCTCTCTCTCTCTCTATATATATATATATATATATATATATATATATATATATTAGTATAAGATGGCAGCCAATCTTCTTGGAGGCATATTCTTACGACTTTAAAACTAAGCTGTTCCAATCTCCTGACAGTATTGCGAAAGGTAGGTGGTAGTTCCCAAATAAGTTGTCCAAACGACATTGAAAGACTTTCTTAAACACACTTTAATGACTAGCAAAAGTTTTAACAAAACTGACAAACTAACTTAAGCGGTAAAAATTTTTTAACAATACTAACTAACAAAACTGACAAACTAACTAACTTGAGAAAAGAGTTTAGTGTCCATCGCGACAAAGTCGATACAGAAATTGAATTTGGGCGTTGAGACATCCGTTTGGTGAAGGAATCGTTTGGGGTAGTAGGTCATTCGCCTACGCTTTCTTCACACTAAGTGTTGAAATTATTGAATAACTTCAGGGCCCTATTGAAATTTGATTTTTGACTATTTTATCAGTAGTGCTTTCTCTAAAATGTACAGAGCTTTATTATTCTTAAATTCTTTTCATTACTTTCTCTTACTTTTATTTTTCTATTTTGTACAAGGGTTTCAAGGTTTATTTTGAATTTACGTGTTTGCTGCATATAGTCCTTTGGTGTCCCACAACTCTGGTACAGTTCAGTGTGTGCATCGAATTTGCTGCGATCTGACACTAGATTGATTTTAGTCTGTATTTTAGCAATAAGTTTAGCAATAATACCCTGATGAAGGTCTATGAGACTGAAATATATATATAACGAATAAGAGAAAAGATAACGGGAGACAATAACGAAACCAACTTCAATATTTCAACCTCATCTTAATGAAGAGAAGGAGAGCTATCTATTATTATAAATTACCTAATAAATACCAAGAGGAAGAACTGATATAACTCATTTCAATATTTCGACCTCTGACATCATCAAAAGAGAAGTTTACTCATTTAGAAAAAAGTTATAATAAATTTATGAATTAACAAATTAAAAATATAAAGAATAATATTCAAAAAACCTTCAATCATAAAGATAGAACCTCAGAGCTCAAATTATTTAAAATAAACCGTTATTGCACTGATTCAAAAGTTTTCATGGTCATAGAACAATTAATTTACTTTTATTGGGTTAGCATTGCGGAAAATTTTCATCAGTTAAGGAGAGATAATGGGAAATCAAACCCAGGGAACTACTAATTATTAGGGCATAGGAATGCTCATTCCAATTCGCTCTAAACTTTTTATATATTTGAAAACTATAAAGAATCATTAAAGAGTAAATTTAAACACCGGTTGATAACAACTGTTTCATTAGAATAGGAGTAACCTTTTGTGATTTTGAAGGTAGACCGCTCTGGTATTCTTTATTCTTCACCATAATTGGTTAACAGACTTTATCAAATACGATAAAATATACGATAGACTTATTTATCAAAATAGTAATCATAGTGTTACAGTTACTGTAACACTCGTAGGTTTCTTTATTTTCTTTAATTGATTTCGCTACTTTACAAAAAACCTAAATGTTTTGTGGAATTTATAAAGGAATTTGTACCTAGAATGTTTTGTAGAATTTATAGAGCAATTTTGTCTCGGACATCAATCTATAATGACTTATATTCATGTATGGCATAATGAAACATCTATCAAGGTGTATTAGTAACCCTTTCCCAGGTATTTTGTTATAAAATCAACTCATAATCATATAACTCATAGTTAGCACCTGAAAGAGAAATTTGAGTATTTTGCATCATTATTCTTTTTACTTATTTATCTTTTACAAATAATGGGATCAGAATACTTTAACAATCATATTATTTTGTGGAAAGTATGAGATCTACGACGATATAATATATCACTCCATTCTTTTGGATATGTCCATGTCAATATTTAACTGCAAGAACAAAATTTAATTTTGATATACGACCAGGTCATAAATTTTATAACTCCAGCTTTCTTTGACAAGATTTAGTAGCTTTTTGTTCTATAATTATGCAATTTTATGAAATTAAATATCACCTCTTTAAAATTTTTGAAGTTTTTATCAAATTAAAATAAGGAGTTTTACTTTGTTGCAGTAGAGAATATTGTATGTTGTAATGCCAATAAAACCATTTTTTTTTCATTGTTTTAAAAACAAATATAAAGATCACATTTTTATAAATGAATCATAAACTTTTTCAATAAATAAATAAATAACATTTTCAATCCTAATTTCTGTTATGAAAAATTGAAATATTGTTAACTTTGGAAGAAGTAATACATATGTTTTCCTGCCTCTAATTTTAAATCCTATAAATTAAATATAAGATTTTTAGCGCCACAAAAGTCATTTAATATATTATTATTACTTTATATATTATATCACTTTAATATATTATTATGACTGGTTTCAGATAAAGTCCATCTTTGAGAGCTCCCTTGCTAGGTCTAGTGTTCTTTCAGATATTTTCCTTCTCTATATGCTATCACTATCTATAATTTGCTGAATAATTTGTTTCCAGGCAGTAAACTCTGTTTTGCGTTTTGTGATTTCCTCAATGCTTTAAACTATTAAAAGGCTTAATAAGTTTGGTGGTTATGTTAATCTGTAAATTTGAAATAAGTTATGAACATGAACGGACACTAAGACGATCTCACGACTATGATGATTTATTAATGTATTTATAATCTATTAAATAATGAAAATTTACGAAATAGCAGAATTTAACATATGTTGAATTTTGACAACTTTTTTCGTTTCCATATTTTAAAAAAAAAATAAATATTTTATGAGAAAAATGTTTAATCAGAAAATCAAAAGAGTTTGTTGAATAAGTCATTAAGTTCTTTATACTTTTAAGTTATCCTGCATTCTAGATACATCCTTGTAGGTATATAAACTCTACCAGTAACCTTCATATTGCTTTGAGGCTGCAAATCAATCAAGATGCTCCAAATATGGGTCAGCTATTTATAGCAACAAGACAAAAACGCCATGTCATCATCATGACTTATCCATGTAATCAGTATATCAATTAGTTTTTCCAAGTATAAATACTTCTGTTATTTGTACTATTATCCATTATATAATGAACTAAAAAATATTATTTAATGATTCTTAATGCAACATCAGTAAATTGAAACCGGCTGATAATTAGATATTCTAATTCAATACGCGATAGCTTATATGATAAGCACTGTAGCTAGCTGTTCTTCATTTCCATATGCTAGAGTAGTTAAATATTACTCCAGTTTTGCATAACAATGACACATTGACAAATAAAAATCAGGTATGAGACGCTCATGACATCCCCATTAACATTTGTATTTAAACATATTAAAATTATTTAACATTAACGCCTTACTCAGTCTGTACCTACATTTATTAATAACATACATAAAAATACATGCAATTTATTTCTTTAGGTTTTAATGTTCACCTTTAAGTCACTTGAAGTACTAGCAAACTGCATTAATAAGAATCGAAATAATTAATTACTACTCTATAATATGTAATTAATATTAATCTATATGCATATTAATAATATGGATATATATATATATATATATAACAAGATTTTACATAAACACTTGAAATAACAATCAATGATCAAACCACAATATGAAATGGGAAAAAAAGACTAAGATCTTTCAACCATAACCAGCAGTCATTGTCAGAGTCAGTTGGGTTTTTGACTCTGACGAAGACCGCTTTTTACGATTGAAAGATCATAGTCTTTTTTTCCCCATTTCATATTGTGGTTTGATCATATATATATAAACAAGATTTTACAATAAACAAAGAAAATTAAAATTTAAGAAAATTGGTTTATGTTTGACTATTTTTTCTTTAATGTCTGTAAAAATTTATTCATAACTGTTTAAAAATTAGTTCATCTCAATTTCAGAATATTTTTTTAAAATTTCTAGCAGTTAGCAAAAAAATGTATCCCCCCAAAAGGAAGGAAATATTGGTGCCGAGTTTGCTGCTCTGTCACAGAATTAACGGTATCATAAATATTAATTTTTGTCATGGTAACTCTTTTCTTTTTATGAGATATCTCACACACACCCAGTTCGTGAAACTTATTTTTATTTGTATTTTTTTTGTCTCAGAAGACTTCAAAACATTTATATCTGTTGAAAACTCGTTATCGACATTTTGATCCAAACGAATTATTTCAAATCTTAATATTTAATAGAGACTAGATGAGAGGAATAAATATGTGTATTATATGCATATATTTTTAGTAAATAAAATAGTTTATTTTAAAAAAAAATTACATTTTAAATTTCATATTGGGCTGTTTCAATACTCAAAACTCTTACATATCTATGTCTTCAATGTTAATTTTATTATAAGAAAAAATGAACTTCCTTCTACATTATACTTTTCTGATAATGTGAATGCATTATATAAGTTGTGTAATATAATGTAACTTTTTTCCCCTTTTAAATACTCAAGATTTTAAATGTTTTACTTAGTATTTTAATTATAGTACGATGAAAACTTCATGAAATTTGGCTTGTTACCAAGGGCAGACAATGTGAGACTAACAAGGCCGAGTATTAAGTTGCACCGGTAGTCACCATATAATTAGACATTTAAATTGCTATGACTTACATGAATGCTATGTGACCTGCTTATTTCCTTATTGAACTGCAATCATTCAATGAATTCTTACTAATAAACATTCAAATTATTTGTTCTATAAAATTGCCTAAAACTCAATTGAAACATTCAAAACCCCAACTTCTGATAACAGTAAAAACAGATGTATCTACAGTAAAAATTTAGTGTAGGCATGTCAGATTTTAATAGCAGTTTGAGTCGTGAATGAAACTATTTCCACAATAATTCCTTCCTCAGCTGTTCACAAATAGGACATTTAAAACTGTATTGGAAAAATTAATTTCTTAATGTTGACGAAACAAAGAATAAGATAGAGTTCAGAACGACTTTCATGTTTTGTTCATATTCGACAGCAGTGGATTACAGTGGTCCTATTTAAAATGAACCACATTTTCTAATTTGGTCACTTCTTGTAAATAAGTTCATTATTTATTAAAACAAATTTCTCATAAATATTCTGAAATTAAAAAAACGTTATTGGAAATAATCATTATTTGATAATTTAATGATTATGGGTAAAGTATGACATGTACTTGTAACATAACTTTTTTCATTATTTCATACTTTTATATTTAATTTAAATTAGAGGCTGTAAGTCTGTCTTTGACTGTTTACCTAGTTTAATCTGAAACTATATATAATTATATATCAATGATCAAACCACAATAAGAGATGGGAAAAAATCTTTCAACCGTAACAAGCGGTCTTCGTCAGAGTCAAAAACCCAAGTTTTTGACTCTGACGAAGACCGCTTGTTACGGTTGAATGATCTTAGTCTTGTTTTCCCATTTCTTATTGTGGTTTGATGATTGATTGTTACTTCACGTGTTTATGTGAAATCTTTATATATATATATATACGTTTTATTAAAAGTAATGCCCAATTTAACTTTTACACTTTTTCTTATCCGTTTTTCAAGTGTTCTCATACTTGACTTCCATGGTTCTGGAACTAAAAACATAAGTTCACCAAAATTTTTATTACTATACACCGACATGTTTCGGTCATCGTTGACCATTTTCAAGGTTAAAGAATATATAAAATTATTAATGATCGAAAAGTGAATAACAATTAAAATAAACTAAAATAAACATAACGAGTCCATAACACATATTCACAACTAGGGAGGTTATCAAAGGTAAAGGTATGTTGAGGTTTCACCAGGCTCTTGGTTACCTTCCATCCGTCATTTGTATCTGGGAAGGTAATCGATTAACTTCTATACCTCTCCCAGACTGGTTCGCCTTCTGACTGCCTTCATATAATTTTAGAATTCTTGAAAATCCTCCTCCTTGGCTGTTAATACTAGGTTGCTTTTCGAGGATCAAGATAGCTTCCAAAATTTGCAATCTGGTGTGGTCATGTTCTTGTTGTAATATTACAGTATTGTCTGTTAACATTTCCCTGGTTAATTGCACTCCATGTGTTAACCTAACGTGCTCTTTGGGTCCTCCGGATGCCAGATGCATGGTGAGCCTTCGTGAAAGCGTGGTTGTGGTGGAACCAACGTATTTCGAGCGTAGGGACTCGCAGTTCCCTAATTTGCAGTTAAACTCATATACAACATTAGTTCTCTGAAGGGTTGCTTTCTTTTGTGGGTTGTTCGTAATTACCATTCTTGAAGTGGCAGAGTTGGCATAGTAAATTCGTAATTCTAATCTGTCATCTGGCTTGAGGCATGATGTATTATTCTTAATAATTCCTTTTAGTATACGTTCATCCGTTTTATAAGCTTCCGAAAACTGGTTTTTATAATATACTAAATGTGTTGCGCCTTTGTTTTCGGGATTCTGTTGAATATCACTACCATGAAGTTTGTTCAGGCAACCTTTCAAGATGGAATCGAATTGTCGATTACTATATCCGTTGTTAATAAGGACTTCTTTGAGCCTATCTGCTTCTTGTTTGAATAATTCCCAACTAGATGACGTCTTATACGCTCTTCGAATGAGGGTTTTAATCATGCCGTCCTTATATCTGTCAGGGCATTCACTTTTAGCGTTTAAAAGTGTAAAAGTGTAAAAGTTAAATTGGGCATTACTTTTAATAAAACGTGTATAAATGAAGGCCTGCTCCCCAAATATATATATATATATATATATATATATATATATATATATATATCAGATTCAATAATATATCGACCATTTGATAGAATAGGTGTGTTAAATAATCAGGATTTGGTCAAATTTTCTAGGTTCAAAAATCAAACTCTCATATCCGACGTTTTGGTTTTATTTCAAAACATTTTTATAGGCAGTAGTAAGAATTTTTTGACTAAGAAAATTCTTACTTCTGCCTATGAAAAAGGTTTTAAAATAAAACCGAAACGTCAGCAATGAGAGTTTGATTTTTGAACCTAGAAAGTTTGACCGAATCCCGATTAGATAACACACCTATATATATATAAAGTATTCTTAAATGAACTTAAAGGCATGTTGCCATTTAAAAGCCTTTCTGAAGAATAACTTCCTTATTTAAGTCATTAATGTTATAAATATATTTTTAATAAACAAAATTTTAGATTTATTTTTTTCAAAAACATATTAAATAGACTGAGCCTAAGATTTTTGAAAACGTTGGTTTTTTTTTATCGATCTAAGAGGAGAACAATAGTGAAGCTTAAGCTACTCATGAGGTCATTGCACTCTGCCAACTTATGTAATAATCAGAGGTTAAGAGATCTATTATTTGTATCCAACCGCCACTAAAGTAGCCATTTTATTTGAAAAGTAACTATTTTTTTTCCTTCCGAATATAAATGATGCTAAAACACTGAATCTTCTACGAATAAAATACGAACTAAAATATACATAATCATTTTAAAAAATAATCCTAATAATAATAATAGTAATAATAATAATAGTCCATATATGTATTAATATATGCAAAACTAAAGTCTATCAGGACTCAGTTAGAAACTGACCGAGTCCTGATAAACTTTAGTTTTATTTCTATTCCACGGAATATCGACCGTGGAATATATATATATATATATATATATATATATATATATGAGATTAAATTTTTTGCAAACTTTTGTCTTAATTAGTTTTCTGGATTTCTTTTCCAAATCTCGAAGTCTTACTTTCATTTCTTTAGAAACTAGGTGTAATAACTCACCATATGTTTTGTTGTCCACTTTTTTATTTTTACCGACGTTTCGGCCTTCTTCGACCATCTACTGGGTGATTTTTGAACACATACTATTTTAAACTATTTAACATTTTTTTAACAAAAACTAAATTTTAACACTCGACTAACAAAATATAAATATAAACAATTAAACTGGCAGGTTGCAATTCCTGTTATACACACACAGGTGTGTCTTCAGTTTCTTCATTCCTTGTTGAATTTCCTATATGTTGAGGTTGGAACTGTTATAGCATGTTTAGCATTCATTAATGAAGGACTGTTCCCCAAATATACGAATATATATATATATATATATAAAGAGAGAGAGAGAAAGAGTGAATGAGTGATTTACTTGTATATATCAATATATTTAATCGATAATAGTACATAATGTTCTAGCTTTTTGATATTCATTATATTATAGTTTTTTTTAAATAATAGGATATTTATATGGAACAATAATCTTAATATCATAAAAAAAGTCCTTCAAACTTAAAAAGAATAGTGATAATTATTGTAGATCTATTATGTCTTATAATGTAATACAATGTTTCCTTATCTCGACTACATATAGTAGCATTCATTTTCTTTATCCAGGTTTGGTCCAGCGTCAAATGGTAAAACATCTTCAAGCTAACGTTTCTTATATATTTGTAGACATCTTGAGGGTCACATCAGTACAAAAATAATTCATAAATTCTAATGTAGTGCAATCTGTTATTATGTGGTATTTACTCATTGTAGGGTAAAAATCTAATGAAATGGTCTCCACATATAAAACTTTTAATTATATAAACAACGCGTTTCGAACACGTAGTGTTCTTCTTCAGGCATTAACTAAAAAAATACAATGACACCAGAGAGTTATCTATAGTACAAAGTAAATAAGTACAAAAATTAATATAAAATAAAATAAGGCAGAAAGTACGAACCTTAGGGTGAGGGCCTCTGAATAAGACTGACTGGAAATGGAAAGGACATGGGTGGGGGTATATAGGGTACATCTGTTTCTTATTAGAGCAGGTAGAGTTTTCTCTAACTTTAGAGTTAGCCTAACTTTAGAGAAAACTCTACCTGCTCTAATAAGAAACAGATGTACCCTATATACCCCCACCCATGTCCTTTCCATTTCCAGTCAGTCTTATTCAGAGGCCCTCACCCTAAGGTTCGTACTTTCTGCCTTATTTTATTTTATATTAATTTTTGTACTTATTTACTTTGTACTATAGATAACTCTCTGGTGTCATTGTATTTTTTTAGTTAATGCCTGAAGAAGAACACTACGTGTTCGAAACGCGTTGTTTATATAATTAAAAGTTTTATATGTGGAGACCATTTCATTAGATTTTTACCCTACAATAATTCATAAATACATAATAATTCAATAACATTAATATAAATAATGTAACCTATATTTTTTCATGTTATTGTAATTGATTTCTGTATTGATGTAACTCTGAAGATCTCTACAAATATATACGAAATGTTAGTTTAAAGGTGTTTCACTGCTTAACGCTGAACCAAACCACAATAAAGAAAACTAGTGTAGCAATATACAAATTTTGTTTGTTACATCTTAATGTTTGAACATATGTAACAAAATCTTACACCGAACACGTGAAATAAAATCAACGTCTGAACTACTGTAAGAAATGAAACTAACATATTTTAAGCAAAACTGTTGATCATCGTCAGTCCTAGCCGGGGATCCTGTATTCAGTCCAATTGAGACACTGATGAAGTTCATTTGATTTGGTTGAAAGAGCTTGATACAATTTTTAAATTCTTAACAAGATCAAGCAGATCACATCTTTTCCCCTAATGACGGTTATTAGTGGAAATATCATAGGGGATTGTGTCAGTTCTTCTTAACTGTTTTTTTTCTATATGATTTAATTTTTTGTACTCATGGACTGTTCCTTCTTTGTTTATATATATATATATGATCAAACCACAATAAGAAATGGGAAAACAAGACTAAGATCTTTCAACCGTAACAAGCGGTCTTCGTCAGAGTCAAAAACCCAACTCAGTTGGGTTTTTGACTCTGACGAAGACCGCTTGTTACGGTTGAAAGATCTTAGTCTTGTTTTCCCATTTCTTATTGTGGTTTGATCATTGATTGTTGTTTCACGTGTTTATGTGAAATCGTTTTATATATATATATATATATATAGGTGTGTTCTCTAATCGGGGTTTGGTCAATTTTCCAGGATAAAAAATTAAACTCTCGTTGGCTTATAGGCAACGAGAGTTTGATTTTTTATCCTGGAAAATTGACCGAACCCCGATTAGAGAACACACCTATTCTATCTAACGGTCGATATATTATTGAATCTGTTCTATATATATATATATACAAAACCGTAATGAATTGTCGACCGTGGGACAGATATGTAACATAAAAAGGATAAATCGGGATGCGGTCAGTTTCTTCCACTTCCAATTAAACTCAAATTTCCGACGTTTTGATTTTATTCAAAATCTTTTTCAAAGACAGAAGTAGGAATATTTGAAAATGAACAAACTATTACAGATTACATTACTAAAGCAATATGGAAGGTTAAACTATTCTTCCATATTGAATAGTTTACTACTGAATAGTTGTATACCATAGTAGTAGTTGTCACACACGTGCCCCGATCAAGTTAAGTAAGAAAAATAAACTAGGAATAAGTGAATAGCTTACGAATAAAAGCCGTTTTGTTTTGTTTGAATGATTTTCATCATTTTTCTGATTTTTCTTATTGTGGTTTAGATGTTTAGACCCGAAAAGGACAAATAAAGTTCAATGTAAATAGAGAAGCATAGAGAAATTAAAAACACACACTTACAGTCTCTAATTTTTGGATTAACCCTTATTAAGAGAGAAGAGATAATGATTATCATGATTATTTAGATAATCTTGCACTTCAACACATTAGTGCAAGCTCCAAGCACACTTGCAAAGCGCTTCCTGGTGATTGTTTAACCTAAAATAAGACTGTAAGTTTGTGTTTTCTATTTAATATTTACCTATAGTTTACCTATAGTTTACCCTGAAACTATATATATGTATATTATACACAAAGTATACTTATATGAACTTAAAAGCATGTTGTCATTCTTTCCCAACTTACAACTTAAAAGCTTTCACCTTTAACATTGAGTTTGTATATTCCTTGTCATGAATTGTCTGTTATATAATTTATATTGTATATTTAAATTATATTATATCTTTTATATTGTCCTCTGTGAAAAATATTTGGGCACTGCTGTTGTAGACACAATTGTTCCTTACAATGTAAATAAAAAATATTCTAGTGCAGACAAAGTCTAATACAGAGTGTAATTACAGAGAAAATGTTACCAGTGGTCTGGTTTTTTAATATCCAGTCATGTAAATCAATATAAATATAAGTATATCGGTCTTGTTTAAATGATTTTAGTTTCACATACATTTTACCTACGAAAAATTCCTTTCAGATATAATAATATTAAATTTAATTTTTTAAAAAATACAAAAAAAAATTTAGATTTAGTTTTCAAAATACATACTTGAAGCTTTGTGAAAGTTATTTTTTTTAATATTTGTTACACGTTTAAAAGAATGTAATGAAAGATATTACACCTTTTTAATTAGCTTTCATGGAAGATGTATTTACAACCCACTTTTTTTTATTGTAAAACAAACATTTAGTTTTTTTATTTATCCAGTCGGTTACTTAGTAACTTACTTAGTAACTGACTAATGCGGAAATGGTATCTCTGCATAATCAAGTTTATAAAACAACGCGTTTTGAAAGTGTAGTTTTGTTCTTCAGTTATTTCATAGAGACTATTCCTTTTCTTGTTCCTTCCCGTTTCTACCTTTTCATTACAAACAGATAAAATGAAGAAGAACATTATATGTTTAAAACCCTTTATTTTGTTAATAAAACTTGTTTATTTAGATACTCTGTCCATCATTTCCCAGTAAAATTGAAACAAGGAAAATTACTATTTTCTCCAACATACTCTTTCTTAAACAAACAAGGTTAGTTTTGTTTAAATAGTCTCCGATTTACTAAGACCATCTTTAAGGTATAGATTAAAAATCAATAATTGTACTTAATAATAAGTAACCCTTCTATCAGTACACTATGCTTTTGACATTTGAAGAAAGATTAATTTAACTTTTCAATAGAGAATCATACATTTCATTAAAAACTAGTTCAGTAGTTTCCATTTAAATTATTTATTGTAATTTAATATTATACGTATTCAATCTTCATTAAATGGAGAAATAATTGACAGAATAGAGATAATAATTCAATTTTGTAGTTCATCAAATTTCATAAGAGATTTAAAATTTAAACTTTTTATCCTACTCATATTTTTTCTAATAAAATACAATGAATACCTTTATAATTAATAAACAAAAAATTCTAAATATTAAACAAAAAATTGGTATATAATACCAGTGCCGGGAGAATTACATTTTGTGAATTTACAAAATGTAATGTTTACAAAAATTTATCTTTTACTCTTTAATAGATAATTAATCAAGGTTTGAAAAGTTATAATCAAAAATGAGTGTACTAAATTTCATGATGTTTTTGCGCAATAGCATGTGGACGTACGTACTATGTCTAAAGTTTAGAAAAAGGAATGTTTAGAGGACATTAAGTGATTTAACTATTTCTAGGCTCTACACTCGAACTAGATATGATCCTTTATTTCTTAACTGGATAGTGAATGTCAGGTCAAAGTTGACAGTGACCTAAATATCCTGTTCTATTTCTTCTGGTTTAATTCTCATACAGATTTGACCTACTTAATCATGTAATATTTCTTGTAATTTCTCTTAATAAATGAATCGGGATTAGGTCAGTTTATTCAAATTAAACTTTCAATGTCAACATTTTGATTTTTGTTTACAATATTTTCCATGCTGCTATTAAACAGAAGCAAAGAAAAGAATTACAAAATATTCATACAAATAAATAAAAAATATATACATTTTATGCAACAATATAAGCAGAAGTAATTTAAAAACGATGATTTACAGTAGCAAGAATTTATGAAAATGAAGAACTATTAAAACTACATTACTGGAATGATATATTGGCATTTTGTGATTAACAATAACACATCAGAGCCTTTTGAACGGACTGTTGATTGTGTATGTCTATGCAAATTTGATAATAGTCCTGTATGAATAATACAATATTAAAAAATCTGATATGAGACACTACACAACTTTCATATATCTCATTGTAAATATGTATTTGAAGAAATTATCAATATTTAAATTATCATTAAGTTAATTATCAATATCAGAGCTCAACATGTATGTCCATTTATAGATAATATGTATAAATATAAAAATACTTTGTACATTTTTGTCTATATTTTCAATCAACAAAGTAATACAGTTTGCAAGGACAATTAAAAAAGTGCAAGGAAAACCGGCGAACACCAGTTTCAATATTTGGACGTCATCATCTCCGTCCGTTGTAACATCTCTTACGACAACGATGTATGCCATACTATTTTGATGTATGTGTTGGTAGTTTTCTTGCGTATTTGTATGAGTTATTATATTTACATGTCAGGCACTTTAAGTGTAAGTCAACTCCACTGACTAGACAGTCTAGTCGAAGGTTTTGTCCGCTGAAGATTGTTGTTACTTTAAATAATGTAAATTTTATTTTCTTAGTAAAACAATTCTTACTTCTACCTATTAAAAATGTTTTGAAATAAAACCGAAACGTCGGCAGTGAGAGTTTGATTTTTGAACCTAGAAAATTTAACCGAATCCCAATTAGATAACACACCTAAAGGTATATATTTAAAATCAATCGATTCACTGAAACATGAGAACAAACCAATAGTTATTGGTAAATTGGTAAATATTGATTTCATTGGTAAATTTAATAGTTTTAATATTAAGAAATGATATAAATTGATTAGTTTTGATGTAAATTCCCTTTTCACTTACGTAACTGTATCTGATCTCATACTTTATATATAAGAAATGTTAAAATGTCTATATATATATATATATATATAGCAAGATTTCACATTAACCTATGAAATAATCAAACCACAATATGAAATGGGAAAACAAGACTATAATCAATGAACCGTAACAAGCTGTCTTCGTCAGAGTCAAAAACCCAACTGACCGTCAGTTGGGTTTTTGACTATGACGAAGACCGCTTGTTACGGTTGATTGATCTTAGTCTTGTTTTCCCATTTCATATTGTGGTTTGATCATATATATATATATATACGATTAACAAGTGAAATGGAAATTAACACATAATAAGTAGAAAACCTTGTGGAATAAGACAATGTTTCTTTTAGCTACTACGTCCTTGCCAGAATCACAGCTCGATAAACAAGGGGGGTCAGCAATATTTTAAAAAGAGTAGATTAAAAGTATAAAAGGCATGGAGAATGGATGAAAGTTAAAGCGGACTGTAAGAACAAAAGGGTCAGAAACAAATGAAATACTATCTACCAACTGATGTAAACCTCTTGGACAATGCTATCGCTGAAGTAAATATTAATTCTGAAATCAATAAATATTAGTGAGGTTTATCAGCTGGTAGTGTTTATTTCATTTGTTGCTGTTCACTTTGTTTACCAATTTTAATCAACCTTTATCTGTATTTATTGTATATACTACTTTTTTAAATATTTCTTTTACCCATTCTTTACATTAAATCACATAATTTCCATTGTTACCTTTTTTACTGATTTTGTATCACAGGTCGAATGAATTTAGAATTTGATACTATGGCTTAAATGATGATGTTATGTATATATATATATATATATATATATATATATATATGCCATGAAAAACGGAAACGGTCCGGCAGGACAGATTACACTTAAAATAAACTTTGACATATAGACAGAAACATAATAAAGACTCACTTTTCAATATTTTGACAGCCATTACGGTCGAAATATTGAAAAATGAGTCTTCGTTAAGTTTTTGTCTATGTGTCAGTTTATTTTAAGTATATATATATATATATATATATATATAAACTAAATTCGAGAAAGAAAGATAACGCATAAAAGAGATCCTAAAAAATCATTAGTATATTTCGAAACCTCGTTATTAGGTAGAGAGATATGAGTCTTTCTGAAGACAAGTGAGAACTAATGTGAAGTCTCATTGAAGAGCAATCAATAAAGGTAGCTTAACCAACATTTTAAAACATATTAAATAAAACTAATTACTCTACGACTCTATGTGAACAAGTTTAAGTCCAGAGTCAATAAACTTATACCTCTACTTTCATTGACATGATAACAACGGTTCCTTTGCCTAGAAGACTCAATGGAAATATTGACTTATGCAGTCTACAATAGAACCAACAATTAACCATTAATAACACCACTACCACAATAGCAATAGTAGAAATGAACTCAGGAGTTCAATACAAAGTGAAGCTCATGTTTTCTGTCATATTCTTATTTTAAAGAGGGACTGTGCAACCTCTACATCTATTAGTAGGACAACGGAGGCTACACAGGGTATCGAGTAACTGGGTCGTTTTTAAAAGCCCTGTAACTCCAACTCATCTTGATTTACTAAACTTCTATATTTATTGATTTCTAACTAAACTAATCATATATATATATATATATATGAATCGTTGTCTGCCTGCGGAGCGACTAGTTTCTATATTCCTGATGACGAGGATATTGAAATTATATACATCTAAATATAAATAATGTATCGACCGTCTGGTAGAGTATAATTATATATATATATAATATATATATATATATATATATATATATATAGCTCAATGTACATAAAAAACATAGAGAAATTATGAGCACACACTTACAGTCTCTAATTTTCGGTTTGAACGGGCTAAAGGAGAGATAAGAGAGGGAAACCAAGCGCACTGGTTCAGGGATGGTTGGAGACTGTAAGTGTGTGCTTTAAAATGTATCTATCCTAACAGCGACGAAGACCGCTTGTTACGGTTCAAAGATCTTAGTCTTGTTTTCCCATTTCTTATTGTGGTTTGATCATATATATATATATATATATATATATATATATTTCGTTGAACAGCTGACCGTATTTCGCTGATGTCATTTTCTTCACTAGTTTTTCAAGGTTTCTGAATACCTTCTTCTTTCCTTCATCCAAACGTTGGAGAATGTTAATTAAGTTATAACCGACATGTTTCGACTGGCTTCCAGTCATCTTCAGGGTGATTAATTAAACAAAGAGGAAAATTATTAGTCTTTGGAGTTGGTATTAAGACACATTATACAGTAGAAGTTTGAAGTAGCTGCTCTTGGGCCTGATTTGCAAGGGCTACTGACTGAGGTGGGGTGGATGGTGGGGTGGGGGTACTGACAGTTAACGGTTTTTTCATCCAATCAGGCGCATATAGTTTAAGCACTCTCTCACTACTACCCGTTTGAATATTTATTGTAGGTTTATTCTGTTTAATTATTATTGCTTCTGCGATTTGCAGCCGATTGAAGTTGTTTTCTTTTCTAATTATTTTAGTTCCACTCACGAGTAGGTCTCTAGTTATTTTGGTATTATGCTTGTCCTCTGAATGTTTCTTGGGACCGCCTATAGAAAGGTGCATGGTAAGTCTTCTCGACAGTGATGTAGTTGTCATCCCAATGTATGAATCGTTGCAGGGCTCACGGTCCCCGATTTGACAGGTGTATTCATACACGAGATTAGACTCCTTCAGTTGAGAATCTTTAACCTTATTGCTATTTCTCATCACTAGGCTGCTTATGGTGGGGCTCCGATAATAGGTTATTAAGGCGACCTTATCCTCGGGTGAGGTGCATTTTATATTCTTCTTAATTATATCCTTGAGTACGCGTTCGTCTATTTTGTGGTCTTCCGAATACTGATTTTCGTAATAAAGGTTATGTGTTATGCCTGTTATTTGGTTATCGGTTTGACTGATGTGTTTCGAATTGAGATATTGTTTTAAAATATTGTCAAAGAGAGAGTTGGAGTAGCCGTTGTTAATGAGGGATTGTTTTGTAAACTCGATGTCCTTCTGAAATAGTTTCCAATTTGCTGTTGTTTTATAGACTCTATGTATCAAGGCTTTTATTGTTGAGTTCTTGTATTGTTGTGGGCATTCACTGTTAGCATTAAGATAAGGTGCAGAGTCTGTGGACTTCTTGTGAATTGATGTAGTAAGTTTTCGGTTATGGTAATCTATCTTTACGTCGAGGAAGTTGAGTTTATTATTGACAGCAATCTCTGAGGTGAATTTGAGACCGGACTCGTCTTCAAAAATCTCTTTAAGCCTGTTGAGTTCATTCTGATCTTTTACTACAACGAAACAGTCATCAACGTATCGGCAGTAGATAGTGGGTCTTGTCCCGAGTTTATTCATAATCTGGTTCTCCATGTGACACATATAGAAGTTGGCAAAGGTATATATATATATATATTATATATATATATATATCACTCAAAATTCGAAAAAAACGATCCGGACTGGACAAAAATCAGCTCAAAAATTCCCTCTAGCACCTTATAATAAAATCCTTCCCTTCATTTTGTAGAGAGGGAAACCAAGCGCACTGGTTCAGGGATGGTTGGAGACTGTAAGTGTGTGCTTTAAAATGTATCTATCCTAACAACGACGAAGACCGCTTGTTACGGTTCAAAGATCTTAGTCTTGTTTTCCCATTTCTTATTGTGGTTTGATCATATATATATATATATATCACTCAAAATTCGAAAAAAACGATCCGGACTGGACAAAAATCAGCTCAAAAATTCCCTCTAGCACCTTATAATAAAATCCTTCCCTTCATTTTGTATTTTATAATTGCTCATTATTTAGAAATTATTACTTCAAAACTATAATGTCGATGTTGAAGTGATGTTTAATTATAGGATGAAATTTTGCATATGGTAGAATATGTTAGTTCGATCATAGTTTAACCCGCAAGAATTAAATTATTTTGTTGTAAATATATCGTTTCCTAGAAGCTGTGCTGTAAAACACGGATATACATATAACCGTGTTTTTTCTTGAAGCTGCCATCCAGTTTCATGTAACAAACTAATGACCATAGACCAAAATATACATCCGATGTGAGAGTCGAATATTCTTTTTTGAGGATCTTCTCATAACAAACTTTCAGGTTCATCAAGAGCGTCCTAAAGTCATTAGAAACCGGCCATTCAAGCAATATGTGTAAAAATGATGAAGGTAAATAACAAAATAACAGAAGAAGAACAGTTTTATGTAGGTTATGTTAGACTGCAGTGGCAATCCCGCAAGAGAACACACATAAGCCAAAATATTGATCCTTCGTGATACTACGCAATGAAAATTTCATATTAGGAGTCCTAAATTTTTCCTAACTTCAAAGTAATTAGTCTAGAGATCTTTAACAAATACGTGACTGCGTACAGGCTCAGGACCGACGGTTTAACATCCTCTCAGAGGGATGACATACCAGTTCAGAAGCAACAACGTTGCCACTGGGCTAATCTAAATCCCCTCGATTTATGTATTTGCAAGGTGTCCCCAAAGTCTGAGTAGTTAAGGTATTTTACTATTTCATTGTATAAAGAAGAAGAATTGAATTGGTACTCTTTAGTGGGACTTGAAGGATGGTCTCATCGCAAAATTACGGAAGATCATAACCTTCGACACCCTTATAGGCAACTTATTTGTTAAGATATTGGTCAAGAGTGTAAAGAAACAGGCAGTACCTAGGCAAACTAAAGTGGTTAGAGGTAATTACCCCGGGTTTGCCTAGGTGTCGAAGGTTAAGTTCTTCCGTAATTTTGCGATTAGACCGTCCTTGTCTCAAACAGAACAGACCCAGTTCATTAAAACTAATACATTTTAATTAGAATGGAATGCAAATAGGCTAAACACTAAATCAACGTATAAGCTGCATAAGAAAATGTAAAGAGAAATTAAGTAAACTATCTCAGTCAACGAGGACCACTTTACTTTCTTTACAAAAACTTTCATTTTCTGTGAATAAATTTTCAAAGTGAAACAGCTATAATTTCTCTTTAATTGTTGTAGGTTATTATAGAATACGTTAAACAAATATTGAAAAAACTACATCAGAAATGCTAAAGAAAAGTATACATTCTTTCCGATTAGACAAACTAAGTATACATGAAATTACTATCCTTTTGAGAAATTGAATTTCAAGAATTTTTATTTGAGTGATAGCATTGTTATTTCTGTGTTATATTACAACTTTTTATTACATAACTGCTACCTTATGAGAAATAATTAAATAATGTTTGATATAAATTAGAAATGTTAATGGCCTCCATAATTCAAAGGATATTTTATCATAATGATTTTGATATCGTAAATTTTAATTTCGGCTTTTATTCATTGTATCATTACTTCCTAACTCATTCAGTACTTTATATCTAGTATAAATTTATTGGAACCATTAAATATTTGTAATTAACTGAAAGAAAATCAGAAAATAAATTTTAAAAGTATATAACAGATATAAACATCTACAAAAAAGTATTGACATTGGAAATAGTTTTTCATTTGTCAATGTCAAACTCATTTCGTTGATGAATTTGAATAATTTTATGTATCTTGAACTAATAAATATTTTAATATTTGTAACCATAATAACATACATTCAGTTGTTATTTAATATCACGGTCGAGTTTTAAAAAAAGAAAATATTTAAAAGTTTGTAACAGGGCTACTAGTTTGTAGCTGTTATGAAATTTGTTCTTCCAGCCAGCTTCCAGGGCCAGTTAGGTATATTGCATCACCAACTTGCCCCTGAAGTCGAGCCATCTCTTTCTCCCTTAAATATCTACTTGCAGTTGCATATATATATATATATATAGTACAATCTCTATAGACTGTGACAAATTTTTTTAGTCTAATATTGTACTTTGCATAAAATCAAAATTCTATTTATTATTAATAATGTATTTACATTATTCCGTCACAATTATTTTAATCTGAAGTGATTGGAATTGTCAATGCTATACTGGATATAAAGAAATGCTTAATTTGGGGAAATAGTAAGAACGCTGGAAAAATGGAAGAAGATCAAATTTATCAATATGCATAAATAAATTATAAAATGACAAAAAGAATGAAAAAATAACGCATCAATAACAAATATAGAGTCTTAAGTGGAACTTAGATTTTTTAAACAAAAACTATCCTGACCCTGAAGTTATTCTGAAACACAGATATGAACTATTACTAGAAAAAAAGATCTTAGTCCAACTTTAAAAAGTTATATAATCAAGTTTATCATATCACAACTCTCTCATTATTTTGTCTACACGAAATTTGTTTAGAAGAAATAACGAGAGTGTTATTTAGAAAAAATGAGAAGCTTATTAAAAAATAGGTAACAGCTAGGTTTAGTGTCATTTTCAACAATGTATTTGTAAGGAAGGACTTCTACCAAAATTT
The DNA here is from genome assembly GCA_026182355.1 of Hermatobates lingyangjiaoensis. Classification (NCBI taxonomy): domain Eukaryota; kingdom Metazoa; phylum Arthropoda; class Insecta; order Hemiptera; family Hermatobatidae; genus Hermatobates; species Hermatobates lingyangjiaoensis. The sequence goes on along the minus strand of JAPFBL010001923.1, from coordinate 4,962,226 downwards.
ACATATATATATATATATATATATATATATATATATATATATATATAAGTTTAAACCACAGTGGAAAAAGGAAAACAATAGAAATAATGCTCCGAAAAATAAGTAAACATAATCATTACTTTTAGGTTAGCTTCTCAGTTTTTACTTTGCTCTCTGATGACATAAATTGAAAGGCCCCAGAGCATTTATTTCTATTGTTTTCCTTTTTCCATTCTTGTTTAAACTTCATTGATTGAATCACGTGTTTATTTATTGTGATTTTTCTGCATATATATATATATATATATATATATATATATATATATATATCAGTTGGGTTTTTGACTCTGACGAAGATCGCTTGTTACGGTTGAAAGATCTTAGTCTTTTTTTTTTCATTTCATATTGTGGTTTGATCATTGACACACAATAATACATAAGTATACTTATAGTCTCTAATTTTAGTTCTACGGTTATTAGGTTTAACCTTTATCGATAAACTAAATTCGCAGAAGGAACACAGAAGAGATCATATAAACTTACTACAATATTTCAACTGCCTCGTTACGAGGTAGAAAGATGTGAGTCGTTCTGATGACGACTGAAGTGAAGTCGTCATCACTTCAGGTATGAGTCATTATCAGTCGTCATTATGTCCAATTATCATTATAATGTTATAATTATCATTATACCATCGTCATTACCAGTATGAGTTAATACTACACTATTACAGATTCCACAACTAATGAGTCACTATAATCAAGATTCCCAAGGAGAGTTAGCCGTCAGTAGGAAACTAGGGAAGATGAAGTGGTATAAAAACTGTTCAGAGTCATTCACCTGGAACATTTGCTCCTCATCATGTTCTCTTCTAATCTCCTCGTGATGACGAACTGTGATTTAAAATATTGGTTATAATAACTGTTCTATTGTACCTTATTCACAGAAACACATAAGGAATGTAAACATACTGATAATATAAATGTGTATGGATACCGGATAATTTCCAATATAAATTCCTGTTCATGAAGACTATTAATCAATTCACATGAAAAGCTGTTGCTTTATTGTATGCAAATTTGCTTTTTTTTTTATCATAATAACTAATGATTCATTCACATATTGAAAATTCTAGTACTGTTACAATTTATATATGTAGATATCACAATTAAAAATAAATAAACTAAATTAATTTAAAGAAAATCATATTTTCATCAACTTTAAACCGAAATTGTCTTTGAATGAGGTGACAATGACCTAAGTTGACTGAGCACAATGTTGGTGACACATTGAACATTGTTATTAGCTAAGAGATAATTTTGCTGACTTGAGACACGAGATGCTTTGCGATAAGTGGGTTCGCAAGCAGTTTGCTGTTGATAATTGGGAAGGCGTGTAGAATCGGGTCAAGATCAGGGGAATGATGGGAGATGAGACATTACTTCTTGACCGTCCGCAGCATATTCAATAGACCTATGCCACTGCTCAAAATCATTAAAACAATAGGCTGTATTGAATAATTTGATATACAAAATAACATATAACATTCAGCGCTTCTTTATATTCAACTTTACAGAAAATTGATAAACAAGGAAAGAGGGGATTATTTCGTATAGTTTTAATATTCAACGTTCACGTTGTTTATAGTTTTTTTCTTATTTGATATTCTTAAATACCAAACATATCCGTAGTAATAAAGTAATGAGAACAAATATGAATGTTTTTAAATTTTTCAATAGATAAATAATCCGTTCCATTACATAGATCAGCCTTGCTATTTAGGAGCTATAGAGATGCCAATCGAGAAACTATTATTTAAATTCAAATTATATTATTGCATTTATTTTTTTTTAAAACACGGTTTTTAAATAGAAAAATGAAAGTTATATACTTGAATCTTTAGATTATTAGAGTATGAATACCATCTAAATTCGTAAACCACCAGATCTTCAACTATTCTATCATGAATATTAGTCCTGATTTTTGTGAGGTTGTTTGATGTGGTAGGACATTAAAGTTTAAAGAAATATTGACCACGTTTGTCCTTCACAAACCCCTTACCGATTTGTGAAGGCCAGTGACCTAGATTGCAGCTAACTGCAGCAATCAGTAGGGCCTTGTCTTTCAAGTAACACCCAAATGACCTAAAAATATAATTAGTCTCATAGGACAAAAGTTCAATTACATAGCCTACTAGCTAGTCTATTATTACGACTGGTATTTTATTTGAATTTTATTTAAATTTGATTATTGAAAAATCATCTCGGACTGAGAAATGGAAGTATTTTAGGGAGGAATTAATTTCTACTCACAGCTGCCGGACTATAAATACCGGACAACTGATCTATGAAATAAAAAAACTATTAACTGCAAAAAAATAAATTAAACACTTCTTATGTTTAAACTTCTTATATTTAAATAATTACGATGCAATTATGATAGAATATCACGAGTAGTCTGAAGGGAGGGATCGAATAGACACCATGTGTGGTCAAAACAAGTACTATAGAATACCATGAATAGTCTGAAGGGAGGGATCGAATAGACACCATGTGTGGTCAAAACAAGTACTATAGAATACCATGAATAGTCTGAAGGGAGGAATCGAATAGACACCATGTGTGGTCAAAACAAGTACTATAGAATACCATGAATAGTCTGAAGGGAGGGATCGAATAGACACCATGTGTGGTCAAAACAAGTACTATAGAATACCATGAATAGTCTGAAGGGAGGGATCGAATAGACACCATGTGTGGTCAAAACAAGTACTATAGAATACCATGAATAGTCTGAAGGGAGGGATCGAATAGACACCATGTGTGGTCAAAACAAGTACTATAGAATACCATGAATAGTCTGAAGGGAGGTATCGAATAGACACCATGTGTGGTCAAAACAAGTACTATAGAATACCATGAATAGTCTGAAGGGAGGAATCGAATAGACACCATGTGTGGTCAAAACAAGTACTATAGAATACCATGAATAGTCTGAAGGGAGGGATCGAATAGACACCATGTGTGGTCAAAACAAGTACTATAGAATACCATGAATAGTCTGAAGGGAGGAATCGAATAGACACCATGTGTGGTCAAAACAAGTACTATAGAATACCATGAATAGTCTGAAGGGAGGGATCGAATAGACACCATGTGTGGTCAAAACAAGTACTATAGAATACCATGAATAGTCTGAAGGGAGGGATCGAATAGGCAACGTATATTCATTAGACATCAAGTTCCGGTATTCGCGATACTCTTTATATACACCACTCTTCTGACAATCTTTCCAAAATTACAACAGCATTGAAATAAAAACAGTATAAGAAATATCTATAGGCAGAATGTATAATCTGTCAATTTACAAGCTATATAAAAAGGCTGATTAAAAGTTATGCATATATGTGAATAAAATGAACAATGTAACAATTTTTCTCCTCCTCGCTTTTTAACTAATATCTCAGGCTTTTTTATACTATTACTAGCAAACGTACCCGTCTTTGACGGAATCAAACATTCTATTATACTTGGTATTCCAAAATATCAACTATAGTATTATACTAATACTACAATTAGAAGTTATACAATAGTAGAAAATACCATTATTAGTATAGTGCTAAACAAATGCCTCTGTATACAAAGATTAGATTTTAAGTTAGACATACACAAATCTACAATCAATGTTTCAGCTTTATATGTCTTATGGTGGCAATATTTTGTGGACAAACCGACAGACAGAAATTATTTTAAGGGTACATGTGGCTACTCTGAAGTATGAAACGTAAAGAAAACTTGAAATGAGTTAGTTCTAATTAACTTGCTCCCAGTCAGAAGCTAGCACGCAAGCCACTGGGCTACTCTGGTTCCATACCTTACTTTATACCAGTGTTTATATTACGCAAATATTAAATTAAAAAAAATATTTTTGTTGTATTTATTTATAATACATTTGCACTACTGTCATCGGCGAGAAAGCAAGCCACTGGGCTACTCTGGTCCCATACCTTACATTATTACCAGTGTTTTTATTAAGCAAATATTAAATTAAAAAAAAGTTTACAGTTACATATAATACATAGCAAACGTACCCGTCTTTGACGGAATCAGAAGTTCCGTCATTTTTGGTATTTCAAAATGTCATTAGAAATTATAGAACAGTAGAAAATACCATTATTACTACAGTGTTAAACAAATGCCTCTAAATACACTACATTAGCTGTCTGTCCTTCAGGTTCATGGTAGAAGAAAGAGTTGAAACCTCTGACCCTTGAGCAAGTAAACTACATTTGACCATGTGAGAAAAACTTGGTTTCGCTACCTTGTATTCCTGCGTTAGATGAAGTCTCCCTTTGCGACTTAGTTAACGTCATTGCGAAGTAGACTCTGACTGGACTTCCAATCATTTCAACGTAAACAGACAGTGGCTCGGAATCAATGGTATGTGTGGTATACACACAGACTCCTCAATACCACATCCAGTCATTTTGTCCGCCTCTATGGCATATCTGTGTAGAGCACGAACTCAGAGTCGTGTCCCGTTGCACAGTTTTGGGGCACTCATGTTTCGTAGCATGAAATTTGTTACTGCTACTAAATTGCAGCATGATTGGTTCTCCTACTTTAAGTTTTTACTCACGAGCAGGCAGTCCAGGAGAAATAAATTCAGAGCCAAGAAATTCAATTAGATAATGAACTGCTTCTTCATCACTAATCCAATCTCTTTACTGACTTGTAAGTTCTTTCCTCGGTATGATATAGCGTAAGAACTTGTTTGTTGATTTTTCCTGCCCGTTCGTATTAAGAGTTGAGAATTGCTCGTTTACAAAACTATTTATTCGTAATAGATAGTACATCCTCAACTCTGGGAAACACTTTTTCAAAGATGTCAAATACGCAATATATTCATATGCTCCAATGAAATTAAAATCAACTAACAATACCTACTTGCTTCACCTGTGTATTTTCAAAACAAACTTGTCTCTGAAGTTAGAAAAATACGCTTAAAGCCCTATAACTTCGTTTCTGTACTTAATTATGAATCTATTTAGAGCCCATATTTTAAGTTAGGCATACACAAATCCAGTGTCAAAGTTTCAGCTCGCCATGTCTTATGGTCGCTGAGTTTACTTGTGACAAACGTTTTTGCTTTAAACGTCCATAACTTTATTTCTACGTTGAATTTCGAAATAATTCAGAGCCTATATTTTAAGTTAGACCTACCCAAATCTACTGTAAAAATTTCAGCTTTATATGTCTTATGGTAGCTGAGTTTACTTGTGACAAAGTTTTGCGGACAAACAGACAAACCGACAAACCGACAGAAATTTTTCTAAGGGTGGATTCGGTTTCTCCAATGTATGAAACGTAAAGAAAACTTGAATTGAGTCAGTTCTAAGCAATGTACAGACAAAATCATTATTTTATTTATATAGATTTCTCACGGAATAATTAACAATAATAACATGTGTTTTCTATAGTATATACGTTTCGACTGGTAACCGTCATTATCTGGACATGAATTATCTCCATGAATTATCTGGACATGAATTATGACACTTCATTTACAATTTATCTAATATAAAATAGCAGCAACCATCCGTCTGTTTGTATATCCTCCAAGGGATTTAGAAATAAACCCCATAGCCATATATATTCAGAGACTAGATTAACCAGTATACTTAAAAAATCATTTTTCATTTATATATTATTCGTGTATGTTGCGTAATATCGTCATATGCTAAATTTCTTATTAAAATTTGCACTTTTGTCACTACTTTTATATCATTTTGACGAAGTTAAAGTAGTTTTAACAATCTTTATAGAGAGTAATAGGTTAGTCTCTATGTTTAAGCTAATAATATGGTAACGTTGATAACGTATTGACAAGATCTATGTGAGAAACATTACCAATCATGTCAAGTTATAATCACTTGATATCCAAATTATTAAATATATTATATATATTAGTATATTAAATATATTAAAAGTTGATAAAATATTATTCCATACAACTATTGCGTGAAATATTTTTCTCTCTCACATCATTTAGGTATTTGACAATTTCAAAACTTTAAAATGGTAAAAATTAGCGTTTGCAGTATTTTTTTGTATTTTAACATTCACCTGTTAGTGATGTTGGTATTCTTAAGAAGCATTTTATATTAATTTTTGTTACTTTAATTTTTCAAAATGTTCCACTCATTTATACTTTTTTTATTCGTGAAATTGACAACTGTAAGTTAATGAATAGTAATCTTAAAATTTATTTTTTTTTAATTCTTGTTACTCCCATAAATTTATAGATAACCTATCATCAATCAGTATGAATTATATTCCTTTTTTTTTATTTGATATTTTAACTTTCACAAATTCCTAATAATTTGTGATTTAGCACAGATACTCTACAATACGGAAATGAAAAAACGTGTTTATCAGTATTTTATATTCAAAAAAGCATGACAACATTTGTTTTGTTCACGCCAGCTTTGTAATTTTGTATATATATATGCGACTGCTGTCACATTTCCTCTCCTGGTTAATGAATATCAAGAGGGTCCGAAATATTGAAAGTAAGTTGTAGTGTTTTTGTTTTCATTGTTGTTTCATTAATCTTTTAATATATATATATTTATATATATATATATATATGTTAAAAGGTAAACAGATACTCATACTTACAGTTCCTAATTTTCTGTTTAATAGAAGAGAAGAGTGTGGGGCACCAAACGCTCTCGCGAGCAACGCTTGGAGACCAGACCTACTTTCTTCTCTCCTGATGACAGTTGAATCGAAAATAGGTTTATTTATAGTTTAACTTTTAACGTTTGTCTCTTTTTTGAATTGTTTTCTGAAAATACTTTTAATATATATATATATATATATATAATATAAATTTAAAAAGATAGCATTTAGAAAACAATACAAAAATTCACATTGATATTCCGACGAATCGTCATCATAAGAGAAGATGTGAGTGCTTGAGAAGCGAAACCATACTAGATAATTTCTTTGTATTAGTCGCAGTAAAAGTGTTGCCAACATAATCAGGGAGAGGAAGGACAAAAATAAAGGAACTAAAAAAAAACTAAACAATACAAATAGAGCAAATAAATTAAAATCATATAAAACGAGTGAGGAAAAGGAAGAAAAGCATAAGAAATGAAATAACAAAACTAAATATAAAATGTTAAGTAATATACGCAAATAATAATTTAAAAAATGGGATAAAAGAGATAATTCAAAATTCAAAAAGACATAACTCAAATATACGTTAAATATATATATATATATATATATTATATATATATATATATATATTTATATTTATATATATATATTTATATATATATTTGTAAATTTAGGAAGAAATCCTTCTTTTATGCATGTTTTGTTGAACGACCTTTGTACTGTGGCATGAATCAATTTCATAGTCGATCTTTCAAGTTTTCTCACCTTTGATTTAAATCTTTCTGGTATTAAATACACCAGTTCTCCAAAAGATTTATTTTATTTATTTTTGATTATGACAGGTGGCAAAAACTGCTTTAAGCAAATGTTTATTTTGGTAATAGAATTATTTCTTGATGTTTTTGAAAATTATTGTGTTAATTTAGGAAATGTATAGTATAGTGTATATAGTTGTGATTAGTAGGAATAAGTTTTTGTAAATATGTTTAACTCTGAAGATGGTCTAGGAGACCGAAACATGTCAGTATTGGAAAATAAATCTCTTGGAGAACTGGTGTATTTAATACCAGAAAGATTTAAATCAAAGGTGAGAAAACTTGAAAGATCGACTATGAAATTGATTCATGCCACAGTACAAAGGTCGTTCAACAAAACATGCATATATATATATATATATATATATATATCTTCCTCGTAACTACTTTCTTTCCTGGGGTCCATAGGATCGAGAATATCATCAAGGACATTTTTCCTCTACTGTCCTCTTCTCCCTCCACCTCCTCCGTCTTCCGAAAATCCCCTCGCCTGTCCTTCAGAAAGCCTCCCAATTTAGGAAACCTGTTTTCCCACAGATCCCTTGAAACTCCTGGGATTGGGGTGGTGCGTGGTGGTATGGAGAAATGCGGCCGTCGCCTCTGCCTTACCTGTCCTTTAGTTAACCCTTCACCTTTCTTCTCCTCACCAACCAACTCTTTCCGCGTCCCACCCATCACCTCCTGCACATCCAGGAATTGCGTCTACCGACTGAACTGTAGACAATGTGGAGCATTCTACATTGGTATGACTTCTACCAAGCTCAATGAGCGTTTGAACAACCATAGAGCTTCGGTCGGTCAGCGCAAACAGCTTCCTGTAGCTATCCATGCCAACAGCCATAACCTTTCTTTTAATGACTGCTTTACTGTTCAAATCATTAAGCTAGTGACCACTGATGACCGTAGTTTGACATTAAGAGCGTCTGAGGAGGCCCACATATGGTTATTGGGGGCCCGATCAGATCCCGGTTTAAATCAGAAGCGTTAACTTTTATTTGTTTTTCCTTTTATTTTTAACTTATTTATTCATATTCATATATATATATATATGTTTTCCCTTTTTTTCTTTTTCTTTTTTTATTATATTATATATATATTTATTTTATTATTTTTTTTATTATTTTCTTTTTTTAATTTTTAATTTTTTTTTTTATTATATTTAATTTATAATTTTTAATTTTATATTTTTATCTATTGTTTTTGCTTTCTCCGTTCTCCGACGTTTAGTGCCTAGCTCCTTTTTTACGCTAGTGCTGCTCTCTTCGGTTGACTCTTTATTTCTTCATTCGCGCTCCGTTCTTCGACGTGGGGAGATCTCTCTCACTTCGTCCTCCCTCCTGTCTACTCTCCTGATGACGAACAACAGTTCGAAATATTGAATTCTGTAAGTTTTCTTTGTATTGTCTTTTCTGTGTCGTGATTTGTGTAATTTAAAGTTATATATATATATATATATATATATATATATATATATATATATATATATATATGAGCAGTTTGCTTCTCAACGCGAGTACTTCGCACTTCTTCCCGATGACGACGGATGTCGAAATATCGAAGTGAGTTCTGTAGTGTCTTTCTGTGTTCTTTTCTATGTGTTAAAGTATACGAGTATATATATATATATATATATTACAACAATATTATTTATAATTATATATTATTATATATAATTTGAACTATCTAGAGTTTGTGCAAATAATAGTTATTTATATTTAGGATTTTAAGAATTGAGAAGTACTCTTAAGATTATATATATGTAAGAGATTCAGTAATATATCGACCGTTTGATAGAATAGGTGTGTTCTCTAATCGGAGTTCGGTCAATTTTCCAGGATAAAAAATCAAACTCTCGTTGCCAACGTTTTGGTTGTACTTAAAAACCTTTTTCATAGGCGGAAGTAAGAATTTTTTAACTAAGAAAATGAATTTTACATTATTTAAAGGAACAAGAATGTTAACCGGACAAAACCTTCAACTAGACTTAAGAAGCGTATTGGTATGAGTTATTATATTCACATGTCAGGCACTTTAAGTGCAAGTCAACTCCACTGACTAGACAGTCTAGTCGAAGGTTTTGTCCGGTTAACATTGTTGTTAACTTAAATAATGTAAAATTCATTTTCTTAGTTAAAAAAATCTTACTTCTGCCTATGAAAAAGGTTTTAAATAAAACCGATAGTTTGAGTTTTTATCCTGGAAAATTGACCAAACCCCGATTAGAGAACACACCTACTATATATATATATATATGTATATATATATATATATATACTACATATAAACCCACATTGTCAACATTTCAATTTTTTTTCAAATCTCTTTTTATTTTTAAATAATATATGAAAATATTTATCATAAATAAATATAACTACATTACTAAAAAATAATCGGCTGATATAAATCAATGTCAGCTAAATGCACTTTTTTGCCCTTTGGCATCCCCAATCATCTCTCCAGACATAAATAAATTTTGATTTAATTTAGAAATACAAAATTGATATCTTCCAACATTATTATAACCTAACCAGTACTAAGTTTATTTATTTCACTTAAATAGAATTGAAGAATAAAAATAAGATTTAAAAACTGAAATTAGAATGATTTTTGTTTGTTTTATCCCCTTTCCACAATGCTGTTCACAATATTGCCCCATTATTCGGTTCCCTAATTCGACCATGCATACAGTCCTAGTTTAATAAATCAACAGTTCGAAAATTTTACATGAAATTTATTTTTAGTTATGACAAAGATTTTAAAATACACAACAATATTTGCAACAAGAATATAACAATTATTTTATTTGTTGTAAATATTATAAAAAAATAAAACATATTACAAATAATGTGAAAATAAATTGATAGAATTAACAAAAACTGTCCATTGTTCGTTACTGTCGAGAATACTCAGGAAATTTAAGTGATCCAAACTAGTGAATACTAATCAACGAATTGGGATAAAAAGATTTAATTATAATCACAAAAATCATATTAATATTAAAAATATAACTGATAGCTTTAGAAATGATACAGTGACAGGAAGCTAGTTTGAATTTAAACATCATACATGAAATACATGTGTCATGTATATATATATATATATATATATATATATATATATATCATATATATCATAAATATCCTACATGGAAGAACTTCGATATATACTCAGACATATATCTAGCTTTGGAGGCTAAATTATCCTAATTACTGTAATATGTCAGGATTATAATAATAAGTAATCCTAATTACTCTAATTTGTTAGGATTATAATTATAAGTAATCCTAATTAGTGTAATTTGTTATGATTATAATAATAAGTAATCCTAATTACTGTAAAATGTTAGGGTTATAATAATAATTAATCCTAATTACTCTAATTTGTTAGGATTATAATAATAAATAATCCTAATTAGTGTAATTTGTTAGCATTATATTAAGAAGTAATCCTAATTAGTGTAATTTGCTAGGATTATAATAATAAGTAATACTAATTAGTGTAATTTGTTATGATTATAATAATAAGTAATCCTAATTAGTGTGATTTGTTAGGATTATAATAATAAGTAATCCTAATTACTGTAAAATGTCATGATTTTAATGATGGGGTTTACCAAAATAATATTAGCAGTAATATGACATTACTAAAAAAAAAACATGTATATTATTATTTGAATACATTATTTTTCTTTAAATTATATTGCTTTATGTTCAACTTGATATATCTTTCCATATGAATGTCATTTAACTGACAATAGTTCTTTTGTTAAACATTATACACAAGCTGTTTAAAAGAATGTCAATACGTTTGCTGTGCCTTACACCACAAACAAGCTCATGAATAGAAAACATTCAATTTATAATTTATTCTCAGGCACTGATAGTAAAGAAATGATAAACTTGCTTCCTTTAAACAAACTCTTAATTCTTTTCAAAACTTTCTTCTAGTGCTGGTGATTCTATTAATAAAGCATTTTTATACTTAATAACAAAAAATATAAATAAATTAAAAAGTAAAAATATCTTTTATTTCAAGATATATTGTCAAATGTATTATGATGTACTATCTGCTGCAGTAATAGTTTCCTAATTATATTTTTTTTAATACTTTGTTATATTTTGAACAGGATAAATAATTGTTTTTTTATTAATATACACATAAGAAATTAAATAATTTTTTAATCTATTATTCTGACCAATCAAATACGTCTTTTCAAATATAAATATTTATACCCTATAATCTATTAATTTTATATTAAATGTCTACAAGTCAAACTGTTTAACAAATATTTATTACTAAGTAAAGAAATTTTAAAATGTTAAGGGTCAGTTGTGATTCCTAATAACAACAGAAAAATGTTTTTCTGCTACTTTGTTTTATATCTAACTGGTTTATTTTCGAAATAAAAAAAATTAACATTTATTTATTGTTCCCTTACAGGTATTTTTGAAAAAATTTAAGCCAAGTTATATTAAAGGCTTATAACTATCTAGATTTATGATGTAAAAATAACAAAGAAGCGTACACCCTTTGAAGTTGCTTGAAAGAAGAATTCCTCGATGTTTTACATTCATTTCTGGAGGTGTCATTAGGAGTATAATGCTTCTAAACTTTATTGAACTTAACTTGATACTAATTTCAATTTGAAAACAATAATAAAATTATAAGATATATTTTTTGAATACACTGTAAAATCTGGGTTCACGGTAAACAACATGCACTTCTTAAACCAAGATAATTTTATTCAATTTTAATGATGAAAGCATAATATTTTCAACATGATTTCCATCTTTTTTTGCACAATTTGATATGTGGTGGTTTTAATCCACCTCTATTTCTGAATTTTAAAAAGCGTATCAAATTTACATTTAAAATGATGGAAATCGGGTTGAAAATGCTATTAATAACATTAAAAATTAAATAAAATTGTTTTGTTTTGAGAAGAATGTTTTTTTATCATGGACACAGATGTTATGGGCACGTAACATCGTGTGGAGTAGTGGTCAGTGTTGTTGTATATGACACTCGAAACCAGGTCACATACAAACAACTATTATGTCATCATTTCTGTTCTGTTGATTGCCAGAGTCAGAAATATATTTTATTTTGTAATATAATGATATTCGTGCCTGTTTTTTTTGATAATTCACACACCTTACAACCAAATGAAACTCAAAAACTGTTGAATAGTATTTTCTCTGCATTTTCTGTACTTGTTCTTGAAAGGTTGAGATAGGATAAAAAAAGTTTTTTTTTTAAAAAAAATACTTTTTTTTCTTCTTTCACATAGATCTGATCAACTTATTTTATCACGTTTATTCACTATTTCTTGAAAACTTGTTGGCCAATGTCACAGAACATTATCACTAACAACAGGATTTAGAAATTGGAACGTATGTCTTTGGAGGCAGATCTGCCGTAAGTTGTACAGTATTTGGAGGATTAAGGTTGATAATAAACAGCTTTTAAAACATTGATCTGTTGCATAAAACAGAAACTTTCAAGGGTTTTTTGGTTGATTTATCAATTTCCTTAAAAAGAAGGAGGAGAAGTGCAATAATGGCAACTCGTCACCCGCAGTGATAATCAGTCATCTAAACGTCAGTAGTAACAATTACCGCAGTCACCTACTCGTCCCACGTAGCGATAATGGCAGTCACCTACTCGTGGAGAGTTCTCTATAAGATCTAAATGACGGGCAACTGTCAGGAAGAAACATACAGTTTAAAGAAGATATAGCGTCAGAATGAATGAACCACTTAATCTTGCAAGGGGTAGAATCCATTTTTAGACAACATGAAAAACTTATTATGCTTACTGACTTCAAGTGATAGAAAACCAATATTGACTTCATACTGATAAAATAAACTGTCTTTCTGAGGACAGATACATTGTTTATAATATGGTTCTTGAAAAATTTAATGCAATATTTATCAATATTGAGCAGTGATTAGCAGATTAGCATAATACATCTAGCTATGCTTACAATAAGATTTGACTTATTAAAACGCCAACAAACCATTTACATTCCTTGAAACTTTATAAAGCCCTTTCATATTTAATCTACTTTCAGTTGAGTTTTAATGAAACTCTTCCTAGTAAACCAGTGGGGTAGCAACTATTTTTGCCACCCAGGGCGGTCGTAAGATCTGCCGCTCCTCACTGGCCGTTGATAAACCTTTAACCTTCGAAATTCCAAAAAGTCCTCAAAATATTTGTTTTAATGGAATTTCAATCAAGGATTTAATTTTATACTGCTGTCATTGGTCCCAGACTTTCATCTTATTACAGTACTCCTATACATATACACTCGTATTCAAAGAAAATCAAAGATTTTTCAGAACAGAAACAAACGTATAGTAATTCAAATCCATAAAAAAAATTGTTAAATTAAATTTACTGGCTACGTAAATAAATATAATAGATTTTCAACTCCATTAAAAACTATTTTAGAAAAATTTAAAAAAAAATATTTTTAATTTGCAAATATTATAGTTGAAAATACTTTTAAACACTATTATACAGTAAAATCATAAAAACAATTACGACCTTAAAAACTCATTTTGGTATAAAGTTAAAGATTTTTTGTTAGCTTTTTATTATTTCAATTTTTTTTTATTTTCTTTTGTTACTCCCTCAAAATGCCGCCCCCTGACACGTGCCGCCCTCTCCGCCGCCCCTCCGCCGCCCCTCCGCCGCCCCTGCGTCGCCGCACCTTGCTTCGCCACTGGTACAAACTTCAGCTCTTTACATAAATACTTCTCTATAATTTAATAATATGTTGTCTTTCTTTTACCTCAGTGCCTTAGAATAATTTCGTGTATGAATAGCTCTTTTATTTAATGGTGTCATACCATTGACTCCGTGGCATTGAGGATTTTTTCATGAGAACTAAAGCCACTAAAACAGGTCTGAGATCCCTGGGTCTTTATTACATCTCATTAAATCAACGAGCACTCCTCTCCAAAAACATATACTATAATCAAAGCTAGACAGAATGATGAGACAAAATAACTGGATTAATGTATTTTGATTTGCATGAGAGCCGATATTTGGAACAGGTTCTTTTCTTACTTATAATCCCTTTACATTTTATTTTTGAGAACTTCAAATAAATATCTTATACATCAGATTGGTATGATTTATTGTTTTTTTATTAAAAAAATATATTAACTAAGTCAATATTCTTATTAGAATTTTTAAATAAGAATAATATCTCAGTATAAAGAAAAATTACAAATAG